>BSBK01008753.1:0-412500 GCA_027943335.1 Chamaecyparis obtusa | reverse complement strand
AGCTTAGAATCATAATTGAAAGAGGCTAAGAATCACATTGATAAATTACACACAAGCAAGGATCTGATTGAATCTCAATTATATACCTGGAAGCTTAAAGGAGATACTAGCGGTATTGGATTTAATGAAGCACAAAATTAGATTGACAACATGTGAGCAAGAATGAAAGCACCAGAAGACACCACAGATGCTAAGGAGACTGGAAGTCAGACTAAAGATCATGTTGAACCATCCAAGAATGAACACAAGCCAATAGATCAAACTTTTTATGCATGTAACAAGCATGGACATATAGCAAGGAATTGTATAGAGGTAAGACCTTTCAATGGTTACTGTTATTCATGCAATAAATTTGGTCATAGAGTTATGAATTATAAGACAAGTTAGAAGAACAAGACTCGGCATAATCAGAGAAATCAAAATCAGCCAAATGTAAGAAGTTCTCAGAATGTTACATGTCAGATATGTAACTATAATGGTCACTCAGCTAGATAGTGTAAAATGGCAACCCATGTCAATGCACCAAGGAATATAAGACCTCTAGTTATTTGTGACTCATGTAACAAGGCTTGACACATCTCAAAGTTTTGTAGATCAAGGACGCAAAGTCAGGAAAGCCCTAAAAAGAAGAAGAATCAATACTGGATACCAAAGGAGAAGTCAAGTTTGTGAAAGCTTCAATAATATGCGAGCATGATTTGGTCAAAGGCAAAGAAGGATAAGGTTGATGAGAATGTATTGGATGCATCCACAGTGGATGCACCCTCTACATTTGGATGAATGGCCCTCAGGGTCATAGGAGGAGCTAATTTAGCTCTAGACCCCTGCGCGACTGGTATACTCACCCTTTGAGTATGTACCTTTGGATTTAATCTTTTGGAGACTAGAAGAACCTATGTGCAAGAGTGCATTAGCTGATTGATAACAGAATGAAAGTTGGATATTTTCAATGAAAGACTGGTTTGTGCGGCAAGCATTAATGGAAGAATTTTTACTTTAAAGTACACAAAAGCTTTTAGATCTCTCATTGCATTCAAAATCAGAGTGATTGGAGAGTAGAGGAGCCCTATCATTTGATTGTGAAGGATTGTAGATTGATTCACCAGTGATTAGTAGTACATTTGATCAATTGTGGAAGCCCTAATCCGTCGTGCTGATTCATAAGTCTTTGAGATCATTTGGAAAGCGATATACAAGTAAGTAATGGCTACTTTCATTATATTTGATGTGGTGGAGAAGAAGAGATATATGTTTAAGAGGCATTCATTCAAATCCACACTAGATGATCTAGAAGGTTCATTCTCCCACACTCCCATGGGTGTTATGCATGTGGAAGATATCAGGGTATACATATATTGCAAGAAGGAACTAGTAGGCTTGGATAGAATAAGAGCACACATGGAAACAATTTTGAAACCTGATAAAACCTTCATGGATGAGTATGCGCAATTGTAAAATCATCCTATAGTGGAATATGCTATGGCATATGAGTTATATGAGTTGGAATGGATCAAGATCCTACTCAGCAGGATCCATGATGACCTATTTTGGGTAGGTGAAGTACCGGTTAGGATAATAGGAGATCTAATTCATGAGATGACATGACTCTCAAGGATAGACATTGTTCTTCCAGTGGGAAAGGATGTCAAAAAACTTATAGAATAGGCTTGCAAATCAAGAAGTGATAGGCATAGAATGACAATAGAGCCTATAAAGGAGAAAGACATCAAATTGATGTCCATGATACTGTGATATAGGTTCTAGCACACAAGCAGAGTAAATAGTGTGTTAGCAGCCACCATTCTAGTAGCAATAAGGTTGGTAAGAGAGAATGGAGAGTTTAATCTATGTGAGATCTTGCGTGCACAACTAATAGACAACATAAGAGCCATCAAGCATGACAAGACCAAGATATTCAAGTTTGGGTCTTTAGTAATCTATATGTACTTCCATATTCTTGGAAAGGTGTCTGATTTGTATCTAGTCAAATCTATTCCCACTATGCCACAGGTATCCTTTAAGGCATCCACATAAATTACCCTTAAGGATTACATGGAATTGGAGTTGAAAACATTCAGAGTGAGAATGCAGATGAGGTATAGGATACCTAAAAATATAGTTAAAAAATACAAGGATAGTATTTGTTTCATGGTAGAGATGGATACAACATGCATGGAGGCTATAGAACCAAGAAAAAAGTGGATTCATCCACTGGGATATGAAGTTGAAGAGCCTATTATAGAGGCTTATGCTCAAGCTCTGTTGTCAGCACCTAAGGACCTCAATGAACCTAGATGGGGGACTTATAAAGAGAAAAAAAGAGAAGTAGATGTTGTATTGAACAACGCAACAATAAAAATAAAAGTTTCCAAGGTTACTTTGGAGATTTTGAAAATTCATGGAGTATCTCAAGTAGACCTAGACAAAGCAAGGCAAGAGAAGATTGCTTTGGAAATAGAGAGCGTATCTACAACAAAGATAGAATCTGATGATCCAAAGATGAAGAAGGTGAAAATTGAGAAATCAGATGATCAAAAGGGTAAAAATAATGTTACCCCTCTTGCGCCCACAAAAACAATTGACCTTACAGCTCCTCCAGAGTATAAGGAAATGCCTAAGAGGAAGAAAGAAACAAGCACTAGTCATCCATCCTCGCAAGCAACAAGAAGTAAGAAGAACACTCAAACACCTCCAAAAGTGAGTTTCAAACCTAGTCTCAATGTGTTGAGTTCAAGGATTGTTGATTAAGGCAGGATAGATCAAGTAGGAAAGTTCTATGAAAAATACAATGAAATAGATAAATCAGAAATTTATGGAATGATTATCAAACACACATTGAAGTTTAAAAGGATAGTCCTAGAACTAAAGACAATGATTCCAGATAATGTGTGGAACATATTAGAATTCCAAAAGAGATAGGCTATTGAAGAGGATCTAAGGATAAGAGAAAATACTTTAGATGAAACCCTCCCAGTATGCTCTCTAGAAGAGAAGACTTTATTATTAGATCTGGTGAAGCCACATCTCAGAACCAAGTCAAGGACTTTTCATATAATGGAAAAGAACTATGAATTGGTTGCTAAGAAAATAGAGAAATCATTTGAGAAGGTTTTCATGAATAGGAACATGTACCCACCTACTGCGCCTACAACTTAAGTTCCCACAAAGGAAGTTAAGGTGGTAGAGCCCACTAATATACCTATGACAGGTCCTCAGGTCTCAGTGCCTGTAGTTCAAACACATATAGAGGCAGATAAGTCTGCACCTATGAAAGAGTCACTAAAGGATAGCACCATCATTATTGATAATGTTGAGATTGCAATGTTGGCCACAGATAAGGACTTGGACAAGTTTGAAGAAGCCTTTGTAAGCACACAAGAGGTTGAAACACTATGTGGTGTTAACTCATCTGAGATAGAAAAATAAAAAGAGATAGAAAAAGAAAAAGGAAAAGAAACACAATCCAAAAAAGGAGAAGACGAGGGAAAAGGAAATGAACCAATAGATGAACCTTCAGTTGATATGTTAATCAAAGTAAAGAAAGAAGTATTGGATAGCACTCCTATCACTCCTTCTATATCATTGTTGTCAAGATTGACACTAGACACCACTAGTCTAGATTCTTGGGGAGAAGAAGACCTAATCAAGATCAGTGTCTTAGCCATGGAAAAGGCCAAAGAGAAATAGGTAATGAGGAACCCATTATTTGTTGAATTAGTCAACATATTGAATAGTCTATTACCTTCAGACAAGAAAGTGTCTAAGGTACATTCAGTTGATGATGTTAGCAAGATTCTCAAACCTTTCAAAACCAATTTTTCTACCTTGGAAGAGACTACATCTCAAGTTGTAGAAGAGAAGTATAGGAAGAAAAGACTCAGTGAATTGGTTAGTAAATTTGCACTAGACCTTAGTTCACTCAAAGTTGGACAAGAAACTTTGAAAGAGTTGGTAGCAAAAGGAAGGAAAATTATTGCTGACTGTATGAATCAAGATAAGTTGGCAACCGATCATTACAAGAATATTCAAGAAGCAGAGGCCATGATTGAAAAGGTGAGGAAGTCAATAGAAGATCCCTCTACTAATGTAAACATGTTTAACAATGTATATCAGGGACAGATTGACAAAATTGAGAAGGCAGAAAAGGAGATGTCAAAGATAAGGGCTAGGAAAACTCATCTTAGAAATTATCTTGTGCCCTCCCTAGATGTGTTGAATCAAAATATCAAGGAGATCGATGCCACCATGGTGACATATGATCAAGGTCCTAGTTTAGATTTGGAGAAGATGGAGGAACTACAATATGCCTTATGCGCCCATCTCCAAACAATCAATACATTGATTGCATTTTGGAAGCAAGAGATCCAAAATTAATAGATTGCATATTCAGGTGTACTTTCAATGTAAGTACTTGTACAGATTTAGTTTTGTAACACCTTTTTCATTAATGTCAATTGGGGAGTATGTATAGAATATGGAGCTATACCTATGTAAAGAAAATGTATAGTAAGAAGATATAAGGGAGATGCAAGATAGATTATGATTAAGTGTTTTTTGACAGTTAGTAACTTTTCCATATTCCTTTGTTGCCATCAATGACAAAGGGGGAGATTGTTGGAAAGTTGACTATACTATTGTATATGACTTAATATAGTGTTTTCACTATGGCAACAAAGTCATATGATTTTTTGGAGTCAGCGCTCATGATAAGAAGATCATAAATTGGCTAAGTGTTGAAGACTGGACAGTGTACAGAGTACTTGAAGGTCAGAGCATCAGCGCATGTGCATACGACATAATTATGGTATGCACTCTAGAAATTAAGTTGGTAAGACCATATTAATTCTAAGTTTAAGAGTGTGTGATTAGAAGATTCATTATGAGGAAGATACAGAGAGTTTAAGTTGCACAAATAGTGAATGCCAGAGAAGAATAGAGCAAGAAGCCGACTATTGGTATTTTGGTTAGCGGTTATATTATTATATTGTAAAGGCTATGCACCTATTTTAATTAGGTTGTAGACATATAATTATGTTTTTTTGTAAACACACTTGAGCCAATTCAATTGGAAGCATTGTATGTAATCAGTTAAAGGGCCAACCTAGTTAATTATTTTGTATGTGCATATAAATATTAGATGTGCCTTTGTAATTAAGCATGGAAGTTGATGAAGAGTTGAGATAAGAAGAGCAGAAGTGTACGAAGAGTTGATAAGAAGTATTAAAGTTTTGCAAGAGGTCAAAGCATCAGTGCATCAAAGGAACTAATCTGACAATCAGTGTGACAACACCAGTTTATCCAACAGATATAGTGTATATATGAGATCAGAAGGTTGTATCCTTCACCACTTGAGCAGTAAGGTCTAGGACTATGTGCCCACACCCCTAACAAGGTTATTGTAAAAGACTCCTAACAGGGTCCGACCCTTGACAAGGTCACTGTACTAAATACATTGTAAAGTAACTCCTAACAGGGTTAAGGATCTTCTAACAAGGATCATAAAACACTAGTACAAATTATTAGTGGGTGTCAATTCCCATTGGGGTTTTTACCTATTTGGGTTTCCCCATAACCATAGTGGTGTTATGTGTTGAGTTCATGTTTCTTATTTATGTTGATGTTCATTTCAGTACTTAAGCATTCAAGTTAAGTTTAAGAAGTAAAGTAAAAAGATTAAATTAAGTGAACACCGATTCACCCCCCCCCCCCCCCCTCAGTGTTCCCATTCCTAACACATATAATATAAGTATCAAGTAACATGTATCTCAATCAAGTAGTTCATGTATATTGAAAGTAATATATTTAAATAAAAAAATGTGTGTATATCAAACTTAAACATCTATAAAGATCAAACTATAAAGTATATCAATATAACTTATAATCCATCATATTTTAAAGTATATCAGCAACTTGTATTATATCCATCATAAATTTAGATCAAGTCCTAAAACATGAAATATGTAAGTAATATTGTTTCTAGGCCATCCCAAGTATATCAGAACACTCATGGAGAACACTTAATATTCTCTCATGATACTCACTATCTAGTCTCCACTTATGACGTCCACGTTGAGATTTAACTGGATGTAAACAAAGGGAGGTAGAAACTACTAGGTGGCTATATTAAAACACCTTATTGTCAGGTAAAAGCACAAAATTGTGTCATGTTTTAGGACAACTTATCAGCACAACTGAATTTGAGTATTTCTAACTAAAATTACTTTTTGTCAAACATATAGTCTAGCTAGATTCATTCTACCTAAGTTAGATAAGTTCTTCAACTTTTCCAATTGGAAATATCTATTAAATGCATGCTTTATACCAATTACTAAAGAAATAAAATTATTTTAGAAAATCGATGTTTCAATAACTCCTACTCTTTTTAATGATATTTTTTAACAAATATAAAAATATCATTTTTTAGAGCATAGAGTCAAGATTATCATCATACAATTTTTATAGTATTTTAATTAGATCTAATATATTATGATTTCAAAATACTTCAAGTAGGTAATTTAACATTCAAGAACAAGTTGTTTCAATAGAAAAAAATAGTAAAGCTTATCAAAAAAATTGAAATTTTATATTTAACACTAAAGGAGAGAGTTCTCTTCAAGAATGTGTAATTTTTTTTTTGAATGGTGTAGACTTGAAAGGGGAAATTTTGTGGGAGATGAAAACTGTCGATTTCAAGTATTTTCAACTTTGAGTAGTTATAACGGAGAAAATATACATTAAAAACTAATTTTTCTTCTTTTCTGCACTAGCTATACATTTCATCTATAACATATTTTGAAATCAAAGAAATTTTTTTTTTATTTGCATATACTTTTTTGGTGGGAACAAGACCCTCATTTTTTAGCACTTTTCAACAAGTAAAAAATGGACTTCAAAATTTAAAAAACTATATGAATTTTTGTTCAAATTTTTTTTTAAAAATTATAGGCATAAACTTCACCCACTTTTACACATTTCATTAATTTACATCATCTCCAAATTCTAAACATAAATGTCATTTTTATGTCATTAAAGTTAAAAATTTTGTGTATTGTTGACTTTTTCCTTTATAAAAGTGTGACACAACTTTGTATTTTTACCATGTCAGGTTGATAATCATCAAAGTGAATTCCATGTTGTGCTATTTTGATTTTCTTGAAATATTTTCCATCTAAAACAATTGAACTTGCACCACAGATTTTAACAACATTTAAAATAGTTTATATATGTACAATTTATTAAATTTTTTATTTATTATCTATGTACTTATATTTGAAACAAAATGTAAAATGTATAGATCTCTAAAGCATGAAAACTTGTGGGGAACAACATTCCATCACTTTCTTTGGGTTCAATTAACTTCATCCTCTCCACAGTGAAACACAATAAATAGTAATTAACTCCTACATTTCGAGGCTCAGCAATCACTACAAAGACATCTCCTACACAAAAAAACATGTATAAATGTGAGATAAAATACTTCAAACTATATACATACATATATATGTGTGTGTGTGTGTGTGTGTGTGTAACTTGATTTATTAAATACTTACCAATTTTGACCAATCCTAAAATATGGTCATAGTCATTAGAAATCAAAGGAATGTCATCAAAGTTTTCATCTTCATCTCCATTAACTGTATCAATAACAAGTGGCACCAAATTCCATGCACCTACATATCCACATTCCTAGTTGATGCATTCTGAATAGTTTTCAGCGATGCAATGACAACAAAAACATGAGTAGTCCCTAGTGCACAATGCCCAATTACAAAAAATTGTACTCATAACTGAATGCAGAGATCTATCTTTTCTATCCTCTTGCAACCATGCATAGTTTTTCTATCCACACCTAAATAGATGTATATATTTAACATAAAATGAGACAAATTATGAATTTCTTCAGATCTTGAGAGAAGGCACAACCACCATTGAGAAGAAAGAGATTGCTCATGGGTACACATCCATGAAACTCGGGACTATATTTGATGAGAAACTTGCTGAACTCATTGATCAAGCTAAGAAGAAATACCAAGATATCCCTACAGCAAGAAGGGAAGCTACCTCAGAGACTCCTCCTCCACTCAGAAACTATGAAATCATAGGATATAACTTGATTTCCCTGGATTCCAATGAGTCTGATGTAGAACATGAAGATGCTTCTACTTGATCTTCTAGTTTTTATAGTTTTGGTTATGTAGTACTATGTTAGAACATGTCATTTTGATTAGAACTTTCATATGTTTAAGTTTCATACTATGATGGTTGTAAAACTCTCAATACTTTGATGTAAATCTCATTTTTGATCCAATGATATGCAATAGAAAAAATTATGAATTTCATTTTTAAAATTTTAATAAAGGACATGTAAAATTTAAACAAGAAAATATATATAATATTTTAAATACGTGCATACCTATTATCTCCCAAAATACTCTATATGGTACTGCTTGACTCATTCTTGGTGATATGTCAGCCTCATTTGATGTGAAATGTGTCTTGCACCATTCAACAACATCATGTGCATTTTTTTATGAGAAATCCTTTATAATTCATTTGATACTTTCATAGAGCACATTTGATGCAAGCTCCAACACCATCATGTTCACCTTTTCCATGTCCACTCTCAAATAAACTCCATGCATGTGGTATGTTCTCATTATGATGATATCTACAAAGTACGTAAAATAGTCTAAATGACTTGAACTGTGTGGCATACCCATTTGACCAAACATAACATTTATTAATATTTATGCCCCGTTCTTTCAAATTTTCAAAAAAATTCTTGAAGTAATGTGCTACATGTAATGAATATCATGTTCTTTATCAGCACTTATGTAAAATTGATATTCTTTCTTGATGGCATGTGCTTCAAATGTTCTCCTAACACCATCCAAATTTAACTATGCATTATGATAACACACCTGTACCATAATAGTAACCTGCACTGAAAAATGGTTTTTTTATTGAATGGCCTTTTGATGAACAAAGGAATAGTTTTCTGCAAAATCAACAGTTGATAGAATAGTTCCAAGTGGGAAATTATCTCTCAGTGTTTGGAATTGTTGTGCTTGCCACTTTGCAAAAAAATATGATGAATGTATGGTTGAATCAATTTTTAAATTTCTCCATAAACTCTCCAATAGTTATCTCCTCTTCAATGTATTCTATTAACCTTTTGGATTCTTTCCCAAATTTTATTTTGTTCCTTACATATTTTTAACTCTCTTCATTTATCATCTTTGTCACATCAATGTCTTCATTTTTCAAAAGAAAAGAGCCAAATCAGCACATGTTTCACATATTCCTTTTATGCAATTTATTTGACCAACTGCATCATCTATTTTTTCACATAAAATGATGAGATGAACTCAATTTGTCTACTAGAAGGAGCCTTTTGAAAACCATAAGTGTTTTCTACAAAATTTTGGAAAACTTAATAGTGGAGATCAAATTCAATATGATAACAGCAACAAGTTTCAAACACTTTATTTCTCCTCACATAATATGGCTTCAATCTTTCAAACAATGTTTTCCTAAACTTTATTCCATGTTGTGTTGTGTCCAACCAATGTTTTGTATGATGTTCATATTCATTATCTCTAACCATGTGTCTGATAAAATCTCTAGGTTTTTATGAAGGATGTGTATTATCATTCCAAAATGATATGACCAAATTCTTGATTCCCTCTTCAATCCTATCAAAATGAGGATCTCTACACATAATTTCCCAATTTCCTTCTAATTTTCTACAATCCAAAAACATTCTCCTCTTAACATATTTTGATATTGTTTTCCTACTAAAACCAATATGAGATGAAACTGAAAATATTTTTTCTATTTTAGGGTATAGTGTTACCTACAATGGATGTCAACATCACTCTTCTTGTAATGGTCTTATCTTTAGTTTGATATTTCTTCCCTATACAGAGATCAACTATTTCCTAGTATTTTCAATAATATCACTTTGCATGTCAGAAAATTTTCTCTTTTTTGATGTTTTATCTACACCCAACAATTTTAACAGCTCTTGCAACTTTTTTTTATAAGAACAAGAGAAATAAATTGGGCTTGTTCAAGTGTTCCAAGATTATCAAATTTAGTCATTATTTCCCTTGCTATCTTTTTCAAAGTCCTCTTCTTAAAAAGACTTAAGGGTTTAATATTAGCAAGTGATCTCAGTTTCTCCACATCCCTTGCAAGTAAATGATAAAAGTTTCTATAATTAATTATTTTCTTCACATTTTAAGCTAGATTTATGTGTTCATCCATACCCGTAGGAGAAACAGATCTTGATCCTTCTCCAACTTTCATATCTTTAGCTTCTGTAGGGAGTGATTCATTATTAGATATATGTAGGTTTAAGTATGCATGTGTACACTTGTACACATGTATTTATATATTTCGAGTACTTTACATAATATATACTATGCACATGTATATAACCAACTGTTGTACTAAATTTGCAGGGGTCAGTTGCTGCTTCACGGCTAGAGGATGCTCATTACACTTAGTTAGAGCACATTACCTCTAGTGTGGGCTCAGAGCATCTTCATAGGAGAGATTCAGTAGATGTGACACCTACTAGTGGTCAGTTAATTTTTAAAAATATGTAAGTTTAAACATGCATTTATAATATTTTAAGTATTTTACATTATTATTATATGCATTTATATTCGCAAGGATCATTTGTTGCTTCACAGCCAAAGGATGCTCATGGCAGTCGGTTAGAGGGTCGCTCTATTCGCATGCGCCCAGATGACTCCCTAGTTTATGACATGTTACACAGATCTTTGATTTTAGACTCATTATATATGTCATTATAATATGTTTGATATTTTCAATTTATGATTTGAGACATGTATTTATATGCTATCTAGACCTCTAGACATAGATGATTTATGATTTGACATTATATGGATTTATGATGGTTTCATTTGATTAATATGATTTGATTAGATAATTTAATTTGATTAGATGATATGATATGATTAGATGATAATATGATTTGATTAGCTAGTTTTAGTTAATTAGATTAGATAGTTTCATTAGATTAGATGATATGATTTGATTAGATGAGTTGATTAGATGGTTTCAATTGATTAGATGGTTTTATTTGATTAGATGGTTTCATTTGATTAGATTTTATTAGATGAGTTGATTAGATGATATGATTTGATTAGATGGTTTCATTTGATTAGATTTTATTAGATGGATGTAGAATTAATATCATAAAAAATAACAAGTTAATACATGTAACTAATGGACAATAACTATTCTAACTCATTCTAGAACTAACACGTGTCATAAGTAATCTAACTAATTTCATCATTTTTTGGTGTTCAAACTAATGTCTTAAGGGGATCTTTAACTAATAAGCAATCTTAAGGGGAGGTCTTAAGGGGATCTATAATTAGTATCATAAAAAATAACTAGTTAATACATGTAACTAATGGACAATAAATATTCTAACCCATTCTAGAACTAACACATGTCATAAGTAATCTAACTAATTTCATCATTTTTTAGTGTTCAAACTAATGTTTTAAGGGGATCTTTAACTATTAAGCAATCTTAAGGGGATCTAGAATTAATATCATTAAAAATAACTAGTTAATACATGTAACTAATGGACAATAACTATTCTAACTAATAATATATTCAGTCCTTGTCCACTTTTGCAAAAAAAAACAAAACTATTCTAACTAATAAGAAATCTTAAGGGGAGGTCTTAAGGGGATCTATAATTAATATCATAAAAAATAACAAGTTAATACATGTAACTAATGGAGAATAACTATTCTAAATCATTCTAGAACTAACACATGTCATAAGTAATCTAACTAATTTCATTACTTAACTAACACATGTCCTAATGGGATCTTTAACTAATAAGAAATCTTAAGGGGAGGTCTTAAGGGGATCTAGAATTAATATCATAAAAAAATAACTACTTAATACATGTAACTAATGGACAATAAGTATCATAAAAATCATTGAAAAATCAAAGCATACATAAAATTTTTAACTAATATGAAATATAAAAATCATTGAATAATCAAAATATACATATAAAACCATACATGTATGCAAGCATATATATATATATATATATATATATATATATATATATATATATATATATATATATATATATATATATATATATATATATATATATATATATATATATATATATATATTAAAACCATTGAACCATCAAATAGGTCCATCATATATGAACAAATTATAGTCCATCATATGTTTAAATATATAAACAAAGTATAGTCAATTTAATCCAGAGATATCAAGTAGGTCCTAACACATGAAATAGGTATACATATTATACTTTTTAGACCAACTCAAGTGGTTTAGACCTTTCATGGAGAACATGTAATATTCTCTCATGATCCTCACTATCTAGTCTCCACTTACGACGTCCACATTGAGATTTAACTGTATGGAGACAAATGGAGGTGGCAACTACTAGGTGACTATATTGAAATACCAAGTATTGTCTGGTTGGTAATCAAAAAAGTGAATACCATGTTGAATTACTTTTATTTTCTTGAAATATGTTCCCTCTAAAACAACTGAACCTGCTAATCACAAATTTTAACAATATAAATTTAAACATTTAACAAAATTTGAAATTTGTTAAAAGGTTGAAATTTAAAATTTACAAATTGATTTCAATATATATTGATGTAAAGTATGTAAAAACCTATGGGGAACAACAATCCATCACTTTCTTCAGGTTCAAGTAACTTCATCCTCTCTATAGTACAACATAGTAAATAATAACCAACTCCTACATTTCCACGCTCAACAATCACTACAAAGAGATCTCTTGCATAGTAAATTTATATATACATGTGTGAGATCTTAAAATTTACTTAGTTCAATCTATAGATTTATCTGTCTATCTATACATCCAACTCAATGAACCATATAATGTGAAATATATATACTTATGAATTTTGACCAATCCCAAGATATGATTGTAATAAGTAGAAATCAAAGGGACATCATTGAATTTTTCATCTTCATCTCTATCAAATGTATTAGTAACAACTAGTGGCACTAGATTCCATGCACCTACATATCCACAGTCTTGATTGATGCATTCCTCATAATTGTCAACAATGCGGTAACAACAAAAGCATGAGTAGTCCCTAGTGTTCAATGTCCAATTGCGACAATTCGTACTCATAATTGAATGCAAAGATCGCGCGGCTTTTCTATCCTATTGCAACCATGCATAATTTTTCTATCCACACCTGAACAAATGCATATATAATACATTCTATAAATATAATTTGAATAAAGAATACATAAAAAATTTAAACACTTGAATAATTTAAAAATGTGTGCATACCATTTATCTCCCAAAATTTTCTATGTGGCACCACTTGAGTCAATCTTGATGACATGTCACTCTCATTTGGTGTGAAATGTGTCTTGCACCATTCAAAAACATCATGCACACTTTTTATATGAACTCTCTTATAATTCATTTGATACTTTCGTATAACACGTTTGATGCAAGCTCCAACACCATCATGTTCACCTTTTCCATGTCCACTCTCAAAGAAAGTCCAGACATGTGGTATGTTTTCATTGCGATGATATCTACATAGTGCATAAAATGGTCTCGATGATTTAAATTGTGTAGCACATCCATCTGACCAAACATAATGTTTATCAATTTTTATACCTCTTTCTTTCAAATTTGCAAAAAAAATCTCGAAGTAGTGTTCTACATAATGAATGTCATACTCTCTATCATCACTTATATAAAAATGATATTCCTTCTTGATGACCCATGCTTCAAATTTGCTCTGAATATCATCCAAATCTAATTGTGTGTGTCGATAACACACATGTACCATAATAGTAATTTTCTCAAAAAATAGTATCTGATTGAATTGTCTTTTGATGAACAAAGGAATAATTTTTTGCAAAATCAACAACTGATACAATAGTTCCAAGTGGGAAATTGTCTCTTAGTGTTTGGAATTGTTTTGCTTGCCACTTTGCAAAAAAAGACATGAATGTAGGGTTGAATATTTTTTTAAATCTTTGCCTAAATACTGCAACATTTATCTCCTCTTCAACATATTCTAACCTTTTGGATTCTTTCCCAAACTTTGTTTCATTCTTTACATATTTGTAACTCTTGCAATTTACCATCTTTGTTACATCAATATTCTCATTTTTCAAAAGAAAAATAGACAAATCAACACATGTTTGACATGTTCCTTTTATACAATTTATTTTTTAGCTACATCATCTCTTTTGTCACATAAAATGGATGAGATGAACTCACTTCATCTAGTAGGAGGAGCATTTTCAAAACCATAAGTGTCTTCTACAAAGTTTCAAAAAACTTGATAGTGGAGATCAAATTCAATATGATAACAACAACAACAAGTTTCAAACACTTTGTCCTGATATAATATAGATTCAATCTTTCAAATAATATTTTTCCACTCTTTATATTAGGATTTGAACTACAACATGACACATACATTTCATGTTGTTTTGTGTCCAACCAATGTTTAGTATGATATTCATATTGATTAGCTGAAATTCTATGTCTAATAACATCTCTACTATTTGATGAAGGACTTGTATTATCATTCCAAAATAATGTGACCAAATTCTTGATTCCTCCATCAATACTATCAGAACGAGGAGCTCTACACATGATTGCCCAATTGCCTTCCAAGGTGCTATCATCCAAAAGTATTCTCCTATTAACATATTGTGATATTGTTTTCCTATTAAAACCAAACTGAAATGAAACTGAAGATATCTGTCTTTTTCAGAGCATAGTGTTACCTACAATGGATGTCAACATAACTTTTCTTGTAATAGTCTTATCTTTAGTTCGAGATCGCTTCACTACCTAGTTCAAACCTTTCCTAAGATTTTAAATCATATCATTTTGCATGTCAACAACTTTTCTCTTCTTTGATGTGTCTATACCCAATAATTTTAATGTCCCTTCCAACTTTTTGTTTATAAGTACAACTGAAAGCAATTGAGCTTGTTCAAGTGTTTCAAAATTATCAAATTTAGCCAATATTTATCTTTCTATCATATTCATTGATCTCTTCTTAGCAAGACTTAAGGGTTGAAAATTAGCAAGTGGTCTCAAATTCTCCACATCCATTGTAAGTAAATGATCTAAGTTTCTATCATTATAATTTTTCTTTATAGTTTGAGCTAAATTTAAAAGTCCATCCATACCAGTAGGAGCACGTTATCTTGACCCTTCTCCAACATCAATTGCTTGAGCTTCTATAGGGAGTGATCCCGACCTTCTTTAATGTGAAATTCTTCAACTTGACTTGACCCTCCTACTTCAATTTGTCCTTCACTTTCTTTACTTTTATGATAATATGTCAATACAACTTCATGATTTCTTTGTTCAGTACCAAGTGACCTTTTTCTAGTAGATTTACTTTGTCTTCCCTTCTTGTTCCCCATTTCTTCTCTCCAAAAAATGTCATCCACAAGATCGCTAATAAAAATTCTCTTCTTCAAAAAATACTTTGATCTAATATTTCTCCTCTCCAAAATTATGCCTTTGAAAAAAATAGAAATAGAAATCCTCCTCCAAAAAATGTCTTTGTAAAAATTGATCAATAATAGAAAAAGTGAATTAATTTATTGCAATTTGGTAGAAAATAGAAAGAAAATATTTTAATTTTATACCATTCTAAATTTTTTTACAAAACAAATTCATAACTAGCCGACCTACTTTGCTTGAAGTAGACTGGAAAAAATTCCAACGGGTGTTTCTCCACCAGACTTTTCACATGAGGGTCTTCTCACAAAGACCCCTAAATTGAAATTTTGCCCTCAGAAAAAAGAAAAAAAAAGTGAACTACAAAAAAAATGGCCTTTCAAGGCCTAGGACAAGGACCAAACAAGGTGGTTTTTTTAAACATACGATGTCAAATGATGCTATTCAAAACAAGCTTTCTAATGAATATAATTTTAATAAATATTGAGTTCATTATAATTTTTAAATATTACTTTAACTAAACATAGGTTGTTTGGTCATTCAACAACCTATCTCTTCAAGACTTCAGAAAAAATAGTAAATTACAAAAAAAAATTGTGAAAAATATGCAAGGAAAGAGTATTTGTGTTACTTTTCTATTAAAAAAAAAAGAAAAAATGAATTTCAATATACACGAAACAAATTAGAGCGATCCAAGTGACCTTATGTCTAAATTATAGCTACTATCACTTTAGATTTTAATAAATATGAAATATTGACCCAAAATGAATGAAACCAATTGCATTCTTTAGATATTGAAGTTACAAATATAATCTCGAAAGAATTAAATCATTATTATATTTTAAAAAATTTATGCTAATCCAAGTGACAGTAACTCCTTAAAAACACAATTTTTTCACGCAAACCACTATTCGAAGGAGAAGGAAAAATGAATTTTAATTTTTTTAAAATATATTTAGAAACTAGAAATAAAATTCTAAAAGACTCTAGTTTACATAATCTTCAAATTCCTAATATTTTTGGGGCAACAGGTGCTCAAAAGTGAAGTTTTTTCTCAGAATGTTGATCTCCGTGTCAAAGTTGGCCAAAAAGTGGGACTCACTATTGTATCCTCCCAAATATTTGAGTTGATGTGGCTTTTAGTTGTTGTTGGGTAGAGATTAGGTTAAAGTCTACTATCAAGAACCTTCCCAACTTTAATTAAAAAATTTATAATCTTTTAGCTTCAATATTTCTTGATATATTATAAAGTGATGATTCTTTTATCAATTTTATAAGAGGCATCCTCTAATATTAAAGTTTTAAGTTTCAATATTAGAAAAATAAGTTCACACTATAAGAGATAGAAATTCCATAGTCATGAAAAGTAAATATAGAAAAGACAAACAATACTAATTACAAAGAAGTGGGCATATTAGCGATCACTAGTCTTTGAGACTCATGATCATTTTATGTTTAATGATCTATTTTTGGTAACTTCATCTTTTTCTATTTGAGGGTAAATTTCATGTTTTCATAATGTTGATTCTACTTTACTTCTTCACTACTTGTTGAGTTACAGATCATGTGGACTAGCTAAGACTAGAACCTAGAAACTTCCATTCGCTTGAGTGCTCTAACAATTAAACTATTGGCCCTTCTTTGGCTAGTCGATCCCACATGTTGAGCTATATAGCTTCTATGAACCAAATAGAACTTGGATCTAGGACCTTTCATTTACTATTGGAGTGTTCTATAAATTGAATTAGTGGCCCCTCTTAATTGACCAGCCTATAAACAATCCAAATATAACTTATTTCCAATATAATTGATAAATGAATGATATATTTTCATTTCAAAGTTCACTACCTAATTTTTTTTATTGATTTGTTCTTCATTTGTGTATTTTTTTCATCTTATTCTTATAGACCAATGAATTATAAGATATTATTTTTTTCATAATGTTGATTCTAGTTTACTTCTTCACTACTTGTTGATTTTATAAGAGGCATCATCTAATATTAAAGTCTTCTATTTTTGCACAAAGGCGGGGACTCAAGTTGTATCACAACTTTTGTTTCTTAAAGGGCCCACTCTCATTTGTAGTAGTACTTGGGGGGACTTTTTTTCCTTTCAATTTTTTTGTGTAGTTTTAATGCATCTTAAAGTCAATTGTTAAGAAATGTTTTTTCCCTTCATCCAATGTAATGTAATTTAGTATATTTTTATTTATAAAAATCATTACAAGAATTTCTTTAAGAGGAGAATTATTTAAATAAAGATCAATGTTAAATGAACTCTTCAAAATCTAGATTTATAATTTCTTGGGATAGGATCAATTAATTCCTTTCTCTTGTTACTTTAAATTATTCTTAATTTCTTCCTTAGAGGGAGACTTTTTCCCTACACTACTACCTAAATATTAGATGTTCTTTCTTTTTACAAATAAAATAAATATTTAGACCACCGAAAAGTTTAATTTCACAAATTTATTATTAGTACTTGTCGGTAGGCTATGTACTATTGTAATGATTTTTGCATTTCCTACTTTAACTAGTGATTAAAACAAGTTGTTTGGACCAATTATAATTTACCATATTTTTAATTTTTTTACAAATTCTTTCTTTATATAGTTGAGATGCACATTTTTTAAGTTAATAAATTGTTAAAATTATTTATTGATGATATGATTGGTTAAAATCATTGAGTCTTATACATGAAAATCTCAGGATATAAAAGGGCAACAATTTTAATGTCGCCTTTTTAGCTATATTGCATAAATGTAGCTGGTTCATAATTATTTTTTTTCCTATTTTATTTGGTTGAGATTTTTTTAGTGTTCTTAATTTATTTTATACGGTAATTATTATTTATATTTTATATTTATTATATTTTATTTTTATGAGATTTTTTGAAAATATTCTTTGATATATTCTTATTAGTAATTAAGTTTTTAATAAATCAAATTGATGATATTTTCATTTGTAACAAATATTAATCTTAGTTAAAGTGTACATTTTTAATTTTTTTGTGGATTTTACTCTTTCTAATGTCATATGTTTTTTTTCAAAATTAAAATAAATTATCTTGTAATATATATAATTCATCTTACATTGCCTATTTTTATTTCTAATTTTTATAAGTGTTTTTTGAAAATATTATTTGATATATTTTTTATTAATAATTAAGTCTTTATTAAATCAAATTGATGATATTTTTATTTAAAACAAATATTAATCTTCATTCAATATACATGTTTAAAATTTTTTATAATGTATTGTATATAATTCATTTAACATTGTCTACTTATATTTCTAAATAAATAATATAATTTCAAACTTATAATTCTCACTTTCATACTAATATGCTAATAATTAATTTATTATTTACTAGCCACTACGTGGTACTTGTATTACTTCTAAAATAGATTATTAAAATAAAAAAACTTGGAATCTCTGCATTTGAAATTAGAAAGTGAAAAACTTTAATATTTAAATTTAAATAAGGAAGATTAATTCTAGTTTCTTCAACTTCCATAATACAGAAAATACAGACAATAACAAGAATTATTATGAATTTGATGCAGAAAATACAGACAATAAAAGACAATAAATTGTGTTTGAATTTGATGCCAACTTTTAAATATAATTTGAAAGTCAACTTTAAAAGCTTTTTAACAATTTTAAATGAACAAAATTCACCTGAGAACCTTCTAAATAAGATGTAGTTTATTTTGCCTATCAACACTGTTAAACCTTGGAACATTGTAAGAGCTCCTATAAATATAAAAGAACGATGCAGACTGACTTTTTTGCTTTATTCCTTGTTTTTGTTTTTGTGACACTTAAAAAGCCTTAGTTGCATTCCAGTTTTTTGCACCAGCTAACCAAAACGGCCGAACCCCTTGCGCGCCAGTCTCTCAGTTCTAATTTTGTCTGATTGACAGTCCTTCACAGTGCAGTATGTCTGCACCATTGTCAACACGACCATAAGAACTCCTACCATTAACGCCGCAATTTTCCATGGTCTTGACAAATAATTCGTGCAAACTTTGTCCCACCATCTCCTAATCGTGCCTTTGAAGTCGAAGCGCTTTTGGCGGTAATTTTTAATGAGTACTTCCCTGATTTGAGCTTTCAGCCCCCAGGGAAGCTCCAGAGAGCTTGACATCTCCTCCCACATCTTTACCACGTACTCGTCAGTGATCATCATGCTCTGTCGATCAATGACGTGGCTTTCTCGCAGCAATGCCACGTCTTCAGGGCTGTCGATGAGGCAGTCTATCAATTCCACATAGGTTGTTACGTGTTTCTCTCGGCCAGCGTCATTGAACTCCAACGTCAGTAAATTTTTCAAAAGTGTAGAAATTTACAGCTAATGCTGCTCAAAGATCTAGCTGTGAGAAAATGAAACAATTTAAGAAACAGAACAAATTAGAACAGCAATGAATTTTTACAATGAAGAAACCCCAAATCTAGGCTCACTCTTACAAATACATGCCTTCATCTACAAATTTATAGATGAGCTTGCATATTCTAGTCAACAAAGGTTTGCAGACATGTGCAAAATGCATGAAATCTGCAGTAAAAAAGAGAGGCTTCTAGACGACAGAGTAGGTGGATGGCAAGTTGTACTGAATGGTGACTTCCATGTGCAGAATAAGAGCATGGTCTGCTCCAGGTGGCAGTCAGCGGTTACATAAATGCACCGAAAGTTTTATAGTTGAAATTAATTCTTCAACACCCCCCCTTAATTCTAACTAACCAGAAAAGAGAAATGAGGAAAGATGGAAAACCCAGTGGGAACAAAACCCCCCCTCAAAGTGGATGCCAACATAGAAATGAGACTACTGTATTACAGTGTTCTTTACTCCAAGAAGATCTCGAAGAAAGTGAAATACAAGAGGTGATGTAGTCTTCCATAATGTGTAGCCAATGATAGATGCTCGAAACTGGATGTAGAAGCTAGTCCATGATCTTCGAACAACATTCCTTCCTTTGGGAAGAAATAAAACCAAATATGCTTGAATGAAATCTCCCAAATCCTGAAAGGAATATGTGGGAAGAGATTTCAAGATGTATGACGCTTTTGAAAACTGCTCCATGGTCTCTATGTTGATCCTAAAACTTGTCATAAGAAAATCAGATAATGTTGAATATGACAATCTAGAAGCGTTTAGAAACTGATGTAGAGCATGATAAAAAAACTCATGTATCTCCTCATAAGGAAAATAAATCTCCTTCAAATGTTGAGCCAAGTGATCCACACTCATATCAGACTGTGAGGAATGATAATGAAGAGAATAAGGAAGAGGATCACAATGTTCTTTCACAACTATTGGAGAAGAATCGCCATCATCAAAGAGAAGATGTATACAATCAATGGTGTCATCTAAATCCGAAATGAGGGATTCTACAAACAAAAAAGATGTCTAATAGAAATTCATCCCAATGAACTGAATCTTGAAGACAAGAGTGAACCTGTTGAAGAGAATCTAAAGTAGCATTTGAAGAAGCCAAGATCTCTATGAAACCGGTAGGTGGAGGTGACTGAATAGCTTCCAATGTTGGAGATATAGAAAGAGGAGCATCAGAAGGAGATGTCTTTTTGCAATCAAGACAATCAAGACTCTTCCAATAAGCAAGTTCCTCTTCAGTGTCATCGTCGTACATAGAATCATCATCTTTCTCAAGGGAGAGAAGCATGTCTGTAGCTGAATCATCTGAGAATGGAGGTTCAGTGGGATCTCCATATCTTTCCCATAAAATGGTCCAAAGAGTACGAGGGCACTCAATGTGCGATAGAGCCCATGATATGTGCTCACCAACACTTAAACCAATTAATCTTAAAACATGATCATTTCTACTTTCCCAAACAGATTTCTGCCAACATGAACTTGGTTCAGGAATAAGCCCATACAAAAGTGGCAATAGATGAATCCATCGGCAATGCTTTAGGATTCCATCACGCCAAGACTTATAATTTCCTTCTTCCAAACTAATGACAGATGGATGATATTTAATTCCCATTGTAATATTAGACTATCCCCTTTTGGAACTTTATTTTCAATTCATAAATACAAAAAAGAAAATAAGAGAAACCCCCAAAATAATAAAAAATTCATTCTAAAATAGCTCTGATCTGCAATACCTGCAAGTAAAGAGTTTTCTTTTCTCCTTCTTAGCAACCCGCTTTGATACCATGTAGAAATTTACAGCTAATGCTGCTCAAAGATCTAGCAGTGAGAAAATGAAACAATTTAAAAAATAAAACAAATTAGAACAGCAATTAATTTTTACAATGAAGAAACCCCAAAGCTGGACTCACTCTTACAAATACATGCTTTCATCTACAAATTTATAGATGAACTTGCATATTCTAGTCAACAAAGGTTTGCAGACATGTGCAAAATGTATGAAATCTGCAGTAAAAGAAAAAGGCTTCTGGACGGCAGAGTAGGTGGATGGCAGACTGTACTGGACGGTGACTTCCATGTGCAGAATAAAAGCATGGTCTGCTGCAGGCGACAGTCAGCGGTTGCATAAATGCACCGAAAATTTTATAGTTGGAATTAATTCTTCAACAAAGAGGACTTTAGTGTACGTGTCGAAAATTGTTATCTGAGGAAGGTAAAGCATGTCAGAGTAGCGGGAAAATCTGATCTTACCTTGGCCCTGAAACGATTCAAACTTGATCCCGACCTTGTGCAGCTCCTTTGCACTGTATTTCTCCATATAATCTTGCCGACCACGCTTGGCTGGATGAGTGTAGCAGGAACTGAACACTGCCACGACCACGTCTCCGATCACAGTAGAAATCTTTTGACAGCAAGTGAGAGGGGATTCTTGTTCCACTCTGCTAACTTGGAGGAAAGTTGACACATATTTGTGGATACAGCCCAACAGATGCTTTTCATTATAATCTTGCTTTTCTATATCAGATATCTGGAAGGAAGATAGGCGGTTTATTTGACAAGGCAGGAGAGAATCAAGACTGTACGTCTCCTTAACAATCTCCTCTAAATTTCTGAGAAGAGAAAGAGGGATTTGGTTTTCCAGCTTGACAATATCACACCTTATGCTTGCCTTTGCAGGAACGAAAATGGCTTTGGATTCTCCTCTGCGGAGAGTGACACTGGACTCCAGCTATCGAGCATCAGCGAAACCAGATTTGAGAAAGTAGGAGAGAAAGAGGGTGTCGACCATCATCATCCACGCAAAGTTTGGAACATCCTCCTTGTTTATCTCCCAGTCGTAAAACTGCTGGAATTCGGAGATCATATCGGACTCACTCACTCTTGCGAACAATTTTTTAATTAGGTGAGGGTCGTTTCCAGCTACCTCCCTCGTCGATCTGAGCTTGTAAACTTCCATCTGGGAAAGATGGGTGCGGCGTTGGTGGAATGGCCTCACGGGTTCATCTCCGAGAGAGAAATGGTGGTAAGGACCCAGCGACACCATTTGAGGAGCGAAGGCCTCTATCTTAGCATTCATTACAGCCCTTGACAGACGCACGCCACAATCATTATGAATGCTAAATTTGTGTTATTAATTTTTTTAATATGATATATTGCAACTTTTAAGAAAGTCTAGGAACCATTTAGAAGATGAGGAAAGATAGGATAGGGTCGTATCAGGAACCATAGAGGATGTGGTGATGTTGAAAGAGTACCCAAGGTATTGGAGCTTTCATAGTGTACACCTAATCTTCCCCCATGATTATCCTATTAGAGATGCTCTACCATGGGTGATGCTAGAGACTAAGATAGTTGCAAAGAAATAGGAGGAGCAAGGTGACGAATAGGATGTCCCTATGAGATCACCTGAGGATACAAGAGGGAGAGTGACATAAAGGAGAGGAGGGGGAAGTAGCAGAGGAGGAGGAGGTAGTAGAGGAGGAGGAGGTGGATAGGACTCCACTATGGAGATGTGTAATTTATCATCAATTATAAGGACCTCATTATCTATTTTAAAATATTCATACCCTCCTCACTAAATTATAGAAGGTTAAGACATGGCCCTTTCCCTTTAAGACTTCTTAGTGGGAAAAGAACAAGGTTATTTCTACATGCAGTGCTAAGTTTCTAGATTAGATTGTGTGAGCAATTAGTGCCAAGGTAATTTCTTTAAAGTCTCAGTCTTCTAGTTTGTAGTATAATTATGGGACTGAACTCTCTTTTTTATTTTTTTGTGTTCGCTATAAATTCAATGCATTTTTCAATTAGTTGTCAGGAATTTATTTTTACCTTCATCCTAATGGGATTGGGGCCTTCTTATTTAGAGTCATTTTTATTAAAAATAATTCACAAAAGTAATCACAATTATTCATCCTCACTAATATCAAATTGAACACATTATACCTCACTCATAGAAAATGAAACTATTGGCTACCAAATTGAACACCATGAAATGGGTATGTGCAGGATCATGGTATGCCAAAAGGTGGCGATGTGAAAATATAAAATTTTCACTCGTCCAAAAGTGCACTAATCCATTTGTTGACTTTTTAGTAGGCTTGGGTGTCAGTACACCTGGCCAAGCCAAAGGCCAAAGCACAGGCATAATTGGATATTCGATAATATCATAATATTATCGGATATTTGATAATATCGGATATCCGATTTTTGCCAATAATTTTTATTTACATAACCTGGCCGCGTTCAACATTTTTCATTCTGAAAATGTTGAACGCGGCTTGGAGATTTCAGATGTCCAATCAAATCCTATATCCAATTTTCTTAAGATCATACGTAAGTTCAATTTTTATGTTTTTAGTGTTTTTAGTGTTTTTTATAGAAATTTGTAGTTTTTAATATAAAAATTTGTAGTTTTTTATATAAAAATTAAGGTTTAAATGAGTTTTTTTATTGTTTTTAAAAATTGATTGTAATTATCGATTTGTGTTCTAATTGTAATCAAACATGGACCCAAATCAATCAGAAAAATCCTCCCGCAAATAATCCACAACCACCTCCCAACAATCCCCCACTTTCAGAAGACAAACCAGTCTCAAACCCTCGCCGTTTATAGGATCTAATAGGAGACAAGGGTAAAAGCACAATAAGCTATCACCTTTTTACAAAGGAAAAGGCTAACAAAATCAAAGTTGTTCAACTTCAATAGTATAAAAATGATATTTATGTTAGGAATTTGAAGATGATGTAAACTAATTAAATGTGATAAAATGGATGAATTTTATGGTCAATATTTTTAATAATTTTTTGAATAAGAATTGATATATTTTTTCTAATTTTTAAAGATAATTTTTTAGTTGCTAAAAATTAGGGGTCTAGTTCCCACAAAAAAATTATATGTAAATAAATATTTTTTCCCCTAATTTCAAAATATGTTATAGATGACATATATAGATAGTGCATGAAGAAATAAAAATTGGTTTGTGACCTATATTTTCTCTTTTATAACAATTTAAATTTCAAATCAGTGAAATCTACAGTTTTCATCTCGCAACATATTTTTCATAACAAATCTATCCCAATCAGAAAAAAATAAATAAAAAAATTCTTGAAGAGGACTCTCTCCTCTAGTGCATCATATGCTTTTCAAATTTATTTAATATGATTTACTATTTTTTTCTTTCTCCGAATCAACATCTCCTTGACTGTTAAAACACCTACTTGCAATATTTTTTAGTTACAATAAACTATGTCTAATTAAAACACTATAAAATCTATATGAGGATATTCTTGACTCTAATCTCTACAAAAGGGTATTGTTTTAATTTTAAAAAAATATCAATAAAAATATTAGGAGTTATTGAAATGCCATTTTTCAAAAATAATTTTATTTTTATGGTAATTGGACCCAAAGTGGTATAAAACATGCATTTAATAGATATTTCCAATTGGAAAAGTTAAAGCACTTTTCTAACTTAGCTAGAATGAATCTAACTAGACCATATGTTTGACCTTGAAATTAATATTTAGTTAGAAATACTAAAATTCAGCTGTGCTGATAAGTTAGCCTAAAATGTGACACGTGATTATGCTTTTACCCACAATCTAAATCATCTTAAAGGATTACAAACCATATATGCCAATATCCCCACATTGCGCCCCATGTTTATGACATTGAACTCAATTATTGAAAACATGGAGAAACTTACAGAGCAACATAGTGCTACACTTCTTTGGTGCGATTCGATGCACACCCAGTTTGACGATGGGCTTGACTATGATAAATTCATGAACCTAAACATAACAAAACATGACATATGTAATCTTTTTGTGGATCCTAAAACCGATCTAAAAGTGGACCCTAAAAAACCAAAGTTGTCAATTAAATGGTGCACAAATAGTGCAATACGTGACAACTTTTGGGACCGCTGGTGGATGGTTTTTGATAGACCACCCCACAACAATTTGGATGTCCTATTTTATTTTATTAAAAAATTGTATGTTGAATTTGTGCTCGGTCACAAGGTCAATTATTTGAGTATGAGACCGAACCAGGGTGTAGGTTTAGGTGCTCCTTAGGATAGGCCATGGGCACATCAGGTGAAATCCCGCACATATGGCCCCCCTCCCAAGATTTCACCACTTCCCACAGTGCAGCATCCTGACATTATTGCTGAGGTCGGCTCATAGACTATTCAAGCCATTTACACCTTGAGTGATTTGTTGGTTATGTAGAGTATGACATTGTTTCCTCCTTATCCTGATGCTTCTGGCCCTTCCACATCCTCCACGAGCTCACGTGTTTGTGTGTCCCACACTTGCATTATGTACAAGAATTTGTGCTTAGGTCCCTTGAATGATAGTGATGCATATAATTACGTCTTCGAGGTGGACGATTCTATACAGCACACTATAAGCACTGAAACACCTCATGAAGATGTGCATTAGGGGCATATAAAGCCATGGACTCCTACTGTTATGGTAAGGGTAAACAGTTTACTTTTTACATTGTATTTACTTTTTATCATTCATATTTTTAGTATAATTTTTTTATAATAATTTCCCACTTATGTTTTTTTATGTGTTACATTTATGTTCAGTTGATGACAGAGGAGGAGATGGCACAGGTGGAGGGGTCCACGCTTTCGGCCATATCATTTGGTCTTAACACTTCCATGGTACATATGTTTTAATATACTCATTGGTTTCTTTAAATTATTATAATAGTATATGTACATGTATTTTCTAATTTTTATGATCTTCTTATTACATACTGATATAGGTGTCACCAATTTCCACCAAGGGGCAATATGAGGGGGTACAAGCATCAAGTGTTGAAAAGGGGAAGGTAATTAAGTAATTTACTTTATTTATGCATACATGTATACTTGTTAGTTGTGCCTACTCATTTTTAATTTACATGGCTTATTTGACAAAGAATGGTATCTGATGATGTCATGAGACCCTATTGCCATGATAGAGTCACGAGCATATCAATTTGCAGTGATATCCCCAAGGTACATATATTTCTAAAGTTATTTGTATTATTTTACTATCAAGTATATATAATATGATCAAGTTATGATAGTATGAAGTATTTGTTTGACTTTTGTAGGTCACTCCTAGTTTGAGGGAGGTAGAATGCCAAGGGTTTTATCGTTGATGACTTAGCCAACATTTCATGAAGAAAGTTCAACACAGGTAAGTTTTAATGTTAATTTATTTATTTTGTAAACATATATTTTCTACCAAGGATTTAACATTAAATAGTATAACTCGTAGATCAATCTCATGTTCACAAACATATACAGGTCGGAGTCCACATTGGTTTCATTGTTCCTTCGCTACCAAGGACATATATTAGGTCTCATGTATGCGGGAGGAGACAGAGAGGCGAGGTATATGAGAGTTCAATTTTAGTTTAAATTTTATTTATTATTGTTGACTATGATTTTGAAATTTGAATTTTTATTTGTAGAAACCATATAAATTAAGTAATCTAACTTGGGGTTTCACTTTTGTGTTTGAATGTAGGATCCATCAGAGCCAAAGAGTACTTCAAAGAGGCTACATTTTGATGATCCACCAGTAGAATAGGATGTCCTTGAAACATTTGTAGTTGAACTTCTTATTTTGAGATGTCATATGACACATTTTGAGATGGCGTATGCCACATTGTATCTAGATATGTTGACATGTAAATATGTACAAAATTATTATTCATTATGATATATATGAAACTTGATATTCGATCCAATTTGTTAATTGTGTGTTCATTTATTCATTGTTAGTATGTAAATATGCTTGTGTGTATGTACTCATGTGTACGATTTATGCCTTAAGTATATTCATGTGTATTCAAGTATATTCTTCATAACCTAAATTCATGTGTATGGGCTACGTGCATGACTTAAGTAAATTCATGTGGTATGATTTATAATCTATGTGCTACATCTATGCTTCATAACTTAAGAAAATTTATGGGCTACGTGCATGACTTAAGTAAATTCATGTGGTATGATTTATAATCTATGTGCTACATCTATGCTTCATAACTTAAGAAAATTTATGTGCTACGTGTGTTCACATGTGTAATTCATCATTTAAGTAAATTCAAAATTTATGTGCTACATTATATTCATGTGTATCTGATGCTCTCAACCAAGAAAATCTAATGCAGAGCCCTCTTCTATCCCCTCATTGAACCCAACTCAACTTGAGGATTCTACAATTATCTTGGAATCTACTCAAGGAGTTAGTCTCAACTCAAGGATCAAATAGAGAGCTCTGACTTTAGAGAACCAAAAAATCTGACATTTTGAACAAGTTCACTTCCTCTAACCTCTCATCCCAACTTCTCTTGACACCAACTTCATTCTAGGCCTCTCAGTGCACCTAGAGCCTCCATCTTGTCAAAAATTGAAATAGGTCTTCCACCTTGATTGTAACACCATATAACATCTTAATATGGTCCATCTACTATGTTCCACCAATCTACCAATTCTGGTCAACTCATCTTCCACCAATCCACTCCAATAGCCCTTCTAGGCTTGTAGCATTCACCAGTCATAAATCAACCTTTTTCTCCAGAATTATCCAAACAACTCAAGAAACTAATAGTTGATCTAAATAACCTTTTGGCTCCTTAAATCCTCCCCAAGACTCAGGATAGACTCCCTTGGACCAAATGCCAGATCTGCTACCCTAGCACCCACAAACTAGGCCTAATTTCCTCCATTTATAACAAAGCAACTTATATATGCACTTACTCCCTGCATCCCAAAGCATGAAATAGTATTTCTTAAGGTCTCAAAACACAAGGTTTTCAAGTTTATAAAGTTTCACCACTCACCAAATTCGCTAGCCACCAAACCCTTGTTTCTAGGATCATATACCTAGGGTCTACTCAAAAAGACCTTTGTAACTCTCTCCAAGACAATCCAATTAGCCTAACACATTATTATGGATCCTAATATCCATATTCCATCATAAGAAGAACTCTTCTCAAGGATATCAAACTTCCATAATGACTGGTGTGAAGACGGGCTCTCCTTCAATCAATAAACTTCATCAATTAGTGTTCTCTCAACCATCACTTCACATATCCCTGCATAAAACAATTATAATACAAGGATATAATACATCTGTCACTTCTCCTACCAATTATATTGGTCATAGTGGGTGGGAGAGTCAATCCCTTAAGGAGACTACAACAGGGATAACTTTAAGAAACCCCCTTTTAGGAAAAAGTGTAAAATCGTGGCGAATCGTACATTATTTTAGGGGGGAGTTTTTTTTGAATGGAGGCAAAAAAAATTTCAAATCCTCATTTTTTCATAGTTTGTATTGGTATTTTTTCCCTGCCAAATGAAAATTTCATAAATTGTTGGCGAATTATTCAGTCATGTGGGGAAAATATATATTATATGAGGTGAATAATTTTCTTTTGAAGTACAAAAAATCATAATATATGAGGCAAATGATTTTTTTAAGGGAAAAACTAATAATTGTATTGGCGAATTTTATGTGCCGTTTGAAAATTCATTTATTTTATTGGCTAATCGTTCGTTAATTATGGGAAAAAATAATATTTTATTGGCAATTTTCAAAAGATGGGACATAACACAGACATGTAACCTAACCTAAGTTACCTAACATACCTAACATACATACATTATTTTATAATGTTAAATGTATTATTTGAGACCATCTGATGATCGAAGATTAATGGCTGAAGTTTAATTTTGGCCCCAATTTCTTGAAGGAAACAGAGTTGTCGAGGAAGTCACTAGAATGTTGACACGTATCAAATAAGGGTAACTTATCTGCAAAGTACAATGTAGACATGTTAGTATCTACTATCGATAATCATGGTCCTATTACTATAGTGCAACTTGTAACCTCTTAACTCGGTAAGAAATAAATGCCCTATCAGTAATAACTAACGAGCATCATTCTTTAACTTGTCACACACTACTTCCAAATTCATATTGCGATATAACCAATATCTGACACTTTTGCATTTATGGGAAATATTTACTGCTAGATATGAAAGATTAAGGACAAAATTTTAATTTTTCACACACATGCATTTAGGGGAAAGATTTACATGAAAGATTTAGAGGCATATTAAGGACAATGGATTTAATACCATTGAAGATAGAATAATTTATTGCTAAGTAACGATCAAGGATTCAAGGGCTCTGACTATTTAGAGACAATCTAGCTTCTTTATTCCTCGATTTGTCTTTGCTAGATAAATTTTTTTTTAGGTCATTAGTCTGCAATTACACTCTGCAAATAATTTGTTTTTAAGGTTTTTGAAGTTTTAGATGGACACTCCAATTAGGCTTAGATGCACATCTGAGGAGCCCCACAAGGCCTTTCTGGGTTCCTTTTCATATGAAACCTTACAATCAATTTTTAAGGAGGGTGGGCCTTTTGTAATAGAGGTTGTTAAAATGGTGCTAGGCAGAGATGTTTTGCACAGTGAAGATAGGCACCGGGTCAACACGAACATTACATCTCATTTTTTGGCATCTCTTCTTGACCTCAGAGGAGAGAAGGTGGACATGTTAATGCTGTTGAGGAGGATTTTTAAAGAAGAATACCTAGGGGACAATGTTCATGTTATCGTGTTCGCGGAAATAGGGGTGGGGATCCTTTGGGCAAGTGAAATACCCAAGCTTCTCCTCCCATGCTAGAATGTGGCCATGCAACTTTTTCTTTTGGGCCTGAATGCTGGGCAGTATAAGCACGATAGGAAATGGGCCCTGATTGCTAGAGATTTTCTCCAAAAGTGATTTATGCTTGATGAAGAGGAGGCTTAGGCGGGGCAATACAGGTGGCTCGATGAATTCTCGCTGTTAATCCTCTCTGCAAAATTCTACTTAGATGGAGCTGAAGGGAAAAATCAGTAATGGACTACTAGGGGTTTTTTTTATAAAAACATACCTCATTTTTGGGTTTTTTGTTTATATTTATTAGTAGGTTTCTCTTTGTACTGGAAGTGGACAATGTAATTATAATTTTATGAAAAAAAACAATGAAAATTTTGCAATCTTTAGCTCATTTCAATTTTTGTTTTATGGGTACAAAAAATGGTTCTTAGACTTCTATGTCACTGTGATTGCAATATTTTAATTAGTTGCTTTATCTGTGTATTAGACATGTATGATGTAACTTGTAAGTATGTTTCAGTAGAAATAAGGAAACATTCAAATGATGTCGATGGTATTTCCATTTTTAAATCTGAATATTTAAAATGTATCACAGTTGTACAATGTAGACACTACATAGTTGTATTTAATAAAAGAAATGTTTTATCAGTTATCACTAAGCATTGACATTAAGTTTGGGTAATGTTAGTTGTTACTTGTCATGACATTTTTTCCAATTTTACACACTCATATATTTAATATGAAAGATTTGTAGCATTTTGAAGGACAAATGAATTTATAAGGTTAGAGAAAGAATTTATGGTTTTCTAATTATAATGTATGAGAATTATATGTGATTATAATTATCAACATTAAAGTTATAATCAATTAAAAATATCATTTTAACTTTAAGTATACTATATAATCAATTTGAAGCATAAATGAATTAATAAGGTTAGAACTTAGAGAAAGAATTTATGGTTTTCTAATTATAAGGTATGAGAATTAAATGTGATTATAACTATCAACATTAAAGTTATAATCAATAAAAACTATCATTTTAACTTTAAGTATACTAAATAATCAATAAAAAATATTACTTTAACTCATGTTTGGGAGACCTGGTGAGTTAGTGACCACATAAATCTTGTAATCTCTAAACACTAACTAAAGTAACCTTAACTCCGGCCTCTGAAATTTATTAAAATATAATATTATTAAAAAAATAGTGCACTTTGAATTTGATTGGCTAAAAATGTTACTATTCAATTAAATAACTTTAAATGTTATTATCCATTATTAATTAATATCTATAAAGGAAAAAATAACAGTATAACATTTAACAATGTCGGTTGCAATTACAAATAACTATTAACTACCGTTGGATGAGCATAGATCAATGATGTACGATGAACTTCGGGATGAAAGGGAAAAGTAACCCCATCTTTTCAAACCCATTCTGGAATCGTGACACATGTTGCTAAACACGTTCCACTCATAGTCTCGCATGGTCTACCAACAATGTCATTTCAATTTGATGATGACATGACATGTTTGACTCGTTAGGTGAGTCAGCTCGACTAAGTGAGTTAATGGGACCCACGAGGCCACCACACCACTCACCAGATAGTGACTAACAATGACATTTTGACCATTGGATGATTGTAGATCAAGGACCGAAGTTGTATTTCAGGCCGAAAGGGAAAAGAAACCCCATCTTTTCAAACCCGTTCTAGAATCATGACACATGTCACTAAACACGTTCCACTTGCAGTCTCACACGGTCTACCAACAATATCATTTGATGATGACGTGACATGTATGACTCGTGAGGTGAGTCAGCCATCAAGTGACTAGGTGAGTTAATGGGACCCACATTAATGTGACTAACAATGAGTCATGATATTATGACCATTGGATGATTGTAGATCAACGATCGAAGCTGTATTTCAGGCTAAAAGGGAAAAGAAAACCCATTTTTGTAAACCCATTCCAAATTCATGATGCATGTCCACTCACATGGTCAGTCACTCAGTGACAAGTGTGATGGTTGTAGATTGTACAATTTATGCGCTTAAAGTTTCCAATCTAATTTTTCATTTATAAGTATAAGTAGTCTACAGATTTCGAAAGGGGTTACGGATTCTAAGTTTCTAGGTTGAGGATTGAGGTCTAAGGAAAGTAACAAAGTCTCTCAGCTCTCTTCCCAGTCATAGTCTGCAAAAATTGAAACTAAGGGTAATGGGTAACTACTAAAATCTTGAACACCTACATCCCGCATTTTAAATTTTTCAAATCTATTGATTTTCAACTTTACTATTTATATTATAGAAAAAAAATTAGCCTATTAGGGTTTAATTTTGAATCACCCCTATAAATTGTAGGCTTGTAGCTATGTATAAATATTTGAATTTTCCTACGAGTAAATAGTAATACCGGCTTAGGTTACCAGCTTACCACGATGGGCAAAAAAAATATCAAGAATAAGACTATGAGTAAAAAAGTCAAGTCAGATAATAGAATTCCACAATCTACTTAAAACACCAAGTTTCACTCATTTATTCCATGATATTTATGATCCTGTTATTCATGGAAATAAGGGAATAAGGGAAATTAGGTTTTCACTTGAAAATAAGTGGAACGATCCAAATAAGGGTTTAAAATTTTATTCATTTAACATCAAGATAAATGCAACGACAAATAAAATTGCAGCATGGGTTGCTAGGTCGACATGCATGGCATTACCTAAAGTATTCCCTTGCCCAGAAATTGTCACGATCTGCGCCAAAAATTATGATGAAAATAGAAAATCTATTGTGAATAAAAATACTCAAGAGGAAATTTTGTCCATAACCAAGAGTGAATTTGCTAGTCTGTTGAACCTAGGGTTTGAAAAGCAAAACTCAAATGTGCATATTGACCTAGGAAAGCTCACAAAGGATTATGAAAAAATAGATGCAACACAGAGAGATTCTTATATCAGAGGAATAGCAAATGGTTCTAGTCTGAGTCCAGATCATATGTCTCCTTATGATTATGAGATTTTTGTGCCAGGGGCACAGGACAATATTTCCTTGCTAGTACATTTGAGACCTTTTTTTGACGGCAGGGAGTCAAAATTGGGACAGTTTACCATCGATATTACGACACTACCCATCGTTGTAGTTTTGTAGTTGGAAAAAATGATAGTTTTGATGGGCATCGTAATTACGACAACCATGGTCATCAAAAAAAGGGGGTGCCAACATAGCGAACCTACAATCGGACCTAGTCATAGCCGTCATAATTGAGATGCCTATCCGTCGCAAAAAAATACAAATGACAGCAACCCGTCAGAAGCTTCCGACAGTTCACTATCGTTTGTAGTTTGTTCACCGACGAAGATGTTGTTAATGTGATGGATATCCATCAAAAGTTTATGATGGATATTTTTCGTTTGTAGGTTTTAACGATAATGATGTTGTACATGCAATGGATATCTATCAGAATTTTATGACGAATATCCATCATTAATAGTTTTTTACCGACAAAGATACTGTATGTGTGACGAATGGATGTCAGATGTTTTTGATAGAAAATCATCGTTGTCATGCAATCATTGTAGTTGTGATGAATATTAGTGTTTTAATATATATATATATATATATATATATATATATATATATATATATATATATATATATATATATATATATTTGTTGATTGAGTTGGTATCGATTCAGAACGGTGTTCTTGCAGATCTGGTTCCTACTCATGATTTGGTTATGGATCATTCAGAGATGACTTTTCATTAGATTTGGTAGCAGCTTGTGGATTATTGAGTCTAGTCTAGAGACTTGGATTTGGAATGGATCCTACCGAATCAAGATTTGTGACAGGGATTGCTCCAGCTTAACAAGCTAGTGCGGTTATCAAAGATGCATTCTTCCTAATGTGTTCGTGGGATATATATGGACCTGATCATTGCATTTAGATTTGATTTGAGTGACTTCTTGACTTGTTTGGTCTGAATTGGATGTGCTTTGTTCCTATGGAGTGTACCAGTGACTTGACTTAAAGTTTGAGTAGACTACGCATTGATCAACTTGAAGATAGAATCAAGCTACTCTTTGCATTGTTGTTGAGATCGGGTTGTGATAGATCGCTGGGATCATCTACCATTTTTGCCACAATTTCAAATGATTTGGATGTGATGTCGAGAGAGCGACATGCAAAACTTTCACATTGGAGATTCGTAGATCACTATGGTGTCTATGATGACTTGGGAAAAGTCTTCTTCTTTTTGAACCGAGTTGAGAGACTTAGATTATAGAAAGTGGGTCGATTGATGTGACTTATGAGACATTGAATGCCTCTTCACAATGGGTTCATGGTGCAGTCTGTGGTGTTTCTTTGCGACTGGGTTCTTGGCAGAGATCTGTTGATTTGGTAGCCATTAAGATGGATTAATATATATTTATCGTACGTGGATTGAGATATTAAATTATTGAGCTTCTCTTTTTTTTGAGAATAGTTTAACATTCTCTACTTAACAAGGCCAACTACGTGAAGGTGGAAGCTCATCTGGCCCCTCCTAGAATCCTCTTATAACCCTTTACGACACTTTAATACCTCTAAGATGTATTCTTAGGGATTGTAAAGGGTCATAAAGGGTCATAAGGGGTCCTGGGACATAATAGCTGAGAAACATAAATGTAGACATCATGGTCACAATTATTTGGAGACACAACATAATTGAATGCTATACCCAGACGATGCAACACAACCACTACTCCTGCAGTTCTAAGTTGACACTACAAGATCCAAAAACCAAAGATAAGGAATCTATATATGGTTTTTGGATCCCATAGTGTCAACTTAGAACTGCACGAGTAGTGGTTGTGTTGGATCCTCTGGGTATAGCATTCAATTATGTTGTATCTCCCAATAATTAGGACCATGATGCCTACATTTATGTTTCTCAGTTGTTGTGATACCTACATTTATGTTTTGTAGTTGTCATGTTTATTTGCATGTTCTTTATGTGTTTGGCTTCTCTCCCTCGCATCGAAAATAAGATTTTTCCACTCTGAATTGAGAATGTGGGTGCAACACAAGCAGAATATGCACATGATAGAAAATGGAGCTAAGAAAACACAACACATTTACATTTTTTTAATAGGTCAAAATTACAATGTTCACGATGGTCTATAACTTAAAATATGTAATTAAATACCTCTATAAAAAATGCAACCCTGTTGTTTTCTTCAGCTCCACCTGATATCCTATGTATATGAATTGAGATTGCATATTGAACTAGGCGTCTCCTTTTGCATTGCTTGAAACCAAGAGACTATCACAGTTAACATCTAAAATCATTATTGAACTTTTGTTATTATTAAAAAGTACACTAGTCTCCTTTGTTTCATGTACACCATCTCTATCGGCAAGTTTCTTCATGGATGGCCTCCACTTTCTTCCCCGCTACAAGTGTAACCACTATTCATACTCATGTGGTCATTACTATCTTCTCTATTGATCAAATCTCCACTGTAATTTCTTTGATGAAAATTTCCAAATTCACTATTTGTTATTCCTTCATCTCCCCTCAACTCCATCACTTATGGTTACAAATCAAGTTCAAAGAATCAAAATGGTGCGTCTCATCATCACAACTAATCCACCTTAAACAATTGATTAACCATTCTAGACAAGATGATGATTTAAGGTTTTTTGTGAAGCTTATAACTTGGTAGTTGCAATCAACATTTGTATTACAAGTTTTATTGTTGTTCAAGTAGTGTGTTTTAGAAAAGAACCCATTAAACATTCTAATACAAATTTCTCCCAAAATATGAAATCCACTAAAATTTAGTGAAAATCCCTCCAACATTACAACAGTGTATAAAAGGAAACTCAATGTATAAACATGGAACTAAGCTCAAACACATGTAAATAAACATCAATCATTATCAAATAAACATCAGTCATTATCAAATAAGTTGCATAAATGAGAATCATTTTTTTTTTGGCCTTTTCTTGTTTTCTGCTTCCTTATATTGTTGCAGACACATATCCATGTCCACATCGTCATTTCTTCTCAGTCGTGCACATGATCTCATTGTCATTTGCAAAGGCAAGTCCTCTGCACTAACAAATAAAAGGCTTCAATTAAAAATATATTATCATAATTGGGGTTAATTTAAAAATATATTCATTATTGTTACAAGCATTTCGGTACTTTAAAAAACATGAACATGATGCTCTTTACCTTGTCCAGCCACATCATCTTGTCTGGCGGCTTGAACCTCAACACGCTCATCATGAACAACCTCTACATCCCCTGCAACTACAATACAAAATGTTTTATTAATCCCAACACATTATAATTAAACTTTTATTACTATGCCAAATTCAATTTAACATGTTTTCTTGTATTAAATATTCATTAATCAAAATTCAAATAGAAAATGTATACCTTGAGTACTACAATTCACATTAGAATCGATGCGTCCGTCATGCTCGGCCGATGCATTATCAATATCGGTAGGCTACATTCCAATGTAAATAATTAGTGCATTTATCGACAATATATACATATAAATACAAGACAAATACTAAGAAATATTAATCATTCAGTTTAATACATATAAATATATTCACTTTAAAGTTTTAAACAAATATATAATCAATGTTTCCTTAAAACAAATATATTCACTTTATGTTGGAACTTAACATCAAATACATTAATTGGTAAAGTTTTCAACTTGAAATAAAAATCAATTGGCTTATTTACCTGATCAATAGATCTAGTAGAAGAACCTTGTGCACTCATTGTTCGGTATCGTTCAGCCACGACTTTATAGCCTTGTTTGTACCCTATTTTTTTGTAGCCTAATTTTTTGTCCTCTTCAATAATCACTTTTCCATATAAATGTAATGACCACATTTTAAGAAAAAAAACTATTAAATTCAAATGGAGTTATATGATAGGTTGATATTGAATTCTATGTCAAGATTTACAACATTAAATTGATCATAGTTAGAAGACTCAGACACAAGAAGAATATGAGTATAGCCATACATAAGAAGAATATGAATGAATGCAAATATACACAAGTGGATGAACATAAATAATGAAGGTACCTGATATTGCCTAAAGTAATGAAGTGTTGACCCAAGGTTCAATCCAGTATGCTCATGTATGATGCAAAAATTGCAAGGAAGGAAAGGATGGGGTTAGATCCAAAGGATCTAAGCAATTCCTAACATCCTATTATTGATCCTCATCTACACTTATGCATGTGCATAGTTAAGCCATACACTTCTAAAAGGAACTATTCTACAGAACATGTGCACTCAGGAAAATGCACTCAGGAACATGTACAGTGTATAGGTGCTGGAATCCAAATAAAGCCCTACATTTATGTCTCTATGAACACCTGGTGAATCACTGTTATGGCTGCATTTATGTCTCTATGAACACTTGGTGAATCATTATTGTGTTGCATCATCCAAATAGTGCAACAAGAACACTAGATGTTGTTGTTCCATCTGGTGTTGCTATGGCATCATTTCCAAATGATGCATCCACAATAGTAAGCCACCATGCCCATCAACACAAGATAGTCATGATCAAGCATAAGCAATGGAGGGGACATTATCAAGGTCAAATCAGAGGTCAAATTTCATTCTTTGAAATTTTATATTTGTACAGTTATAAAATTTCATGCCTTGAAATTTTATAACATAGTTCCTTAGCATTTGATCTTCATATTGCAGCCATGACTTGAGGTAGGCATTCAAGCTTTGTCTTCTCATTAACTCAATTTCATTTTGATAGCATTTGTTGATTTAAATGCAACACCCGCTAGGTTATAAAAAAAAAAAAGAAAAAAAAGAAAGTGTCATTTGTATTTTTTGTGAATTCGAAGAGCTACCGTGAAGACCAAAAGCACAATATGAATGTTAATAGTGGCATTGTTTACATCTTAGCATTTGGAATGCTCGATGACCCACGAGCTCTGAGAGCTAGGGCATCATTGCTATTACCTTCAAGGCATTGTGTGAAGTGTTTGATCTCTCTTTATTTGTTTTTTTATTGATATTCACTATGTGGTACTCCCCGTTTATGATCATTTCATGAGGAAATATCTTGATGGCTCGCGGGCTGCAAGCTAGGGCATCATTCATTGTTTATGAGCTCACTATTTGAGCACCTCATTTCCCTATTTGATTGGATGGTGCTCTATTTTTTATATTCAGTTTACATCATACATTTAGTCTTAATAAATATTTTATAAAACAACATATATTGTGTGAAGTGTTTGATCTCTCTTTATTTGTTTTGCTATTGATATTCACTATGTGGTACTCCCCGTTTATGATTATTTCATGAAGAAATGTCTTGATGGCTCATGGGCTACAAGCTAGGGCATCATACATTGTTCATGAGATCACTATTTAATACTGGCATTGTTCATGAGCTCATTGTTTAATATCTGGCCAGGCCATGTAAATGGTACTGTTATCCAAATTTCCCATCATATGCAATTTGGCCTGGTCTGCTCTGTCTAGCATTTTTAATCATGTGTTATCCCCTCAAAAAATTTCCATGATTATATGCCTATTCAATTGTTTAGTTCTCTGGTTTGAAGGCCATTAAAATTCATGTGTGACCGTTTGAACCCCATGATCCCCTAAAATACCCGTGGCCCATCCTAATTTAATATTTACCCTTTCAGGCCACTTAGCCACAAAACCCATGTGCTTGAAGGTTGTGACCCCTTGTTCTCTTTAAGTGGTTTGTCCCATGATCGCATAGGTCATTTTCATGCTATGCAATCATGCGACTAAGGTTTGTCGCTAGGGTCCCCCTTTATTTTCCTAAGCTTCCTACATCCTGAACTTTTAATATTTCCTTGGGCCCAGTTCTCGGTCGTAGTAAGATCCAACGGTGGTCGCATAACCACATGGGATCTTCCAATCCCATGTGATCATGTGACAACCATTGATGCGGTATTGGCATTGCAGCAGTTGCTGGTGGGTCCTCGGGTGGTGACATGTCCATTTTTCAGTGGTTAGCTGGGTGATGACAGGGTCATCGATGGGTTTGATGGTCAGTGGTTCTATGGGGATGCCAGCTTGTCCAAGATCTATGATGGTTACATAACCGCATGGGATCTTCTGATCCCATGCAATCATGTGACCGCCATCTGATCTTCCAGTGTTTAAGCCATTGTCGTGGGTCTGGCCGACGTGCGGGTTTCTTATTGGTCCATGCTAGGATAGTTGGCCTTTATTGTGGGCCTGAGTATCTTGAGTGGTAACAGAAGAAGATCCAACAGTGGTCGCATAACCTCAGCATAACCACTGTCCAATTCAAGACAACCTTGTTCAAGGTTTATGAGAAAGATTGAGACTAGGAGCTCAAAGCCCACTAAATTTTTAGAGTTGCCCTTAAGAAGAAGTCACAAAGGCAGGTCAACTCAAAGAACATCCCCTACAAGGAGAGTTCAATCAAAACCTCCTGATACTTCAAAAAGGAGACCTTTTCCCTTCCATTTCAGAAGAAGGGGTAGATCTCTAACCAGAGATCTAGAAGAGGATTCAAATCCAGCAGCAAATACAACTCATATAATTGTTAATCTTCAGATTCCAACTCCTACAATGGCTAGGCCATTTGCCTTTGCACCTTTCAACCAAGGGAGTCCATTAGCCTTTTCTGTACATCATGATGTGCCTTTGGTGGCACTAAAAAGTATACCCAATTTCACAGGTGAAGGGCAAATAACTACTTTTGAGCACATAAGAGATGTGAATACCATCTGCAACATACACAAGATAACTCAAGAGGATGTGGCCACAAAATTATTAGCAGCCTCTCTAAAAGGTAAGGCTCTTGAATCGTTTAGAACTCTAACTATTGGTTCTATTACTTCATGGGATGAGTTAGGAGATGCATTAAGTAAGCATTTTAAGGATAAATCAAATAACTTGTCTCTAGTTGAGCAGTTGACAACCATTAAGAGAGACCCTCAAGAGAAAATGATAGATTACAATAGTAGATTCCTCAAAACATGGAATAGAATTCCAGTATCAGTAAGGCCATCTGCTAACCATGCTTTTCTATATTACTTGCAAAGTCTAAATGGTCAAATTTCTGTCATAATCTAGTCTATGGGTGGTACTTCTCTACCCTAAGCCTTTGACATAGCTGTCAGGGCTGAAAATTGTTTAATCCAAGCATGCATGATTTCTAGAAGGCCTCCAATGCCCATTTTTCCTAGCCTTCAACCTATTGCACCTGCACAAGTACCCCCATTTACCCCTATTCCCACCATATTGGCACCTCAAGCTAGTACCAGTGGTCAAGAGCTAACAGCTAGTTTCTCTCAAGAGCTGCAAGAGATAAAGAATAGTCAAGAAAGCAGTAAGCAAGAAATGAAAAACTTTTTGTAGACCTTGACTAAAGAGGTTACGAATTTGAAGAAACAAGGTCAAGCAATCAGACCACCCTTCCAACCACAAGGCCAAGGTCCTAATCAGCAATATCAAAATCAAGGACAACCTTATCAACAAAATAGGCCACCATACCAAGGAGGCTATCACAGACAAATGCAAAGTTTTAATCAAAGACCATTCCAACCATATAACCCTACACCTCTCAATTCTGCAAATCCAGTGAGGGATATGGTTCCTAGTCAAAACAATATGGCTATGGATAATTAATGGTTTTTTCCTTGTAATCAGCCTCATAATCAGGCTACATGTTCAAATGGATGGATGAACCAAGCCCTAATGGTTCAAAATGCCTCACAAGCTCAATCAGAGGCTTCATCCAATGGATCAGTCCCTCAACAAGAATCACAAGAAAATGAGACTACTCTTTTTAATTGGGAGCAGCTAGACTTCAATGGAGTCAATGATGAAGGTGCTTTTGTTGCTTATACAAGAGCAAAAAGAAGAGCTCAAGACATGGAGAGAGTAGATTCCAATGCCAAAGCTACTATATCTACAGAGCCACTACAACAAGCTAATCCCATCACACCTAAGGAGGTCCCTGTCATCACAAGCAAATAGAGCCAGATTTTCAAAGAGGTGGAGCCCATCATAGTGAAAGCACAATAGAGAGTACACACTGTGACACCTTATAATATCATAGACAACATGAAGAAGGTGAATGTCACCATGTTCATGTGGGACTCTCTGGCTCTTCCAAGATAGCCTAAAATTTTGAAGAAGGCCATGACAGAGGTAGCAACTCCTCAACCTGCAAAAGAAGCTACAAAGCCAGTGTTGGTTAACATTGATCAAGAAAAGGAGGCTCCAAGTAGCAACTCCAAGGCCAATATCACACAAGGTAGGAACTCAAAGCCACCTCCCTTTTATGTATCTCTAATTATTGGAAAATTTTTAGTGCATAATTGTATGGTAGATAGTGGAGCTACTAGCACTGTAATGCCTAAGAAAGTAGCTGACCAATTAGGACTAAAATATGAGCCCTTCAAAAGAAGGTTACACAACTTGATGGATCCTTAGTCAATACTATAGGTGTGGCTAAAGATACCAATTTAATCCTACATGCTAGTCCTAATTTTTCAATCCTCCTTGATATATATATCATAGACCTCCCTGCATTATTTGCTACATGTCTTTCAAGAGAGTTTATAGCCAAGATAGGAGGCTATCTATCTTCTGATTGGTCTCACATGATATTTCATACAAGGTATGGGACCAAGGTCACCATTAAATCAGAACCATTGGCAGTGCACCATATAGAGCCATATGTGTCTAATACCATCAATGTAAACTACCCTATATTTGATGACAGTGACTTCCAAACCATTAGTGAAGCAAGGACAAAGATAGAGAGTATCCCTGATATTCTTCTAGATGAAAGAGCTTCAGAGGCCCAAGAAAATATTATCTGGGATTTTGGTTTTGGAAGTTATCTGATACAAGAGAGTGGAGCCATAGAACCAAACCTCCTCAAAGGAGATACTGATTCAAAGGATCAGAGCAATCAATTTTGGGAACTATTTTTTGATGGAGCTAGAAGTAGACATGGTTCTGGTGGTGGTGCTATGTTAGTGTCCCCAAAAAGAGAAAGGTATTATACTGCCTTTAGATTCAGTTTCTCCTGCACTAGCAATACTGCAGAATATGAGAGTCTAGTCAATGGACTAGAATGGGCTAAAAAAAGAGGGCTTAAGGCCTTAAAATTTTATGGTGATAGTGAGTTAGTTTTCAGCCAAGTAAGAGGGATAAGTGCAACCAAAAATGACACTTTGAAAGCATACAAACATAGAGTTTGGGATGCAATTGAACAATTTTGTGCTTTCAATATTGTTTCTATCCCTAGAAAGTTAAATCAAAATGTAGATAGGTTAGCTGCTATTGGATCTCAGTATGATATTCCAAATAGCATTTCAAAAGAAATGGATCAACAGCATGTCAAGGTGATTGTCAGACCATCTATTCTTGATAATGATGTCAATTGGCAAGTGTTTGACAATAATGAACAAATTTTGCAGTTCTTGTTTGAAGAAGATGTTTTTTCAAGGCATAATCAAGAGAGATTATCATAAAATTATGGTGATCAAGTGATACAACTTAAGTCTAATAAGATTCTTAGAGGTCTTGTTACATTAGAGACTATCTTCAACAAGGATGATGAAGTTAAGAAAAACAAAGCTAGCCTGGTAGTCCAACAAGAACATTGTGTTGAATTAGAGTTGGAACCAGGTAAGAGCTTACAATTTGGAAAGGTAAACACTAAATTGGAGAAGCAAGCTTACACTCAGTTATTCAAAGAATTTAGTGATATATTTGCATGGCAATATGAAGACCTCAAAGGTTTTGAACCAGCCCTTGCTTAGCACACTATTGAATTGGAACCAAATGCCAAACAAGTGAGGCAAAAGAAAAGGCCTGTTAAGCCCAAGCTTGAGCCACTTATGCATAAAGACTTGTACTCAAACTAATAGAAACTAGTATCATCTATCCCATTAAGCATATGAGTTGGGTTTCCAACCTTGTTCCTGTCAGGAAGAAGAATGGGGAGCTGAGGTTATGTGTTGACTTTAGGGATCTTAACAAGGCCTCTCTAAAAGACCACTATCCATTACCCTCTATGGAACAAATCTTACAATGTGTCTCTGGATCTGAGAGATTTTCATTATTGGATGGCTATTCAGAATACAATCAGATCTTAGTGAATGAAGAGGATCAATACAAGACTGCATTTACAACCAAGTGGGGAACCATGGCTTATCAAAAAATGCCCTTTGGTTTGTCAAATGCAGGAGCTACATTTCAAAAGGCAATGGATATGGCCTTTAAGAGCCTAATGTACAAGTTTGTGCTAGTCTATTTGGAGGACATAACTATCTATTCTAAGCATGTAGTAGATCACATAAAACATTTGAGGTAGATCTTTGAAAGGTGTAGAGAGTTTGGGATATCTCTTAATCCCAAAAAATGTGTGTTTGCAGTTCATGAAGGAAAACTATTGGGATATGTAGTATCCAAAGAAGGAATTACAATGGATCCTGAGAGAATTGCAACTATCCTAGAGCTACCCCTACCACATCACAAGAAAGGTCTCCAATCTTTCATAGGAAAGATTAATTTTTTTAGGAGGTTCTTGCCTAACATTATAGATTTACTCAAGCCTTTGACAACCATGTTAAAGAAGAGCTCAACTTTCAGCTGGACTAAAGAAGGAAAGGCCAATTTCTAGGCTATCAAAGAGGCCTTAACAGAAGCCCCTACTCTCCTAAACTCAAATTTTAGTAAGGATTTTATCCTTTATGCTTGTGGAGGTCATGATGCTATATCTGCAATGTTGACCCAAGAAAATTCAGAAGGATTGGAGCAGCCTATTACTTTCTTTAGCTAAGGTTTAGAGGAGTATGAACATAGATACTCTTTTGTAGAAAAACATTTACTTTTTGTGGTAAAGAGCCTTAAAAAGTTTAGATATTTTTTGACCCATAGAAAAGTACATTTAAAAATTACTCATCTAACTGTCAAAGAATTTTTTCTTTCCAAAGACCTAAATGAGAAAAGAGCTAGTTGGATGACCAAGGTGATGGAATATGACATTGATATTCAGACCACCAAGCTTGTTAGAGGAAGAGCTCTTTGTGAGCATTTGGTAGAGGATGAAGGTTCAAAGAAATAAAAAACAATAGATGCATCTCTAGTGCTGCATTCTATAGAAGAACAAGCCAAGGCAACAAGTTGGTTGCCTAACATGATCAATTACTTGAAGACAAGACAATGTCCTGCAGGCCTAGATTCAGCAAAAAGAAGGTATTATAGATTGCAATCTATTCCTTTTGTGTTGATTGATGAAGTTCTTTTCAGAAAGGATCACAATGGTGTCCTTTTAAGATGCATGGATTCATAAAAGATAGCTGATGTCCTTTTTGAGTTTCATGATGGACCTTCTGGAGGTCATTTCTCTCCTAGGACTACTGCTTTTAAAATCATGAGGGCTAGATACTATTGGCCATCTATCTTTAGGGATAGCCATGAGTATGTGAGAAAATGCATCAAGTGTGCCATGTTTGTAGGAAAAGAAGGGCTTGCAGCCTTGCCCTTACAGCCAGTCAGAACAGAGCAACCCTTCATGAAGTGGGGTATAGATTTCATTGGAATGATCAATCCTCCATCTAGTGTAAGACACAAGTGGAAAATCACTGTAACAAATTATTTCACTAGATGGATAGAAGTAGTTGCTTTGAAAGAATCAAATGAGAGTGTTGTCTTAAGCTTTTATGATGATATAATTCATAGGTTTGGCACTCCAAACTCCATAATTTTAGATAATGCATTGGCATTCACAGGCCTCAAAGTCTCAGAGTGGGTAGTCAAGAATGACATTTATCTAAATACCAGTTCAAATTACTACCCCCAAGGCAATGGTTTGGCAGAATCAAAAAACAAGAATTTGATTAAGATAATCAAGAAGACTATGCAAGACAACCAAAGGGATTGGCATACCAAACTGAATTCTGCCTTATGGCTGGACATAATTACCCCAAGGAAAATCATTGGTAATTCTCCTTATATGCTAGTATATGGCAAAGAGGCCAAGTTGTCCATTTCAACTGAATTTCCAGCATTGGACTTGGCTACTCAATATGTCCTATTTGAAGAAGGAGATCAGAGACAAATCCATGAAGGATATGGAATCCCATCAGATTCAGACAAAGAAGAACTTTGATAAAAGAGCTAGGATTAGAAATTTCAAGGTTGGAGATGTAGTCCTCAAGTGGGATGAGTTCAGGTCCAGACCTGGCAGGCATACAAAATTTGATTCATTCTGGGGTGGACAATTTGTTATAAAAAAGTGCAAGGGGTCTAATGCTTTTCAACTATCAACCCTTGAAGGAGTTCCCTTGCCAATATCAGTGAATGGTTTCCATTTGAAGCCCTGCTTCGAGGTTAACCCCTCTCTGTAAATTCTTGTAAATATGTTTCTTATTTTTCTTTCCCTATTTTCTTAGGTTAGTTTCTTGCTTTTCAAGAAGTGCCTGTGCACAAGTTTGTCTCCCTGTGTTCAGTTTTTGTCTCTCTGTCAAGTTTTGTGTTCCTCAGAATGACTCCATGCCCAATGAATTATGTTAAGGCCACTGGTTTTCCATGTCTAACAGGATAAAATCCAACAGAAATCACCAAAATGTTACCCAAATTTCCCATCCTATGCAATTTGGCCCGGTCTGCTCTGTTTGGCATTTTTAATCCTGTGTTAGCCCCTCAAAAAATTTCCATGATTATATGCCTATTTAATTATTTAGTCCTCTGGTTTGAAGGCCATTAAAATTCACGTGTGACCATTTGAATCCCATGATCCCCTAAAATACCCATGGCCCATCCTAATTTAATATTGACCCTTTCAGGCCACTTAGCCACAAAACCCATGTGCTCGAAGGTTGTGATCCCTTGTTCTCTTTAAGTGGTTTTTCACATGATCACATAGGTCATTTTCATGCTATGTGATCATGCGACTAAGATTTGTCACTGGGGTCCCCCTTTATTTTCCTAAGCTTCCTACGTCTCGACCTTTTAATATTTCTCTAGGCCTAGTTCTCGATCGCAATAAGATCCAACGATGGTCACATAACCGCATGGGATCTTCTGATCCCATGCAATCATGTGACAACCATTGATGCGGTATCGGCATTGCAGCAAATGCTGGTGGGTCCTCGGGTGGTGACATGTCCATTTTTCAATGGCCAGCTGGGTGATGATAGGGCCATCGGTGGGTCTAATGGTCAGTGGTTCTATGGGGACACTAGCTTGTCCAAGATCTACGGTGGTCGCATAACTACATGGGATCTTCTGATCCCATGCGATCATGCGACCGCCATCCGATCTTCCTGTGTTTAAGCTGTTGTCATGGGTCCGACCGACGTGCGGGTTTCTTATTGGTCCATGCTAGGATAGTTGGCATTTATTGTGCACTCGAGTATCTTGAGTTGTAACAGAAGAAGATCCAATGGTGGTCACATAACCACATTGGATCTTCTGATCCCATGCGACCACCGTCCAATGCAAGGGACCAGATTTCTTTTGACTTATGCGGGTCCGTTTGCTGAGGTGGCCAATTTTTATTGGTCTCGGTTGCTATGATGTGGCCTTTGACTTTTTCAAAAGGGGATTGCAGTATCTTTCATAGGTTTTCTTCTGTTTGTTCTTGTTGATCATTTACAAGCATGGGTAGCTCATAATTTATGTTTTCAAGGGTGGTTGCAGTTGGAATAGATGAGGAAAAGATCTGGGCAGCCATTCTCAATGGATTCTTACTTTCTAAGAGTATCAGATTTGAGTATTATGATAGCCTGACTTGCAGAGGGGTAGTTGGATCAAGGCTCTTTGTTTGTAGGTAGATTGAGTATAGGGATGGGCACTCAAGACATATATGATTGGTTGAGATACTTTCATGAACATTTATGATCAGAAATGACAGGTTTAGGGTTGGATTATTTTATACAGATTTATGTAACCCTAATGAGATTTTTTCTCTTGCCTGCATGCAAGAGGAGATGTATATAATTAATTTTTGGAGCTTTTAGAGCTCAGAGTTCACATTTTGTAAAGAGAAAAAATATCTTTTCTTAGAAGCCTATCTGAGACATTTTCTTGTCCTTTGGTTTTCTACATTCTGTAAGCTCCCATTGATAATTCAGATATTGAAGGTGTTTTTGTGACATTCTTCATGTCCCTATGCCTTCTTGTGTGAGTTATTTCTTAATGAATTCAGTATTTACATGCTTCTTAGTGATATCTTAGGGTTTTTGATCCCTCTTTGTTTCTGCAATTTTGTGTATCATTGTAGATGATTTGATGTGAGTGCTTTTGTGGGTATACTTCAACCCCTTAAATATCTTGTCTCATTCCTATACCTACTTGCAAAGGTGAATGTTTGTTTGTAGGTCATAGATTGTTGTCTAATTCCAAGGGGTGTTATTGTTTGTGAAAGAATCTCTCTTTCCCTGAATAACTCTTTTTATGTACAGACCCTTCTATGAAGTACTTATGCAAACCTATTTAGTGAGTTGTGATCACCTATGCCTAAGTCTATTCATTGATTTCATCTTTTATACTGTAATTCATACCATATTTTTAGTGTATCACCTAGTAGGATAGTTTTCTTTCAGTCATTTCCCTTTCAAGCATTCCTTCTATCCCTTTCCCTCAAAAGATTTACTTTTTCTGTCTAGAAGCAAATTAAGGTGATTATCCAAGAGGAACCAGCCTAGAACCTGGAGGTCTCATCTCAGTTAGCATAGGTCCCACACCTGGAGATGATTCCCATGATATACTAGGTTATCAAGACCAAGAGAGCTTGAAACAAGGGTGCAAACTTAGTGTATAACAGGTACCAGGCCAACCCAATCAGCCCAACAAAATGTGTCATCTTTATCTTTTTCAAATACACTCATTTACCATTTTGTTCCTGTTCTTCACACAAACATTGCATCAAAAGTAATTGTAAACAATGATTCAATACTCTTAGTTTTTATTCAAATCTATTCAAAAGTCCTATCAGCTCATTGTCCAATAGTTAAACCAACCTATGACTTCAAAGGAGGAATTATGAAATATAGTTGTAGGTAGTTATCTCTTCTATAATGATGGAGGAGTCAAAGGTAATGATTAATGATTTTGTTGCTATTAGATCATATATTAATACACTTAGTGTTTAAAATTTGAGCTCGGGCATCATGTAATTTTATTGTTGTCATTGCATGCTTGCTATTGTTGTGCACCATATATTGTTTTATACATTATTTATTTCATTGAGACTGTGAACTTGGCATTTGTAATATATTTTTTGTTATTGGATCAATGCTACCATGTTTTTGAGGTTGTAGATGCATTGAATCACCACTGTCATTCTATTTTTATAACAACAATATAACAAATAGAGCACCAGCCAATCAAATAGGGACATTAGTAAGACATTTAATGCATTATTACTTCATCATGATGATAAAAATTTCATTGGCTCAAAGCACATAGAATGTGGGTAGATGCATTGAATCACCACTTCCATACTATTTTGATGAAGAGGAACTATGTTATAAAATTTCAAGACATAAAATTTTATAACTGTACATATATTTTATGAGTATAACTGTACAATAGAAGAGCACCTGCATGCCTTGGTTGTTATTGGTCTATGAAGCATTTTGGTTTTCCTTTCCCAATTGAGATGTCATCCTAAGATTCAAAAGGACCAAGGTAATAATAAGTCTTTAACATAAATGCATGATTGTGGATCCTCAAGTAGGAGTTGTGATGCAAAGGAAGAACACTTATATGTGTTTAACCACATAAGGACAATGGTTTCATTCATCTTTCTTTCAAGTTCTCTTGGGTACTTTCCTTGGCCTCTAGGCTTGGGCATCCTATAGGGGTTGAACCAAAATTACAAAGGCAATAAGGACATAGAAAAGTAGGTTTGGGGACTTAGACTTATGTTCAATCCTTAGTAATGGTTTGGGGAACTAATTACTAGATGAGTGACTACAGTACCCTAGTTTGCATTATTTGATAATCTTGTTTAATTTGTGTTTATTTCATACAAAGATACATGTAAAGGAAAATAAATTTTTGCATCTAAAGATTACATGTATATATATGAAAAATAACTTGTATATACTATACAAGAAGAATAACTTTCAGAAGAAAATGCAAGAGTACAAGCATACATAAGAGGATGAACATAAATAATAAGGGTGCCAGACATTGCCTAAAGTGATAAATTTTTGACCCGGGTATGAATCTAGTGTGCCCCTGTGTGATCCAGAACCTGCAAAGAAAAGAGAGATGGGGGTTAGATAAAAATGTCTAAACAATGAATGGCATCTTATTACTGATCCTCATCTATAATTATGCATGTGCATAGTCAAGCCATACACTTCTGAAAGAGAAACCAAGCTTGCAGTCTCAATGAAATAAACAGTGTATAAAATAATATATGGTGCACAACAGCAGCAAGCATAAAATGACAACAATCCCTATTTACATCTTTTCATCAAATGACCCAAAAAATCAAGAATAGTCCTATATGGTCGCTAATAGCCAACTTTTAGAAGAATATAAATGAATGAAAACATACATAAGTGGATGAACATAATTAATGAAAGTCCTATATGGACGGTTCTAATGCTTTTCCATTACAACAATTGAGCATTCATCATTTGATATATGAATAGGTGAAAAATATGCAGACATCCAAACATGTGTACTGTGAGCTTTTCTGCCACAAAAGGACTTGTGATAATTTTCATAATAGTGCATGTGTTGGAAGGAAAGCTCACAGTACCACTTAGGAAAATATGAATATTCATCACTTGTGCATATCAGAGTTGATCAGAGAAGGTATATGCATAAAAAAACAAATAAAGAGAGATCAAACACTTCACACAATGCCTTGAAGGTAATAGAAATGATCAAACACTTCAAAATAGGGACATCAGTAATAAAATAGGGATATCTTAATCTTTATGAGCTCAAATTCAAATGACCCAAAAACATCAAGAATGGTCTTATATGGTCACTAATAGCCAACTTTCAGAAGAATATGAATGAATGAAAACATACATAAGTGGATGAGCATAAATAATGAAGGTACCAAACATTGTTTGTAGTAATGAAGTGTTGACCCAAGGTTCAATCTAGTATGCTTTTGTATGATCTAAAACCTGCAAGGAAGGAAAAGATGGGGTTGGATCCAAAGGATCAAAGAAATGTCTGGCACCCTATTACTGATCCTCATCTACAATTATGCATGTGCATAGTCAAGTCATATACTTCTAAAATGAACTATGCTACAGAACATGTGCACTAAAGAAACATATGCATGCAGTGAGTAAATCAAGACCAAAATGGAGCAAAAAGTATGATGTCAAATGTGTTATCAAGCAACACCTCATGGGTTGTGATTCAACATGGTATATATATTTTTTATACAAGATCAATAAAAGGAAATCTACAACCTCAACAACATGGAAATATTAATCCAATAATAAGAAATATATTACAAATGCCAAGCTCACGGTCTCAATGAAATAAACAGTGTATAAAACAATATATGATGCCCGAGCTCAAATTCAAAATAGTAAGTGTATTAATATATGTATGATCTAAAAGAAGAAATCTCATTGATCATTTCCTTTGACTCCTCCATCATTATAGAAAAGATAACCACGTACAACTATATTTCATAATTCCTCCTTTCAAGTTATAGGTTAGTTTAAAATGGAGAAAGTATACAAACTCACCAATTTAATCCCAAAATTTCATAACATTGCATTCTTGTTGCTTTTATGGTGCACAATAGTAGCAAGCATGCAATGACAACAATAACATTGCATGATGTTTGAGCTCAAATTCAAAATAGTAAGTGTATTATTTTATTACTAATGTCCCTATTTGATGTCCCTATTTTATTATTGATAAATTTTGGGGTAAAACCTAGCAAGTCTTACACAGACTCAAAAACATGGTAGCATTGATCCAATAATAGAAAATACATTACAAATGCCAAGCTCATGGTCTCAATGAAATAAACAGTGTATAAAATAATATATGGTGCACAATAACAGCAAGCATACAATGATAGCAATAACATTGCATGATGCCCGAGATCAAATTCAAAATAGTAAGTGTATTAATGTATGTTTGCATGATGCCAGATATTAAACACTGATCTCATGAAAAATGTCAATATTAAATAGTGAGCTCATGAACAAAGTACGATGCCCTAGCTTGTAGCCCGTGAGCCATCAAGACATTTCCTCATGAAATGATCATAAATAGGGAGTACCACATAGTGAATATCAACAAAAAAATAAATAAAAAGAGATCAAACACTTCACACAATGCCTTGAAGGTAATAGAAATGATGCCCTAGCTCTCAAAGCTCGCAGGTCACCAATCATTCTAAATGAAAAGATGTAAACAATGCTAGTATTAAATAGTAAGCTCATGAAAAATGTATGATGCCCTAGCTTGCAGCCCATGAGCCATCAAGACATTTCCTCATGAAATGATCATAAACGAGGAGTATCACATAGTGAATATCAACAACAAAATAAATAAAGAGAGATCAAACACTTCACACAATGCCTTGAAGGTAATAGCAACGATGCCCTTTCTCTCAAAGCTCACGGGTCATCAAGCATTCCAAATGAAAAGATGTAAACAATGCCAATACTAAACAGTGAGCTCATAAACAATGTATGATGCCCTACCTTGCATCACGCAAGCCACCAAGACATTACCTCATGAAATGTTCATAAACAGGGAGTACCACATAGTGAATATCAACACCAAAACAAATAAAGAGAGATCAAATACTTCACACAATACCTTGAAGGTAATATAAATGATGCCCGAGCTCTCAAAGCTCATGGGTCATCAAGCATTCCAAATGAAAAGATGTAAACAATGCCAGTATTAAATAGTGAGCTCATGAACAATGTATGATGCCCTAGCTTGCAGCCCACAAGCCATCAAGATATTTCCTCATGAAATGATCATAAACGAGGAGTACCACATAGTGGATATCAACAACAAAACAAATAAAAAGAGATCAAACACTTCACACAATGCCTTGAAGGTAATAGCAATGATGCCCTAGCTCTCAAAGCTCGCGAGTCATTGAGCATTTCAAATGCAAAGATGTAAACAATGTCAGTATTAACATTCATATTTTGCCATTAAATCAAAAAATGCCATCAAAATAAAATTGAGTTAATGAGAAGATAAAGCTCAAATGCCTACTTCAAGTCATGGCTTCCATATAAAGATCAAATGCTAAGGAACTATGATATAAAATTTCATGCCAAATTTTAAGGTGTGTAATTTAATAACTGTACATATATTTTCTTTGACTCCGCCACATTGTAAACTCAATGCTAAGGAGAAAAAAGTATGATATCAAAAAGTATAAAATTTCATGCCTTGAAATTTTATAACATAATTCCTTAGTAGCTGCCATATGAAGAGTAGTGCAAGGTGGCAACTTTCCCATTTTACCAGACTTAGGGCCCTCTTTTACCATGATTTATGAGCTTTATGTTTTTACCATGCTTTATGAGCTTTAAGTTTTTTTTAAAGTGAAGACAAAGATTATCTTAATTTGTTATCTTTAAATTTTATTCATTTTATGATTTTAAAAATTGAAATAAAAAATATAAACTTTTAAGAAACTTTTACATCTTTTCATCAAATGACCAAAAAATATCAAGAATCGCCATATATGGTCTCTAATAGCCAACTTTCAAAAGAATATAAATGAATGCAAACATACATAAGTGGATGAACATAAATAATGAAGGTACCAGACATTGCTTGATGTAATGAAGTGTTGACCCGAGGTTCAATCCAGTATGCTCTTGTATGATCCAAAACCTGCAAGGAAGGAAAAGATGGGGTTAGATCCAAAAGATCTAAGCAATGTTTGTCACCCTATTACTGATCCTCATCTACAATTATGCATCTACATAGTCAAGCCATACACTTCTAAAATAAACTATGCTACAGAACATGGGTGTGTGTTAATGTGATTCAAAAGCTATTATGCAAGATTGTTTTATTATTGAGATAAGGATATCTTAATTCTACAAGAATAAATGTTTTGAGAAATATTTGAATTTAATTTTGATAATAACATGAGGAGTGATATATTTTAAGCTTTAGCGATACTTCATACAACGCAGTGTTTGTAAATTACGTTCAATGCATTATTTATGCTTGTATTGGTGGGAAAACTCTTGAAAATGAGCAAAAGAGATTGCATTCAACAATGTTGTTTACATGACACATGTAGTTTACCTCCAGCCTAAATCAGCATTGTGTACAAATCTATGGACAATGCGTGGTATGAAGGCTAGCTGAAGCTTGAAAATGATAAGCATTATGATGCTGAGGTATGGTGTGGTAAGCACAAGTATAGTTTCTCGTAAGCTGCTATTGGTATAGTTTGTTTTTTCAATAGTTGCAGAATCCAGCTTCTTGTATAGTTACACGTATATATACATTCTGGGTTTGGCTTTAATGTTATGTAAATTTGAGTGAAATGATAATAATATTTACGAGTGACAAGTATGGCATTTTAAACAAGTATGCATATACATTATATAACAAGAAGAGTGATATATTTTAATGGAAACACTTAATGAGAAGGATGCCTATATAACAGGAGGACCAATATATTTTAATGGCAGTGGACATAGAAATTGCATTGAAACTATGTAATTTATTATCATAAGTGGACATAGAAATTGCAGTGAAACTCTATAATTTATTATGGCTCGATGTTGTATATCCATAGTCAATGTCTATTTAAACTTTAGGATGATACTTATCTGATGACTTAAGTAAATTATTCTTACCTTGAGACTAGTACACCATGGGATTAGAAGATGGTTGTTATAATAGCAACTGTGTGTCTTTGGAATACTTTTATATTTTGTATTAAATGATGATACATATGTGTTTCTTCCTTTTACAATAGTTTATATTCTGATACTTATATATTGAATTGACAAATGACCAATGAGTGATAATTTCAAAAGTGTATCATAATTAAAGGCATGTGAATTCATATTGTACTTAATCTGGATGCCACTATGTAATGTTTTTAATTATGATATTAATCTTAATATATCCCTATTCATATATCTGTATTTTATTATTGATGTCCCTATTTACATCTTTTCATCAAATGACCCAAAAACATCAAGAATGGTCCTATATGGTCACTAATAGAAAACTTTTAGAAAAATATGAATGAATGCAAACATACATAAGTGAAAAAACATAAATAATGAATGTACCAGATATTGCCTAAAGTGATGAAGTGTTGACCCGGAGTTCAATCCAGTATGCTCTTGTATGATCCAAAACCAACAAGGAAGGAAAAGATGGGGTTAGATCTAAAGGATCTAAGAAATGCCTCATACCATATTACTAATCCTCATCTATAATTATGCATGTGCATAGTCAAGCCATACATAGACTTAACAACATGGTAGCATTGATCATAAAATAGAAAATACATTACAAATTTCAAGCTCACAGTCTCAATGAAATAAACAGTGTATAAAACAATATACAGTGCACAACAGTAGCAAGCATGCAATGACAACAATAACATTACATGATGCCCAAATCAAATTCAAAATAATAAGTGTATTAATGTATGTTTGCATGATGCTAGATATTAAACAATAAGCTCATGAACAATGCCAATATTAAACAGTGAGCTCATGAACAATGTATGATGCCCTAGCTTGTAGCCTACAAGCCATCAAAACATTTCCTCATGAAATGATAATAAATAGGGAGTACCACATAGTGAATATCAATAGCAAAACAAATAAAGAGAGATCAAACACTTCACACAATGCCTTGAAGGTAATAGAAATGATGCCCTAGCTCTCAAAGCTCGCAGGTCATCAACCATTCCAAATGAAAAGATGTAAACAATGTCAGTATTAAATAGTGAGCTCATGAATAATGTATGATTCCCTAGCTTGCAGCTCGCAAGCCATCAAGACATTTCCTCATGAAATGATCATAAACGGGGAGTACCACATAGTTAATATCTACAGCAAAATAAATAAAGAGAGATCAAACACTTCACACAATGCCTTGAAGGTAATAGAATTGATGCCCTAGCTCTCAAAGCTCACAAGTCATCAAGAATTCCAAATGAAAATTTGTAAACAATGCCAGTATTAAACAATGAGCTCATAAACAATGAATGATACCCTAGCTTGCAGCCCATGAGCCACCAAGATATTTTCTCATGAAATGATCATAAATAAGGAGTACCACAAAGTGAATATCAACAACAAAACAAATAAAGAGAGATCAAATACTTCACACAATGCCTTGAAGGTAATCGCAATGATGCCCTAGCTCTCAAAGCTCGCGGGTCATCGAGAATTCCAAATGCCAAACTCAAATTCCCTCTTTGCACTACACAAAAGTGTAGTGTCATCTTCATGACAGCTATTTGAACACAAAAATTACAAATGACACTTTCTTTTTCTTTTTTTTTGTTTATAACCAAATGGGTATCGCAAATACAACGTCATCATTGCTATTATGATACCGTTGGGGGCACTTACAAAAAAAAACACAAAAAACAAACACAAATTGTAGTGGCAACAAAATTCAACCCTAAATGTTGTAGTGCGATTGGATAGTAACAAAGAAGTGGGTGCCAGCATTCTTGAAATGCCTTATCATATTTATTTTGTTAAAGAACTAGTAAAATATTGTTTTATTGAGCACATTGTTCGTTGCATGCAAGAACAATTACCAATGATTAAAAGAGGTTCATAGAAGAAATTTAGATTCACAACCTACTTGTGTTATCTACTCTTAGCAAAGCATCATGCAATATTTCAAACAAACAAGCTTTGCAGTCAGGGCCAAAATCCAATATATGAGTAGACACCTCAGATAAGGATGATTGATCATAGAAGGAACTACAATAATTTTGTAGACTTCTTTTTGGCACCATTGTACCATAAAATTGCAGGCACTCCAATGCCTAGATTATCTGTTACTTATAAAGATTACATTCAACTCGAAAGTCAAATACAATTGGCCGACCGGTACTTATTCGAAGAGTATGTATTGTGTTAAGGTTTTACGGTTTAGTGGTAGAACCTTACAAACTTCCAATACATGTAACAAAGAGGGTATTTGCACTGGAATATGTGTATGCACCCTAAAATGGTCACCTGGACTTTGGGCTCCCATTCATCAATTTATCATTCCCTGAATCAATGTGTTGCAATATTTTTAATTCAAATCAATTTCTTTGATCAAATCATAATTAATTCAAATATTTCAATATTTCTTAAAGTTTGATCATTTCATCCTAAGTTTTATTTAATTAAGAGAACATGCTCCCTTTTAATTAAATAAGAATCTCTTTTAATTAAATAAAAAATAAATATTTTAGTTAAATAATAAAATCACTTTATCCTAAGCCATATTTAATTAAAAGAACAAATCTCTTTTAAATAAATAAAAAATCTTTTAATTAAATAATGGAAACCCACTTTGCTAAAAATAATTAATAAATAATAAAAGAAAAAGACTTTTTTGTCTACATAGTGAATGCACACTTTCCAAGATGAGTGGAATCTCCTTTTGCCTCTTAATTTCTTCCACATGTCTTTTTGCCTCTTAACCATGTCCATTGATTTTGCCTCTTGAGAATCTTGAGCACATGGATCAACCAAGATTTAATCTCCACCATTGCTCATTTATTTTTGCCTCTTAATCGTGACCGTCCATTCATTTTTAAATCTTTTATAAGGAGCCCTCTCCTTCTCATTTAGGCATCCAGATTTTAGAGACCTAGATTTTATGTTATTTTTATGTTGCAAGTTTGGAGAGTGATTTTGGAGGAGAGTTTGAGCAATGGAGCTTGAACATTGCAACTTCTCTTTTCTTGTCTTCTTCTCTCATGCCTCTATGGCAATCCATTTAGATTACTCTTTCACTTGAATATTAGATTAGATTCATATTTCATTTCATAGAATAAATATTGCATTCGTAGTTCTTTTCATAGATTAGTTTGCTTTCATGCATTGTTATCATATAGAATAGCTTCCATTTTCATTTGCATGCATATTTGATGATCATGGAGACTAACATTCTTGATTTTCCTCTTTGAATCTCTCATTTTATGGTGTACTTGCATGGGCACAAACTAGGTCTAAACTGAGGACCTCCATTAAAAAACATTGAACTCTATGAATATAGAGCTATGAGTCATCATTTGAGACCTCATTCTTGAGCAATCTTGGATATAATGATTCATAGAAGTGTGTCAACATTTTATCACATATTTTTTGGCACCCACCATGGGGCAACCCACCTTTACATGTTGGTTTTGGTTATTTTTAGAGCTAACCCCCTTGTGCAGATTTTCTTGGAGACAAAAATCCTATATTTTCAAAGATTTGATCATATCTCCCAAACAATATGGAGTTTTGGTTTGAAATTTTTTTGCAGGTTAGTAACGTATTAGAGAAGCTTCAATAAAAAAATTTAGAATTTTCTAAGGTATTTTAAATTTTTAATAATTTTTTATTTATTTTTCATAAATAATTAATTTTCGGTGCAAATCAGCATATTTTTAGGAAATTTTTACATTTTCAGAAAGATCTTTAAATTATATAGGGGGTCCATTCTTTTTGTTTTAAATTTAGATGCAATATCATAGCTCAAATAGTCAATTTATAAAAATTGATATATTTTTGTAAAATGGGTCTCTAGGGCACAAATGAAAAGATTTTTCTGAAATTTTTACATTTTTGGAAAGCTCTCTATTTTTTAGCAAGGGTCTCTATTTTTTATTTTTATTTTTGTGGCCAAAATCATATCAAAAAAATTAGAACTTGTTGACTACGTCAAATGCAAAAAAAATTAAATTTTGTGATGAGTATGCACTTATTTTTCATTGTTCAATACATGATATGAGTTGTCATTTGGATTATTTGTTAGTTATTATTTCTCCTAATAATTTATTTTCAGATCTACCCCTAGGGTTTGCATAAGTTGAATATGCATTGCATATCTTGTTTGCTTGTTGGAGAGTTCATGGCTTGCTTACACAAGAAAGCTCAAAAAAAAAAATTTGGGGTAAAATCTACTAAGCGCGTTGCTTTGGACTTGAGGTATTCTATTGCATCTCTATAAAATTTGGATTTTGAAAATTAAAATGAACCTCTCATGTGTCTTACTTGAGTGATTTCTGTTAGAATAACTGAGAGGGGGTGAATCAGTTATCCACAGTCCCAACTACAAAATGTATAACCAAAAATAATTTACTTAAACTTATGCAGCTCGGTAACATAAAATACTATTCTATCTATGCTTTATCGATTACCAGTCAATAATTTAATGTAATTATCGATCAAATCCAATATGCAATATGTAAAGTATGACAATCAAACAATCACTACAATGAACATATAACACAAAAGATTTAATGTGGAAACCCTGTTAAGGGAAAGACCACCTGGGATCGGTAACCCAAAAATTATTCACTCTTTTGAAGTGATGTCAGTGAAGACCCAACCCTATTAAAGGTTACAAAACACACTGTAAGGTGTGACCTTGTTAGAGGATTTTAGACCAACAGTTATCATCCAACTAGCATTCACTATGGGGTTGATAGGATAATAAATGTACATTCTATAAATGACATTACAAGACTTTCAAGTCCACTCAATTAAGAGATTTATCTATTTACAATGGTTAAACTACAACATTAGATGATCTGATTACAATACAACTTCAATTGTAGATGTTCAGATCTATATTATGCTTATTCAAATCCTCTGATCAATATATCAATTCTGTTTCAACAATATTCAGTAACTTACTATCTCTTGGTTATAGATTTCTAATGGTCGATAATCTCTGCAGTTCGGTTCTCCTTTAACTAGTCTGATTAGGCATGCATGAAGCTTGTTCATGCAATATCTCTGTAGTATCCTTCTTATGGTATCCGTTTCATAAAGAAACCCTAGTCTCTTAAATAGACATGTAAACCATTTTCTTCTCATCCATCAAATTTTGCCGCTTATTCTCCTTCATCCATTTTGCCTCTTAAACCTTTCTCAACTGATGTGTCAATAACACATTTTGTTTCTATCCTTTAGATATTCTTTGAATTTTGTTAGACGTTGATCTTTGTAACAAACTTTATCTTTTGCCTCAAACTCATACACTTTATAGCTCATCAATCCTTATCGGCTAAACTAATCATTTAGTTCTTTGTTCCAGCTTGGTTAACAAAGAAATGTGTCAGTGAAAATAAGCTCAGTTTATACTATGCTCGGTATACACTACACTACTCGGTGTATACTGGAATGCTTCATCAACCGACCACACTGCTTTGTGTCATTTTTCTCTTTTCTTCATCATAGATGAATGCAACATAATAAAGTCAATATCATAAGGTCATAGACTCATCAATAAGTTGCCCAATGTATTCCTTATCCTTATCTATCATATCCATCTTCCTCAATGTAGATATATCTATTCTTCATATCTTTTTCTCCTTTCTACAGATGTTTAGGTATTGCAACTTACAAGATAAGTGTTGTCAAAACTAGTTGACATCAATGACAACATATTACTGATTTAATCATCTTACATATCTAATCAACAACTCAGTGATCTCTAATCATTGATCTTTAATTAGGTTCTAAATCAGATGTAGTTCATCAATTTCTTTCTTTCATAGATCACACTTCAATTTTTTTCTCTAAAGGAAAGAATGAATCTAGATTTTCTTTCTTGCATATATGTCTCATATAGTAATTAGGCCCTATGAACACTATTTGTGATGTTATTGAGAGAGTGGGCTTCATTCACTTATTTTACATGTGAAGCTATTCTCGAAGATAGATCCCATTAAAGGTAGGGAAGGACTTGTTATCATCTCATGGTCTTACTTGGTTTAGTCTTCAACATTTGATGGTACGTTCTCTCTTGGTCCCACTTAGAGAGATCGATGGTCATTATTGTGGGCATACAAACCTTGGTTTAGTCTTTAATCTTTGATGGTACATTCTCTACTTGTTCCACTTAGAGAGATCGGTAGTCATTTTTATTGACATACAAACTTGGGTTTCATCTTCAATCTTTGATGGTATGTTTTCTCTTGGTCCCACTTAGAGAGATCGGTAGTCATTGTTGTTGGCATACAAACCTTAGTGAGGTGATTACAACTTAGCGTGTCAATTAATTTTCTTGCTATGTTTGGGTGAGGTGAAGAGGCTAGAGGAGTATGCTTTGTTCCCTTTTGGGCACATCAAAAAATTTGAACCCTTGAATCTAAGCTAAGTCCCCATGTGGTCTATATTGTGAGTCTTCCTTGTTAGAGAGGGTTAACCATAGTGGACACGCCCTTTATTGGGTAAACCATGTAGATGGAACCTCAAGCAGTATTAGCCACTCCTGTTGTGGTAGCAACAATCGCTATATAAATGTCCTTGTAGAAGAAATCTCTATAAGTGTGGTCTCTTTTTGGGCTATCAAATCTCCTCAAGATCTACAATTGATTAAATTCTCAGAATGTCTCAAAACCCTGGTGCACCTGGATTGGAGTTCGCCCACTTGAGATTGAAAAATTTGTAGAGTTGACCATTACTACGAACCATAGTGAAACCAAAATTTTCTTTTCTAGGACTATGTGTGTGACTGAAAAACATTTTGAGAACATACACAAGTAGAGTCTTTTGGGAGTAGAATACTACATCACTATTCTTGTTTATGCGTAAGATTGTTTTATCCCTTGCTCATTGTTTGAAGATAATTGTTTGATTGAACTCCTTGATTGTTGTTTTGTGTGCTTGATTAATGATAAAAATTTGTTAATGCATTTCATTGATCAATTAAAATGAACAAAAATTGAGTTCTCGAGTCAAAAAACTAGCTTTTTACAACTTGCTTGATTTGCTATCTTGTCATTGCCAATCTTCCTCAGTCAAGTCGGGTTAGATTAGGTTACTTACCCTACTTTTATAAGCCTATTTTCACCTTGGATTCTTGCATTTTGACCTCTTGAACTAGTAATATTTGATTTCATGAGTGACCTTGCTTGGAATCGATGAGCTAGAAATTGTCCTTGTTGAGAAGATCAACCTTTGGATCCTTTGATAACACACTTGGAGAGTTTTAGTAATCTCTTTTCCATTCACTTCTATACAACTTCAAATTCAATCAATATAACTTGGGTAAATCATCCTCTTGATCCATATGTGTTAGGGTATTCACCTGTTCATTAGGCACCTCTGTGGTAGTGTTGGTTTACCCTCTTGCAAAATTTCTATCTTATCATCTCTCTTTCTGGACAAGTGAGTGCTTTTACTATCCTAGTTTGGTACCAACATTTCTTAGGGTCATCCTATCATCTGGTGAAAATCAACTAGTCTCACCCCTTATCTCAACTAGATATCTAGATGCACATCAAAGGGCTAAAAGAGATAAGAAGAAAGCCTATCAAGAAGAGCAATCACAACATGAAAGCCAAGATGATGATCCTTATGACACTCGTGTGAATGCAACATACACCAATGACTTGTTTAGGCATTCAAGACCAAGTTCACTACCCAAAACAACTTCAAGATACACAAGCGAAAGACTTAAGATAATTGAACATGAAAAGAAAGCCTTCCTAGATGAACAAGCTAAAAAGGAAGAGAAATTTAGACTCCTAGAGTCTGAGAGACAAACCTTGTTGGAGATAGAAAGGAGAGCCTCGCAAGAAGAGTGGGATAGAATCTTGGCTCAACAACTTAATGATAAATTTAATAACATGTGTGTTGGTGGTGTAAACAACTCTCCTCTATCCACTCCTCCTAAAACTCCACAAAGTGGAAGGCCTTCATGATCTCCTAGCCCTAGAGGAAGAAGGGCTTCACAACATGATCATTATAGGAGATGAACCCCTCCTAGGAACTCAAAAAAACCTTCACAACGTGGTCACCATGGTTCACAATATGGGGGTAGTAGCTCAATTTTTTACCTCAACTCCCAAGATTTTATGAAGATACAACAAGAACCACTCTTCTAGCAATATGTGGAAAGATACTTGGAGCAAAACAAAGACAAGTTCCTAGAGAGTTTAATCAACAAAGGTGCCAAAGTCCCCTACAACTTTGATGTGGACAAGAAGATCAAGAAACAAGGTCCATCTTAGGATGAAGAGAACAAACAACTTAAGAGTATGATGGAAAAGATGTTTTCACCTAAGAGTTCATTCTCACTTGATTCAGTTTGTCCTAATCCTTTTGACAAAAGTGTTAGCATGAAAGACTTTCCTAGAAATGTTGAGATCCCTCAATATGAAAAGTATTATGGGAATGGAGATCCACATGATCATGTGTGTCAATTCTATATTATGAGTTTTGAGTTCCATCAAGATGATTTGTACCTCATGAGATTGATCCCAAGGAGTCTTAAGAGTCAAGCGACGGAATGGTTCACCAACATAACTGCCCCCGTCAAGACTTTCAAAGAACTTGTCCGTAGATTTATCCAACACTTTGTATACAACCTTTCAAGATCTGTCACCATGTTGGACTTATGCAACTTAAAGAAAAATCAAGGGGAATCCTTTGTCACTTCTTGCAAAGGTGGAGATGACAATGCTCTCACTACTCTAGGACCATTCTTGAAAATGAGAAGATTGACATCCTTGTTAACAACTTGGTTCCCAAAATGTGGTATGAAGTTAGGAAAATGGTCTTTGATTCCTTTGACACCATGGTTGAAACTACATGTAGGATTGAGGATTTTTTGAGAGAACAAGGAATTTTGACCAAACATGGAAATAACAATAGCAACAATGGTCAAAATAACAACTCTAACAGGGATAAAGGAAAGAAATCACACTAGAATAAGAACAAACAAGTAGTCAATGATGGAGTTGTGGATGTTGGCATTAAGCAGAATTGCCACTAGTGACAACACTTATTTGCATTCTGAGTGCAAACCGAGCAGATAGTGCAAACCGAGCAAACAGTGCAAACCGAGCAGACAGTGCAAACCGAGCAGACAGTGCAAACCAAGCAGACAGTGCAAACTGAGCAGACAGTGCAAACCGAGAAGACAGTGCAAACCGAGCAAACAATGCAAATCAAGCAAAATAGTGCAAACCGAGCAAGTTAGTACAAATCGAGCAGGACAGTGTAAACTGAGTAACATCATGTCTACCGAGTCACCAGTATTTATCGAGTTCAAAACCTATCGAGTGGTCAGTATGAACCGTGCCTTCACTTCTACCGAGTGCATGACGATGCTGAGTAATGCAGTGGACGCCGAGTATCAGAAAGTCACCGAGTTAGTTTGCAGAAACTGTGTAACCATACTTGGGCTGACTTAGTAGCACTTATGTTTATTTGTCAAGCCGACTTTGTAATTGTAATTGTAATTAATTGTTTAAGACTTGTATATAAACAATGTTGTAAAAATGTCAAGATGTATGTAATAAGCATGTATGTGAAAAAGAAAGAAAGGCAGAGATAAGCGAATTACAAAGGGCTTCAGCAGTATAAGGAACAGCAAAGACAAATTCATCACAGAAGGTGATCAGTACATCAGCGAATCTCAGTCAGCAATCCAGTTGCAAAGCAAGAGATCTACTATTTCATCCTAACAGGTGAATCAGTACTAAAATCCTTTAACCGGGTAGACTTAATAGTCTTTTGTAAAATCTCTTTACCGAGTGCATACTTCATTGTATGTTTGTAAATCCTTTAATAGGGTGGATTTAGCAATCCTTATTGCTCCTAACAGGGAAGATCATCAGAAGTGATCAAATTGTAAGCCTTAACCGGCCAACTTTATTCTGCAGTATTAAAGCTTTGTGGGTTTCATCCCCACCCCAGTTTTACTTTTTTTTTGGAAGGTTTCTGGGTAACCAAATCTATGTGTCATTATTGTGAATGCTTTTAAGTTTCATGCTTTCTGTATGCAAAGGTTAAAGTAAATTACATGTTAATATATCTGTAATTAAAAGAAAATTTGGAGTTACTGATTCACCCCTCCCCTCTCAGTAACTCGGTTAATTCTTGAATATTTCCAATAATTGGTATCAGAGCAGCATTGGTTCTCAAGACAAAGCTTAACTAGCTTGAGCGAAGATCCAAGACAATGGAGGTATTCAAACTGAACAAGGTGATTCAAAATGAAAAGCTAGATCTGGAAATGGCCATAGCTAAACTCAAGGAAGCAAAAGAACATCTTTCCCAATCCCTAAGAAGAAGGAAGGAACTTGCAAATCAGATGAATGATCAGAATTACATTGAAGAAAAGATTGAAGATCTTTTTCCCTCAAATAGCTCAGATGAAGCAAACAATGCTGTCAAAGAACTCCTAGAAAAGAATGGGTCTTTGCAGGAAGAAGTGAGAAAATTAAAAAGAGAACAAGAGCTACACTCAACAAGATTTTGTGAGATCTTGGAACAAAGAAACAAGTTGAAAGATGAATTAGATGGAAGGAACATTGAATTCCAAAATAAAACTCTTCAGCTAGAAAACCTAACTGATTAGATCTCTCATACAAATGAGGAAATTTTGAATCTAAGATCAGAAATAGAAAACACAAGAGAAGAACTAAGATCTGAAAAGGAAATCAATCTAAGATTGGTGGATGACCTAAACGTTGAAAAAAAAATCAATGAAGGAATGCTGAAAAGTCAAGAAGACTTGAATCAGCTGTATGAGCGAAATCTTCATAGGCAAAAAGGAAAAGCAGGACTTGGATACAAAGGAGAAGGTGAATCTTCTAAGCAAGGTACTCAAAGGAATCAGAAACCTACTTGTAATCACTGTGGTAAAATAGGACATACTTCAAATAAATGTTGGAGCAATAAAAAGGTAGAATTCAATGGAAAATGCTACCACTGCAATCAACATGGTCACAAAGCAAATGAATGTAGGGAAAAACCAAGATTCAGAGGTAATTGTCACAAATGCAACAAACAAGGTCACAAAGCATCCGAGTGCAGATCCAAAATATTCAATCCAGCAGAACAAATTATGAAAGCAATGTTTGGATGGGACTACAACACCTGGTGTAGATGTCATTACTATGGAGAATATGGACACATTAGCATGAATTGCATAAAACATCATCTAAGGAAAAGAGATACTACCGTAAGATGCTTCAAATGCACTAAACTCGGTCACATAGCCAGAAACTGCATGAATGCTAGTGAAGTTGAAGATGGAAAGAAGAATGAAGCAACTAAGGTCAGGAAACAGGTGAGACAAAAGTGGATTCCTAAATCTATCGAGCAAACCAGTCCAAGTAATGGAATGGGTGGCTCTACCGACTCAAACTAAATTTCCAAGAAAGCACTAGAACTATATTCTTATAGACCAATCTCAAGCAGTTCCAGAACTGAATTAAAAGAAAGATCTAAATCAGCATGCAAGATGCAGTAAGATCACAGGAAGGTTGGTATCAGTCTTTACCGAGCAAGGTCGGTATCAGTCTTTACCGAGCGAGGTCGGAGAAATATGAATTCTCAAGTTCACCGAGTTGCGAAGTCTTTACCGAGCAATTAATTCTTAGTGGGTGACAGTCTGTCAGAATTCATACCCTAATTTGTACTGAGCATTAATGACAGAGTTGTAAACAAAAGGCAAGTAATCGAACTCATTCTTCACCGCGAACTTTTAGCACTTTGAGAGCAGAAAATTTCAAGAGCAACCCAGTGATTTAATACTTTTGCGAAAGGAATTTTCTGTGAGCTACCATGGCATCATCCAGCACTTCAGCGAAGAAAGGATCAGAAATTTTAGTCCAAAGGGAATGGAAAGCACTAGATTTCAAGATCGTGCCCGCAATTGCAGCAGCCCTAGATCCGAACGGAGCTCAATCTCAGATTCCTCCTAAGGTACTACTTATTAACGATATCCGCAATCATTTCAACTGTTCAATTCATGAAATGGGGAACCTAGAACTAGATATTGTGTGTGAGGAACTGTGTGTGGATGGTATTCTCAAACCCGAGCACAAACATCTGGAAGATAAAGGTTTAGTTCACATTGCACATCTACCTCGAAACTTTCGGGAGAAATGGGTTAGACACATTCTCAGCCGTGTACATGATGGCAAGATTTGGCTTGAGCAACCCATAGAGATCACAAAGAAGATGATTCATCAAATCACTGGTCTTCCCATGTTGAACAAAGCAAAAACTACCAAAACCCTAGGTCGGACGGAACTAGAGAAGAAAACCCTAGCCGAGTGGGACGGTAGAGGCATGAAAGTTAGCAGCATTACCGATGCTGAAGTAAAGTTTGGTACACACATTATTGCCCATAAGATTTATAGTTCTAGTCAACAGAATAGTGTCTCCTGTGAAGCTATTGACCTAGCATACAAAGTGGTCAAGAACAACTTAACATTTGACCTAGCAGACTTATTGTTAAATCAGTTTAACAAAAACATGGAAAGCATTCAAACTTCCAAAAACAATCCATGTAAGTTTGGATCCTTATTGGTCTGTTTATTCTTCTATGCTCAGAAATTCTTCCCTTCTAAAGAAAAAGTTGTATGGAGAAAAGATGTGCCAGTCCTTTATGGAATAAATGAATACATCTCAGAAATGGGTGAAAATTTTGAAAGCATCATGGATAATTATTTTGAGTCTTTCAAAGAGAAAATGAATGACAGATTCCGGATTCCACAGAAGTTGGTGGAAGATTACAAGGATGACATTTGTTTTATTGTGGATTGTGACAATGTATATATTCAAGCAGCTAAACCGAGGACTGTATATGTAAAACCTCTTCCTTATGAGGTAAATATTGATGAAACCAAGAATATCATTGAAGCTCTTCTTAATCAGTCTATCAATCCCAAAGCTCCATATTTTGGAACATATGATGAAGCAAAGGTGAGAATTGAACTAAGCATAAAGCTTCCACAGGTGGTAAACAAAGGAAAGAAGAGGATAGCCAAAATGCAAATGCTAACCGAGGAAAAAGAAGATATCGATGAAGAAGAAAAGGAAAAGGATGAGAAAACAGAGGAACCAGAACCTGCAAAGAAGAAAGGAAAGGTTTTTATCACTAAGGCACCTAAGCCTCCCACTGCTGTATTTACAAGGAGAAGTGCAAGAGGTAAGGCAAATAAAGATAAGGCAGATAAAGACATAGTATTCAAAAGGCCTCCTCTAAACTTTCAAGAGAGGATCAAACTTTTTAGAGACGGATCAGGATCTGGAGTAAGTAACATAAAATCTTTTAAATATGAAACCAGATCGGAAATGGAACAGAAGGAAATAGAAGATGCTGTTATTGAAAAGATGGGATAGTGGAAATACTCTCCTGATGACATAGCCCCACAGGTTCCAACTGTCTTATTAAATCCAATAAAAATGAGATGGAGCAATGCAAAGTAAACTGTGATAGACATATTTGATCAAACCCTGAGACAGTTAATGTCGAGCTTGAAAAATGATGAAGTAAAGAAGGCATTAAAAGAAAATGAAAATAAGATGACACTAAGGTTCAATACTTGTTTGATTCTGATCAACAATATCGAATCGGTTGTGAAGGCTGCAAATGCCACATGGAAGAACATATACCACCTTCACCAACCGAGTATTGAAACAGTCATAATAAAAGACATTGAAGATGACAGTGATGAACAAGAAGAAGCCACTGAGGTAGATGATAATGTGAGGATAGCAGTAGAAGTCATTGCATCCCTTCCTACCTCTCCAGTAAAAGTCTCTACATCCAGCCCGGAGACACCTTCAAGCATGGTTGTGACAACTTCAACATTTGTCCAATCATCTATAACAACAACAGAAGCAACTACCATTTCTTCTACCGAGTTGCAGTCTCCCACATCATCAAGTTTTCCAGAAGTAAGTTTTCCAGTTTTTGAATCTACAAGTGTAAATATTTTAAGTTCTCCAGTAGACAGTGTGCTAGTCTCTATAGCCAGTCCAACTATGTCTATTGTCACTACTACTAAGGCATTAAGTACAGATAAGCCTAAGGCTCTACCGAGTATAAAATTTTTGGGTAAGAATATAGTAGAGGATATAGACCTAGATGAAGAAATAGAGATTCCAACATTAGATTTTGCAAATCTATCAGCGGACCAAATGCAAAATATAGGTGAAATCCTTCAAAGGAAAGCAAAGCAAAAGAAGCTTAAAGAGGAGAGAGACAAGGAATATCAAATCATCAAGGATGCTAAGGACATTTTGTCTGATGCATTAGGTATTAAAGTAGACTCCTCCCAACATGTTTTGCTACAATTAGCAGAAGCAGTTAATAAATACCATGAGGATTCATCTGGGATAGAAAAGTTAGTTGAAAGAGCCGAGAAGAGATTCAACAATAAAGTGCTTGAGCACATTGCTCAGCACATAGCTATTAACCAAGTAGAATTGTCTTCAGTTTTGTCAAACATTGAATCTACCTATTCGAATGCTACCTCTCTTTTGGCCAGATTGTGCAATATTGCCGAGTTCACAAAGGATGTCATAGATAAAATGAATAAAATGGATGAGGATATGAAGATTAGCATACAGAAGCTACAACTTGAACCAAGTTCAAGCTTTTCTCATCACATGAAAGTCTCATACCTATCAAATATGCAGTCAGATCTACTGAAAGAAGACACAAGGATCCGGTCCACACTGCTAGACATCCAACACATGATCCTTCCCATCATGAATACAATGTATAAGCACATTGAACATTCCAAAACATTGATTCATGACAATCAGTTCTCTATAGCAGATTACATGATTGAACTCTCTGCAGAAGTCCAAATTGCAATCCAAACATGCAAGATTCTGCAAGAAAGTTGGGACAGAACCCTAGCACTAATCATGAAGGTCCATTCTGACTTTCTATCAAATTTTGGATTCTCTCTGTAAATCACTTGTATATGCACCTTTGGCATTATCGCCAAAAAGGGGGAGATATATATAGAGGGAGATATATGTATAGAAGAAGATTTGTATAGAAAAATTTAGAACATTGAAAGGGGGAGACAATGTATAAAGCTCTATAACAAAGACAAATTTTGAAAAATAAAAATAAAACTCAGCATGATTCATGTATATAAGTTTTGGCCAATAAGTGTTTTTGTCACTAATACCAAAGGGGGAGATTGTTGGCATTAAGCAGAATTGCCACTAGTGACAACACTTATTTGCATTCTGAGTGCAAACCGAGCAGACAGTGCAAACCGAGAAAACAGTGCAAATCAAGCAGACAGTGCAAACCGAGCAGACAGTGCAAACCAAGCAGACAGTGCAAACTAAGTAGACAGTGCAAACCGAGCAGACAGTGCAAACCAAGCAAACAGTGCAAACTGAGCAGACAGTGCAAACCGAGCAAACAGTACAAACCAAGCAAAATAGTGCAAACTGAGCAAGTTAGTACAAACCGAGCAGGACAGTGTAAACCGAGTAACATCATGTCTACCGAGTCACCAGTATTTACCGAGTTCAAAACCTACCGAGTGGTCAGTATGAACCGTGCCTTCACTTCTACCGAGTGCATGATGATGCTGAGTAATGCAGTGGACGCCGAGTATCAGAAAGTCACCAAGTTAGTTTGCAAAAACCATGTAACCATACTTGGGCTGACTTAGTAGCACTTATGTTTATTTGTCAAGCCGACTTTGTAATTGTAATTGTAATTAATTGTTTAAGACTTGTATATAAACAATGTTGTAAAAATGTCAAGATGTATGTAATAAGCATGTATGTGAAAAAGAAAGAAAGGCAGAGATAAGTGAATTACAAAGGGCTTCAGCAGTATAAGGAACAGCAAAGACAAATTCATCACAGAAGGTGATCAGTACATTAGCAAATCTCAGTCAGCAATCCAGTTGCAAAGCAAGAGATCTACTGTTTCATCCTAACAGGTGAATCAGTACTAAAATCCTTTAACCGGGTAGACTTAACAGTCTTTTGTAAAATCTCTTTACCGAGTGCATACTTCATTGTATGTTTGTAAATCCTTTAATAGGGTGGATTTAGCAATCCTTATTGCTCCTAACAGGGCAGATCATCAGAAGTGATCAAATTGTAAGCCTTAACCGGCCAACTTTATTCTGCAGTATTAAAGCTTTGTGGGTTTCATCTCCACCCCAGTTTTACTTTCTTTTTGGAAGGTTTCTGGGTAACCAAATCTATGTGTCATTATTGTGAATGCTTTTAAGTTTCATGCTTTCTGTATGCAAAGGTTAAAGTAAATTACATGTTAATATATCTGTAATTGAAAGAAAATTTGGAGTTACTGATTCACCCCTCCCCTCTCAGTAACTCGGTTAATTCCTGAATATTTCCAACAGTGGACTCCTCTCAACCCAAAGATCAAGTTGTTCTTCACATGTCTAGTGTTGTTCAAACCATGAAACTCAATGCATCTAATCAACACGAGCACAAGCCAAGATATCAAGACAAGCCCAAGAAAGAGAGATGTCAGTTTTCAAAACTTGGTGATTCATATGAAGATGTCTTGAAAATACTCATTTCCAACAACCTTGTGCATCCTCAAAATCCCACAAAGCATTATATACCTGATGTTAAGCCACATTGATGGGATGAGAAATCCTTTTGCAAGTTTCATAATGGCATTAGACATGATATTGAAAACTATTGGAAAATTAAGCATATCATCCAAGATCTCATTGAGAGTGTAAAACTTAAGATATATGGATTGAACACCAATGCTGATCATAAGGCATTCAAAGAACCTTTGCCCAAGTATGAGAAGGGAGAACCTCTAAACCTAAGAATCGCAAGGCTAAGGTCAATTACACTTACACAGCTACGGAGAACATTGTCAACATGCTTGAAGTTGTAGAGGAAAATGTCAACATGATGAGGAATAAAGATCCCTATGATTATGATCTAGACATGGACTCTCCTCCTATCTTTGATGAAGAACCTGTCATGGTGCTAAGGGGTCCTAACTCTAGAATTTCATTGCAAGCTCCCAATGTTGTCACATGAATTCAAGGTCCCATTGTCATTAGAGGACCTAGTTCAAGTCAACCAAGTAAAGAAAAGCAAGTGGTATCCAAGAATGTCACCTCAAAACTAGCAGTTAATCCTAAGTTGAGATATAATCTTGTCGATTAGTTGTAGAGAAACCCAACTCAGATTTCGATCTTTGACCTCTTAGAGTTGTCTCTGAGACACAAGAAATTCCTTGAGGATGCTTTGTGTGTAGTGAATTTCCCTAAAAACTTAGAAAATGATCAATTCCAGAACATGGTTAACCATATTGTCAACCCTCTTTACCTTACCTTTTTGAAGAATGATGATAAAACTTTGAGCCACCCACACAATCTCGCCCTTCTTATTGAAGTCATGATCCACAAAATCTATGTTAGGTGCATGTTGATAGATGGAGGTGTTGGTCTTAATATTTGTTCCTTAAATATTTTAAAGACATTGGGTTATTCTAAACAAGTTATAGATACCAGAAAGAAGATCACTAGAAAAGCCTATGATGAGGTGGAAAGAAGTTCCAAGGGGTTGGCCATCCTTCCTGTTAGGATTGGCCCTATTGAGAAGGATGTTTTATTCCAAATAGTTGACGTTGGTCCCCTTGCGTACAATATCTTACTTGGTAGGCCCCGGATTCATGATATGCAAGAAATGTCATCTACCTATCATTAGTGTGTTAAGTTCCCCTACAATAGAGTAGATATTTGTATACCTGTAGATAACACTTTATATGTTAATTCAATTTCAGCAAGTTCTCATGTTCCCCTCAATAGAGAAGCGAAAGACTTCAATGCAACCTTAGCTATATGTAAAGGCAAGTTCAAGTCAATAGACCTTGGCATAGGGGGGTATCAACTCAACTCCCTCATGACACTTCCAGTTTCACCTAGGTCTTATGGCAGGCCTTCACAAGAAATGAGAGCTTCCTCTTTAGGTAGGACTTTATTTGGCACATTTTTAGAGTCCTCAATGCCTATTCAAGATGAGAAAGAAGAGGTGGTTGTTAAAGACTAGATTTATGAAGAAGAGAAATACATGCACAATGAGAACTTATCCCCCTCTCTTAAGGCTTATGGAAGAGGGTATACTTTTGTCAAATAGATGGGTTATCTTGGACATGGCCCTCTTAGTCACAGATTGGATGCTAGAGCCGAACCCCTTGATCATGATCTTTTTGGATGCAAGTCTAAGGAGATGGTTGGCCTAAGATTTGTGAAACACAATAAGAACACTACTCATATCCTTGATGAGTTAGATAGTGAAGATGAACCTATATACATACCTAATTTGACAAATCAACAAGATATGTGTGAAGATTGGGTCCCTTCCACTAATCTCCTTTGGGAATATTCAGACAGTTGAGTCACTCATGGGATAGTTGCAAGCTTAGAACAAGATGAATCAGATGTAGAAGATCCTATCAAAGAATGCCAATGAAATAATCTTGTTCATTTGATGGAAAGAGAAGGTGTTACCCTTGATGACATTAGAACTTCCATATCAAGACATCCCAAACCTTCATGGTGTAAACATCCTAGTCAAAGTTTAGAAACAAGTTCATATGAGTATGAATGGGATTCCTTCTCAGAGCCTTCTGCAATTGACATGGATGTTGATGTCATCCATACTTATAGTTCTCAACCTGAGGTAGCTGACGAGTCACATGTAGGATTAGAGGATTTGAACCCACATGTGGCTTAGTGGATGATTCTTCACTTGTTAGGATGAATCCTAATTTGGGTAGCTTAGAAGAGTACTTGATGAACTCTGATTCTTTGGTCACTAGAGATGATATCATTCGCATTCACAACCTTGAACTAGTCATTGACTTACCTCTTTTTCATCCTAACCTCCTTGATTGATCCCAATGCTATCAAGAGCCTAAGCTCTTAACATTTCTAAATGATTATGAGATAGCCTATTACTTGAATGCCATTGAACCTGCAGTCTCTTCCACCATTGAACCGACTACCAGTATGACAGAGGTAGACATCAAGTACCTTAGTAAAATAATAAAAAGAAAAAAATAAAATCAAAAGAATAAGATTTTTGATGGCAAAAACCACTGTGTGGCAGAGTCAGAACCAAAAAAAAGTAAAAATAATGATGTATCCAAGGGTGAAAACCTCTTTGAGGTGCCTAAGGATGAGATACTTGATCATCTCCCTAGATATTTTCAAGACAGATCTTCAATTCTTATCAAACCAACACAAGTAGTCAATTTGGGAATAGATGAGGCTCCACAAATAGTACATGTGTCTCAGTCCTTTCTACCACAAGAAAAAGAAGCTTACACTAAGTTCTTACAGAAAAAGAAGATCAATTTTGCATGGAATTATTTAGATATGCCAGGGTTGGACACTAATCTTATCATGCATCACTTTTCCATAGCTCTGGGTGTCAAACCAATTAAACAAAAGTTGAGAAAGATGCATCCTCACATAGCTCTCCTAGTCAAAGAAGAATTAGAGGAACTCTGACGTGTAGGATTCATAAGTGCTATTGACTATGCTGAATGGATATCAAACATTGTACTAGTTTCCAAACATGACAAATCCATTTGAATTTGCATAGATTTTAGAGATGTCAATAGAGCATGCCCAAAGGATGACTTTCCAGTTCCCAATATAGACATGATAGTGGATATGACTGTGGTTCATGAGATCTATTCCTTGATGGATGGTTTTTCTGGATACAATCAGATTAAGATAGCTCTTGAAGATCAAGAAAAGACTGCATTCACTTGTGTATGGGGTACCTATTGTTGCAACGTTATGCCTTTTGGATTAAAAATTGCAGGAGCCACCTATCAAAGAGCTATGACAACCATTTTTCATGACATGATGCATAAAAACATAGAAGATTATGTGGATGACACCTTGGCCAAGTCTAAGAAAAGAGACACACACTTAGATGATTTAGAAGTCATTCTAGATCGCATAGAACAATTTCAACTAAGGTTAAATCCTAAAAGGTGTGCATTTGGTGTCACCTCTGGAAAACTACTAGGATTCATCATTTTAGCAAAAGGAATAGAGGTAGACCCTGAAAAAGTCCAAGCAATCATAGATATGCCACCCCCTAGAAATATTAGTCAAATGAGGAGTCTCCAAGGACATCTTCAATCCATAAGGAGATTCATTTCACAGTTGGTAGATAGAGCTCAACCTTTCAACAAGAACTTACACAAAGGAGTCAAATGTGTTTGAAATGAGGATTGTCAAAAGAGAATAGATAAAATCAAGAAATACTTGGCAAATCCTCCTTTTTTAATGCCTCCTATCCCTGGGAAACCACTTATTTTGTACATTTCAGTGACAAAATCTTCCTTAGGGGCATTACTAGCTCAACTTGATGAACATGGGAAAGAAAGAGCAATATATTAAATTAGTCGTACTCTTGTTTCATATGAGGTTAACTACACTAGTATTGAGAAAGCTTGCCTTGCAGTGGTACTTGCTTCCCAAAAATTGTGACATTACGTGCTTGCGCACACTATACACCTCATAAAAAAAATTGATCCACTCAAGTATTTGCTAGGTAAGGCTGCCCTCACAAGTAGACTTGCTAAATGAATGATGATCCTTTCAGATTTTGACATAGAGTACAATAAGCATAAAGAAATCAAATGATAAGTAATAGCAGATCAATTGGTTGATTTCCTAATTGAAGATAATGCACCTATTCAAGTTGACTTCCTAGATGAGCACCTCATGTATATGACTAAAAGAACATGGAAGATGTTCTTTAATGGATCCTTTATGCAAAATGGTTTAGGAGCTGGTGTGTTGTTTGTTTCTCCTCATGGGTACATGATTCCTAAGTCTTACAAGTTATTGTTCCCATGTACAAACAACATTACTGAGTATGAAGCTTTAACAATTGGACTTAAGATGGCCATAGAATGGAGAATCATAGAGTTACACATCTATGGGGATTCACAGCTAATAATCAACTAATTCAATGATAAATATCAAACAAAAGATGAGAAACTGGTACCTTACAAGAAAATGGTTGATTCCCTAAAATGATACTTCATGTTTGTCACATTTCAGTATATTCCTAGAGCAGAAAATAAAGAAGTTGATGCTATGGCTACACTTTCTTCACTCCTTCAGTTAGGGGAACATGAATCTAGATTTAAATTCTTGGTGGAAGAGCTACATCATCCTATCTATGACTCCCAAGAAAGTCATGTCATTTGTGCCCTTGTTAGTCATGAGTCATCCCATTATGGTGCCATTTACTCATACCTTAGTGATGGAATTATCCCTGAAACCTTTAATCGATTTGAATGTAGAAACCTTACCCAAAATGCCTCTCGCCATACCCTTATCTCTAGTGATTTGCATAGGAGGGGTCTAGATGGAATACTTCTTAGATACTTAGAAAAGGAAGAATCCAACCAAGCGTTAGTTGACATCCACAAGGACATTTGTGGGGGACATTCCAATGGTCTTCCATGGCCTGGAGGTTGCTTAGGGTGGGATACTATTGGCCTATGATGTAGATTGATGTAGTAGCTTTTGCAAAGTCATGTCAAAAGTGTCAAAAACATGGTAACCTAATACATGCTCCAGGTAGGGAGCTCATTCCTTCTGTATCCCATTAGCCATTTTAGTGTTGGGCCTTTGATCTTATTGGGCAGATTCATCCCAACTCATAAGGTGGACACAAGTTTATCATCACTATTATTGATTACTCCACTAATTGGGTAGAATTTTTCCCACTTACTGTTGCCTCGGGAAAGATAGTCAATCTATTAATTTTGAACCATATCATCTGTCGATATGGAGTGCCTTCTGAGATTATTACTAACAATGGAGGCCAATTCAAAAATAAGCACCTTAAACAACTCTGCAAGAAATTCAAGATTAAGCAACATTGGTCCTCCATTTACTTCCCACAAGGAAATGGTCAAGCAGAGGCATCAAACAAAACCATTATTAAAATCTTACATAGAACAATTTGTAAGAATGGTAGAGATTGGCATTTATAGATAAATCCATCTTTGTGGGCTTATAGAATGAGTATTCATAGTCCTACTAGGGCTACTCCTTTTTCCCTTACATATGGTGTTGAAGCAGTGTTACCTTTAGAGGTTGAGATTCCTCCACTTAGAGTTTCCCTCAAAGGTCTAGTTACAGATCAAGACTACCTCACCATGAGACTTCAAGAGTTAGAACTTCTAGATGAGAAATGTCGAGCATCATTTGACCATATGAGGGTTTATCAAAAGCACATGTCCAAAGCCTTCAACAAAAAGGTTTTCCCAAGATAATTTCAAGTGGGAGATCTTGTCATACATGAAAATCCTAAGAATCAACAGCATAGAGATCAAAAGAGCAAATTTGAACCTAATTGGCTTGGAACTTATATCATTACAACAGCTTTTGGGACAAGTGTTTATTTATTGTCTACTACAAAGGGAGAGTAGCTCCTTGATCCTATCAATGTCTTGCACCTGAAGAAGTTCTATCCATGATGCCCATTCTGTCTAGGGGCATCCTTTGTACATACTTATTGATCCTGAAAAAATCCAAAAAATGATATATTGTCAAAAATTCTAAAAATTAGAAAATGTTCTAAAAAAATGATCATCTTAGTGAAAACCTAGCAATAGGTACTTTGATGTATCTCCAAAAAAATTATATATTCCAAAAATACCAAAAAATACCAAAAAATTCAAAAAAAATAGAAAAAGTGTCTTGGTGCAAACCTAGAAATGGGCACTTTGGTAGCAAAAATACAAAAAAATAATAAAAAGTCCTAAAAGAAAATAATAATTAAAATAAAAAATTTGCAATAAAATCCAAGTGGTGAAAACCTGGAAATAGACGCTACTTGAGGCCTTTGCACCCCTATTTCTTAGCACATGTCCTCGACACTTAGCATTTCTCCATCATGCCTTGTCCTTGTTGTCATGGTTTGGACTTGGTCTTTGTCTTTGTCTAGGGGGCATTACTATGTCAGCTTTGGTCTCTTGGATGCATTAGTCTTTAGGACACCTCACAAATGGTATTTTTCAACACCACCCCCAGCTCTATTTTTCAACACAACCCCTGACATCAAGTTTTTTTCAACACTTATCAGTTTGATCTTACCCAATTTTGTCATGTGATCTTACCTTCTTGCAAGTATTTGATCATTATCCTCGAAACTCAGTATCAGTTAACACACTTAAATTTTTAAACACAACACTTAATGCTTGAGCTATGTCATGATCTTTTCTTTGTGTTTCGACTATTATTGATTTCATTGAGTGTCCCTATCTAATAAGTCACTCCGAGATGCATAGCTAGAGGACTTGGGGCATGGGGCATGCTTTTATTTGCTTTCTACTTATGGGTGTGGTCTTAAAGCTCTAGAATGTCTCTTGTTGTTCCCTTGAAACACTTATGAGATTTGAGGCATCATCCTTGACTATTTTTTTGTGCAACCATTCTTGTGGTCATCCTGGCATCTTTGCCTTGATGCGAGCGTGGTTTTTCTACATTAAATTGGGTAAGCTAACATCGAAGTCATCTTGACCTTTATGTCTTTGATGCTTATGTTAGAATCTTTCCACATTCCAATCTGATTTAAATCACATTCATATCTTCATAGTTGTGCTTGTGACTGGTGATGATTGTGTGATTTTTTGATGTCCGTTAATAATTTCCCAATGATGAAAATAAGTTCCTTAACATTCTGTAATGAATGATGAACGAAAAATCCTATGTAATAGTTTCTCTATTGCAACTACACCTTTTCATTTTCATGTAGCTTGCATTGTTAAACTTCATTTTAATTTGCATTTTTAGGCTGCATTAGGAGTTTGAGAGGGTTTTCCTTCATCTTTCTTTTGGACTTTTAATCAACTATGGTCACGTTTTGATCTTCATTTCCTCATCTTCTTTTGTGATCTCAATCAAAATTTCCTATCTTAAATAGTTGATTGATTTTGGGGCATTCTCTTTCTTGAGGCAAATTCTCTTTCTTCTCTCCATTTCTTTTCACCTCATCCAAACTTCTATCTTCCATTCACTTTCACCCCACTTTTTTTCTTCTAATTCAACCTTGGGGCATAATCTTTCATGCTTGATGATCTACCTTGGTTCTATGATCCTTATATCTTTCATCTTACATCAAGAACATTATTTTTAGTTCGATTTGATCAAATTTATCAATTTAGTATTTCTCCTCTATGTCATTTCAATTTTGATCATGAGGGAGCAATACCTATCAAACTTCAATCCTTGATTCAGCTTTATCAATTCTATCAATTGCTTCACTTGGGGTAACCTTGCTTGAGATTCTTATCTAGGACATGACAATTACCTATTTACAAGGGTGTTGGCCTTGTCTTTTTCAATCAGCTTATCCTTGTCCTGATGTGTTCCCATCTGTCGATCACATGTGTGAGTTGTTTTGTGATCCCAAATTGATCTCACACTTCAACTTCATTCTTTGACTACATGTGTTCCCATAAAGATCACCCATTAGTCAAATAGGGGAAAATGTATGCACCCTAAAATGGTCACCTAAACTTTGGGCCCCCATTCATCAATTTATCATTTCCTGAATCAATGCCTTGCAATATTTTCAATTCAAATCAATTTCCTTGATCATATCGTAATTAATTCAAATATTTTAATATTTCCTAAGGTTTGATCATTTTATCCTAAGTTTTATTTAATTAAGAGAACATACTCCCTTTTAATTAAATAAAAATCCCTTTTAATTAAATTAAAAAATAAATCTTTAAATTAAATAATAAAATCACTTTATCCTAAGCCACATTTAATTAAAAGAACAAATCTCTTTTAAGTAAATAAAAAATCTTTTAAATAAATAATGGAAACCACTTTGCTAAAAATAATAAATAAATAATAGAAGTAAAAGACTTTTTTGTCTACACATTGAATGCACACTTTCCAAGATGAGTGGAATCTCCTTTTGCCTCTTAATCTCTTCCACACATCTTTTTGCCTCTTAACCATGTCCATTGATTTTGCCTCTTGAGAATCTTGAGCACATGTATCAACCAAGATTTAATCTCCACCATTGCTCATTTCTTTTTACCTCTTAATCTTGACCGTTCATTCATTTCTAAATCCTTTATAAGGAGCCCTCTCCTTCTCATTTAGGCATCCAGATTTTAGAGACCCAGATTTTATGTTATTTTTATGTTGTAGGTTTGGAGAGTGATTTTGGAGGAGAGTCTAAGCAATTGAGCTTGAACATTGCAACTTCTCTTTTCTTGTCTTCTTCTCTCATGCCTCCATGGAAATCTATTTAGATTACTCTTGCACTTGCATATTAGATTAGATTAATATTTCATTTCATAGAATAAATTTTGCATGTGTATTTCCTTTCATAGATTAGTTTTCTTTCATGCATTGTTATCATATAGAATAGCTTCCATTTTCATTTGCATGCATATTTGATGATCATGGAGACTAACATTCTTGATTTTCCTTTTTGAATCTCTCATTTTATGGTGAACTTTCATGGGCACAAACTTGGTCTAAATTGAGGGCCTCCATTATAAACGCTTGCACTCAATGAATAGAGAGGTATGAGTCACCATTTGAGACATCATTCTTGAGCAATCTTGGTTTATAATGACTCATAGAAGTGTGTCAACATTTTAGCACATAATATGTATAGTAGAAGGAGAGCACAGATGTACTCTTTAATGGTCAGCAAAAGAAAATGATATTTCCTTACTTGCCTTTCTCATTTGGAGGATTCACATTTGATAGAAGAGGAAAAGTGTAGGCCATGACATCATACAATTTCTACCAGAAAGTTGCTCAACCATCTACAAAATCTATTACAAAAGAGATAATGAATGAATGTATGGAAGATAATTGGACTCAAACTAAAAAAAATTATTTTTGGGAAATGAGGAAGGATCTCGGCAAGCCAAAGACCTCTACAGATCTTTATGACATGGAAGAGGATATAATGTTTAGCGAATTGTGGAGTAAGGAGCATCCAGCTGAAGCATATCACAATGATGATGATGATGATGATGATGATGATGACGATGACGATGATGACTATGACTAGGATTCTATGAATCCCACATCCAGTGTGAATCCCACATCCAATAAAGTATATTCAATTAGTAGAGGAGTTGATGTGTCCACAAAAGATAAATATACCAAAGGGGTAGATATTGTAGAAAAAATGGGCTACCCAGGTTTTGGTGGTCCGGGTCCTAGTGGACAAGGACTTTGGTCTGCACCTGACCCACTAGCTCCACCAAAACATGGTGAGAAACTAGGCCTTGGGCTTGGAGTTCAATCATAATATTCATCAACTCAGTCAGCTTCATTTGTTCCAGCTTCAAATACAGTTCTACCTATTCCAAGCACTCAGATTCAATTTGAATCAAGCACTTAGATTCAATCTAAATCAAGCACTCAAATTCAATCTGAATCAAGCACTCAGATTCAATTTGAATCAATTTCCACTCCCATAGATGTGGATATCATGGATATAACTATAACTAGTGGTCCAAAAAGGACATTACAGTTGGACATGAAAATAATGGTTCCCAGAGATCAAGGTAGTGTAAAGAAGCAAAAGGTTATGACAAGTATTAGTACAACAATGACAATGGTGACTGTGAGTCCAACAATTGCCCAACCTTCAGGACAAAATCCTTAGAACAGTCCAAAAACTCCACTTGTAATGGGTTAGGATGTTGGTAATCCTTATGGTGGAATTAGGAGAACCACAGGCAACATAGGTGGAAGCTCATACATCAATGCAAGTGCTATTTCACCATTCAAACATTCAATTGTGTCATAAAACCCTGATTTTTGTTATAATAATTTTGTAACTAACTATGAACAATCAAAAAATAGGAATAGACAAAATAGTAAGACAATGAAGATGGAAGCAGTTGTTGCAGCTCGTGATGTAGAACCTACATCCAACAGGTTATTTCCCACATATGACCCAAATAAAGATATGATGCAATTCATGGTTATGCCCCCAGCTAGAGATAACAATCCACAAGAGAGTCAGTTAGATCCATCTCAATTTCAAGTTAGCACCCTCCAAATGGATTTATCCAAAATTAAAAATGTGGACAAGATAAATGTGTCAAAAATGACCAACCAAGTGGTCTACAGTTCAGTGATGAAGTTGGAGAGAGAGAAAGGAAAGCTTCAGGGCACAATAGACAAGTTAAAGGCAAACCTGGCAAATGAGAAAGTAGCAGAAAATAAGTGCAAAGAATTAGACAGAAGGATACAAAATTCATCCTTTAAAGAAGCAATTGGACAGCAAGAACATATGGACACATAATTTAAAACTCTAAGGGAAAAACTGGAACAAAGTGAAAAAAAAACTTGAGGATGAAAAAGCATCTTCATTAAGTTTATACAAAACCTTGGAGAATGCAGGACAGACAAACAATAACTTAAAGAAAGAATTGGAGAATGAGAGGGTAAAAACAAAACAGTTGGAAAAGAAAGAAAAATAGTGGGAAGAGAAAGCAAAGAAAGTAAAACAACATAATGAACACCAGTTCTCAGAAATGAGAGAAGACCTAAAGAAGGGAAATAATACAATTAAAAATTATGAAAATAGCTTGAATGACCATGTAAATAATATAGTCAAGAAAATAAAAAAATTATTCTGGGGGCAAATAAAGATGTCTGGTGATAGGTTGTGTGATTGGTTTGAACTGAATGAAAGTCTTACACATGTTTTTGGGAAGCTGAAAGAGCACATTGAGAAGAACAAAAAAAATTGTTAGAGACAGAAAACTACAAAGCAAATTATGCAAGAAATCAACACAACTAGTGACAGGCATTTGGCAAGCAAGGGAATTCAGGACTGTGGTGGTGCAACAATAAAGGCAAACTCTATCTTTCAAAAATATCAGAAACTAACAGAAGCAAATGAAACTCTTGCCTTATTCGGGCTAAAGCTTGCCAAGATGAATAGTAAAACAACCAAAATGATATCTCTTGGTTTGCTGAGTCCTGGTCTTGATTACTCATCAACAATTTTCATTGGAAGAGAAGCTTACAAAAAAAATTTGAAGGACACAATGACGTCTGATTTAGGCAAGCTTCCTCAGGACAGAAATCATGAAGGCATTACAAACTACATCAAAACATTGACAATTTGAATGCAGTAATGGAAGGAACGTTGCTTTCAACTCACTCTTCCAAGTATGGATGGCTGATGAGGTTGCAAGTCATTTACTATAACATCACAAATTTTTCCCTTCCAACCGATGAAGAATGGAGCATACTAAAGAAACTGACAAAATCATCTTGATCTCATCAATTATAGTATGTGAAAGTACTTTTAGTTTCAATCATCTCTATATCTTTATTATATATCTTTGATATTATCCTAAATACTAGAATTGAGTTTAAAGTAAGAATTTTGAACTCTATTTTTTGAATAGGATCAATGTTGTAGTCTTGCAGATGCTATTGCCAATGCTAATTTACTAAACCGACATGTCAAATGTAGAAATGTACAACTACAGTTGTAGAGATGTTGTAGACTTGTAGTTGTCTTTTTGATTTATATTTTGAGACTTCACATTAGGAAAATTGACCTAAAGCTATTGTTGCTCCCTTGTTTCTATAACAGGGAATTCAGGATCATTGGCTTAGGGTAATGAAATTGAAATTGGGCCAAGGTGCCAAATTGCCAATGGGTATTGAGTCATTGACTTTTGTAAATAGAATCACAGAGTTGTGTTCTTACTAGTATTAGTGAATGAATTGTTACATTGTATCATATTTGTAATTAAATTAATGAGAATCGATATTTCTAAGAATTGTAACATATGAATTGCTATGTTGTCAAAAAAAATAATGAAAAATATACAAGAATTGTACCATATGAGTTGAATAATGCAAATGAAAACCATTATTAATTGTGGAATTGAATCTTGAATCTTGATGACATTATCAAACACATTCATGTTTTTAACATTGGAATATGCTACTATGCATGATTGATGATGAGATACAGAAACTAACAGTAGACTTCCAGAAAAAGTTTAATAAATAGCTAGGACCTGCTACTTATACAATAGTTCAACTTCAAGATGCCACATCAAATCATTATTGAGATCATCAAATTCATCGCCATCAACTTCATAGCTTCCTTGGTTCTTCAATATGTTTTCTTCACTTTGCATACCTCTGCTAAACTGTTGTTCACCGCTAGCAGTACTAGTACCAGTACATGAGTCAATGACATCATTTCCTCTGACATTCCCACTTCCACTTTGGTTTGAAATGTTTTCCAACCCTCTTCTTTGGCATTTCTTCCTCCACAATTGCAGTTCCCTTTCATAAGGAAAAGTATTGACTTCATACCTGGATGTATAGAGCCTCAAGCAATTTTCTAGATTCTTGTCTAGTTTGTTTCTTAGCTTTGACTTTAGAAATCCCAAAGTACTGAAAAATCTCTCATCCTCCACTGACCACAATATCGTGGTCAGACATAATTCAACAAGCTTGAAATATTCTAATATTGAATCAATCAACATTTTGCTCTCAGCTAGATTTTTCCAAAGCCTTAATACTGATCCATCTTCGAGAGGGTTTTGCATAATATTATATTATTCCCTCATTGTCAATGAAAAATGACCTGATTGCTCTCTCAAATGATTTTCATCTAAAATTCCATTTAGAGTTACTCCATTTAACTCTTTGGTTTTGCAGAAATGATCTATGAAAGTTAGTAGCTTAGTTTTAAAATCTTTTAGACTGTTCATACTCCAATATCAAGGAAACACAATAGCCATGGATTCAAGTAGTTTGATTGGAGGGAATATTTCTCTAATTTGTAAGGAAAGATAATAGGCAATGTGCTTCATAGAAGCTATTATAGACTCAACAATCTTGGTAAAGTCTTCCCTTTTAATAATTGATACTTGCTTCATGGGGTTCTTTCCTGGTTCCTCGAACTCGATCCTGAAAAAGTAGTGCATTGGTATCTCAACTCCATGAACTTCTGCACATAACTTCCCCTTTACACCGATTTTTAAAAATTTATCAGGATTGTCCAAATCTGTGATTTTTAGCTAGCTAGCGAATTTTACATCATTGACACATAATCGATAGAGATTATCGAGCATCATGCATGTCAATTTATGAAGCGTAGCATATTCTGCAATATACATAGCTCTTTGTTGGTCCTTTTTCATTAAATTTCTCATTTCCTCAAGTATGGGGAGAAGACTTGCTAATGTTAAGAGTGTCTCTACATTACTTAACATTCACAGTAGTGTAGGAAATTTTGGTTTCCCTACTTCATCACGACTTGAGTTCATTAGACCAAGCAACAATTGATATTCTGAAAAAACTTGATGTGCTGGTCCATCCAAAGAGATCCATCTGGTATCATTATCCTTAAGAATCTTGTTCCCATTGGTTAGTCCTTCGGTAAAGTGTTAAAATTCCCTCAATCATTTTAGACTTCGACAGAAGTATTGGTAGAGCTCTTTAATTAAAACTTTAATTTTTTGTACTAGAGCATGCTTGCTGACAACTCTAAAAGCTAGATTCATTATATGGGCCATGCAGTGAATGGGAGTAATGTAGGGTGCATAAGAAGATTGTATCTTTGTGCAAAGATCACCCCTGTGGCCTTCCATTACTAAAGCTCCATCTGCACCAACACACACCCACTTTTTAGCAATTATCATGTCATTTATACCTCCATATTCAATTAGAGAACTCTTTACTAGTTCAAATAATTTTTTTGTTGTCGCATTATCCTTCATTTTAGCAATAGTTAATAGATGAGGTTGGCGAACAAAATTGTGTATAGTATAAACATGCATTCATACCCAGGAAGTATTGTCTACTATTGTAATCTCATCTAAATACAATGCAATTAAATTTAACTCTTTAATTTTTACCTTCAGATCCTCTTTTTCAACCTGGGCAAGATAACTTGCCCATTCCCATCCACTGTTTACTGACCAGTGACTGTTAGGATAGTTAGAAACTTTTAGAATGTGTAATAAATCACTTAATGATGGGTATTCTATCATAGGATGCCCTCTACTCAAAATATTAAACACAACACTTAACTAAAAAAAATTTCCCATTAGTTCTACTTCCAATGCTTTTCCAAAATAAGCTTCAATAAAGCCTTTAACTTCACCAAGCTTCATCTTTATATTATGCTAAAATTCATATAATTATGCATTCCTAACATGGTAAGATTCCTCCTTTTTTCCATCTTATCACTGATTTTTGAACTCCATCTATAGTTTTCTTTTTGTAAACTTTATCCATATGCTTCTCTATGGTGTCAATTTTTAGCTGCAACCTCTTTTCCTTCTTATTTATCTGGCTGCAAATCTTACATCTGCATTCTACTAGAGGCTCCCCTTCAATTGGATTGTCCACTTATTTAATGAATGGATACTTTGACACCCATTCTACTTGAAAATTCCTTGATAGATCCCACATCCGATCTTTTTTATTATTCTCTATCATTCTTTCATTTGAATTTTCTTTTCTTCTTCCCTGCACCATCATCTTCTCTATCATTCTTAGTCTCATCCAAGTCAATTATATCATTATGGCTACTCTGAGTATTTAACCAAAAATCTTCTTCAAGTTCATCGCGATCTGAGATATCAGGTTCACTAACTTCTTCAATATGTCATGTAGGTTAAGGTTGTGAATCTTGAAAATATTCTTGTGATGAATTAGCTTTCCGATTTTGGCCAGAAACATTTCCAACACCATGACCAAAGTACGATGATAAGGTTTTTCATTTTGCTGGCCTCTCTAGGCTTTCCCCATATGCTAGATCCTTACCCTTATTCTTGTTCGACATCTCAATTCTTCAATGAAATAAAGGCTACCAGCCTACCAGTGAAAAAAAATGTTTAATTGTTGAAGAAGTGACAATAGAACTATAATATATATAAATATAATTCATTGACCCTTAAATCATGTCTGAGGTCACCACTGTTCACTAAATGGTCCCCACTAAATAAGAATGAACTCAAATTTACATATTCATAGAATAATAATCACTTACCTTTACCTCAAATTCAATTGCATTTGTGACTCCCCAAAGTAGTCAAGACTCAACAGTCTAAAATTCACTATCGATCAAATTGAACCGATCCAAATTGTGTACAATAACACTAATCTATGAATATATTTATACTAATCCTTTTTTGGTGAATTGGGTGGGAGGTATTAGGTCTCCAAATATTTGGTGAAGTCCACATAATTATAACACATCTTGTGTTATTTCCTAGGCGATTATGGGTCATCCAATACCTTGGTATGATTAATAAAGTTGGCAAAAATCCATCAGTTTGAGACACCCATCCATAAAATGCCTGGAAAAATTGGGGCTGCCTAAAAATATCTGTATAAAACTATTGGTGAATAAAGGTCATCCATTTGGGGCTGCTTTGAAATTATAGGTGAATGTTTAAAATATACCATGCCCAAAAATTATATGCCATTGGCGATAATGGGAAAGAAATGGACAAAATTAGATAAACTGATCAGCGATGGGCCCGACCATTGGGCCCAATTTTAATAAATGTAGGAAGATATGGTCAATCCCATATGGCCAATATATTCACCAAATCGGAGGTCGCCAACATGTGTCATTCGCCAAATGGTGAATATTCCCCACTAAAGTTTTCACTAGACTACAATCCCTACACACTGATTGTACCTTTCAACCAGTCATAGTCACAGAACAATAGTCACTTGCTTTTCTTTAAGAACAATAAAAAAATTGAAAGTAATGCATGGAAGATGTAAACAATAATCAAATAAATGTATTTACTTCACTACCCAACCAAAATCATGTTCAAGTCAAGCACATTAACTTGTTGTTACACTGATTGTTCCACAAGATAGTTAACAACATGCAAAGAAAATCTTTGTTTATTGATTATAAAACATTACATTTTTTCTTCCTTACACTCCTAACTTGACATTTTCCATTCACTCACATAGATCCGCTACAAAAAAGACTCAAAACTTCTTCAAAACCTGACTGTAACCTCTACCTAACTGTCTAACTGCTTGGTAACAGTCCCAAACTGACTCTCATAACCAAAGTATGATTTAAAGATGTTTTTAAGTTGAAAAATAATGTTGTCAACTTGACAACTTGAATCCAGTACCCCTTCTTATAACTTATAAAAAGGCTTAAAACAACCTTTGTAATCCAAACTAACCTATAACCCCATATGAGCATTATAGGCTTATTTTGCCAATACAGGCAAATTCCATATTTTAGTACTTCAAGTGCTTTTACATCCTTTGATTGACTCTATTGGCCATTTGATATCCATTAGATTTTAGGAATGGGAACACTGAGAGGGGGGGTGAATCAGTGTTCACTGTATTTTAACTTTTCTCTTTAATCTTAATGCTAAACTTAAATGCTTAAGTACTGAACTAAACATTCACATAAACATGAAATATGAAATCAACATATGACACCAATATGGTTATGGGGATACCCAAATAGGTAAAAACCCCGGTGGGACTTGATACCCACTAATATTCTACACTAGTGTTTTGTGATCCTTGTTAGAAGATCCTTTACCCTATTAGGAGTAGCTTTACAATGCTTTAAGTATAGTAGACCTTGTTAAGGGTTGGATCCTGTTAGGAGTCTTTTACAATGAACCCTGTTAGGGGAGTGGACTCACTATCCTAGAGCTCATTGCTCAAATGATGAAGGCTACAACCTTTTGAATTCAAATACACACTATATCTACAAGTGAACTGTCACTATGACACTACTTGTCAGATCAGCTCCTTTGATGTGCTAATGCTTTGACCTCTTGCAAAGCTCTAATACATCTTATGCTCTCTTTGCATACCTTTTCTCTTCTTAACACAACTCAATTAAAACTTCCATACCGAATACAATGGGCACATCTTATATTTATATGCTCATATAAACAAAACAATTAGGTCGGCCCTATAACTAATTACAAAAAATGCTTCCAAATGAATTGGCTTAAGCATGCTTACAATCATACATAAAAATATTTTGGCAACCTAAATACAATGTGTGCATGGCCTTTACAACATTAAATTATAATCCCAAACCAAAATGCTAAGTATTGGCCCTATTCTTTGTTCTCTGCTAGCACACACTAGCTATGCAACTTCAACTGATTGTAACTTTCACATCTTTGCATATCTACTTATGTGCTCTTAGACTAAGCATAAGTATAGTCTAACAATTTTAAATTCTAGGGTGCATACCATAATTCATTTGTACACATGTGTGTTGATGCTCTGAGCTGCAGGAACTCTATACACTGTCCAGTCTTCAACACTTAATTGAATTCTGATCTTTACACTAAGTGCGCTAACTCCAAACTGCTATATGATTTTGTTTCCATAATGACAACACTATATCTAGTCATATACTTTAGTATAGATAACTTGCCAACAATCTCCCCCTTTATCATTGATGGCAACAAAGGAATATGGCCAAGTCTCTAACTGTCCCTTAACAAAAAACTTTTTGTCTTCTATACATTTTTATACATAAACTTATATCTCCATATACATATATATACTCCATATTCTATACAACTCCCCCTTTGACATTAATGACAAAGGTGTATCAAAAAACTATATCTACACATACTCATTGAGGGAAAACATCTAGATAGGCTACCTTGATGTTTTGGGTCTCCTTCTACCAAAAGGTTATCAGAGAGTTAACTATCTAGAGATGGGCACATAATGCATATTGAAGCTTCTCCATCTTCTCCAAGTCACTAATGGGACCATGATCATAAGTTACCATGGTGGCATCAATCTCCTTTATATTATGATTGAGGATGTCTAAAGAGGGTGCAAGACTATTCCTCAACTAAGTCTGTCTAAACCTTATCCTTGATATCTCTTTTTCTTCCTTCTTAATTTTGTCTATCTGTCCTTGGTAGACATTGTTGCACATGTTCACATTGGTGGATGTGTTTTTCACTAAGTTCTTTACCTATTTAATCATTGCTTCTTCCTCTTTTATCTTCTTGAAATGAGCATCGGTGATCTTGTCTTGATCCATGCATGCTACAATTATCCTTCTTCCTTCATCAGCAAGCTCCTTCAATGATGCTAGACCAAACTTAAGAGAATTTAGGTCTAGTGCATAGTTGCTCATTAGTTCATTGAGTCTCTTCTTTAAGTAATTTTCTTCTACTACTTTGGATTCAGATTCTTCTAGGCTAGAAAAATTACTTTTGAACTATGAGAGGACTAAACTCACATCATCTACCGAATGTACTTTCTACACTTTCTTATCTTTTGGCAGCAAACTATTCAAAATATTCACTAATTCCACAAGGAGAGGATTCCTCATGACTTGTTTCTCCTTTGCCTTCCCCATATCTAGGACACTAAATTTAATCAGTTCTTCTTCCTTCCAAGAGTCCAAACTGCTTGTGTCAGGTGTCAAACTTGACAACAATGGTGAGGAGGGAGTGATGGGAGTGCTATCCATCATTTCTTGTTTCACCTTAACCAATTCAATAGAAGATTCATTTTTATTTTCTTTTTCCTTTTCTTCTTCTACTTCTTCTTTCTCATCAGATATGTCTTCAATGTGTATTTCTTCTTGATGAGTGGGAGGATAGCTGCTACATAAGATTTTGGCTTCTTATGTGCTAACAAGAGCTTCCTCAAACTTATCCAATTCTGTGTCAATGGTGGCCATGGCTATCTCTACATTGTCAATGACAATAGTACTATCTTTGTGTGATTCTGAGATGGGCACAGACTTATCTACCTTTGTTTGAGTTTTTGGTATGGGTGCTAAGTCCTGAGGACCTGCCACTAGTATAATGGAGGTCTCTATTTATTTGTATTTCTTATTAGATGCATGAGTGATGGGCACAGTAGGTAGTTTTATCTATTGTTCTAATAACACCTTTTCAAGAGCCTTCTATGTTTCCTTTTTTATCAACTCATAGTATTTGTTCATGATGTGAAGAGTTCTAATCTTTTTCCTTAGGTGTGGCTTCACCAAATTCAATATCAGTGCCTCTTCTTCTTTAGAACATACTGGTAGAGTATCTTGTTATACTTTTTCTCTGATCCTTAGATCCTCTTCATTTACTTGTTTCTTTTGGTATTCTAAAATATCCCAAACTTTATCAGGAATAGAGGTCTTCAATTCAAGAGTTGTTTTCTTGAGCTTGATCATATGCTTGATAATCATGTTGTGTATCTCTGATTTGTCAATCTCACTGAATGATTCATAATGTTTCCCTACTTGATCAATTCTACCCTCATCAACAATTCTAGTGTTCAAAACTTTAAGGCTTGGTCTGAATCCTGCCTTAGGAGGTGCTTGAATGTTTTTCTTGCTCCTTGTTGCTCATGAGGATGAATGATCGGTGCTAGCTTCTTTCTTCCTCTTTACCATTGGCTTATACTCCAGAGGATTATCTTTGGGCGTAGAAGGAGTATTGTCATCTATACCCTTCTGACTGTCATTTGATTCAATTTTCATCTTTTTCAATTTAGGATCTTCTTGTTCATCCTCTGTTGTTGTGCCTTTCAATTCTAAGGAAATCTTTTCATCCCTTGCTTTATCAAGGTCTTCTTGTGATACACCATGTATTCTAAAGATTTCAGAAGTGACTTTTGTAACCTTTCTTTTTTGTTCCAGCACTGTTTAGCTTAGCATCAACTTCTCTAGTCTTTTCTTCATAGGTTCCCCACCTAGGTTCATTAGGATCTTTAGGGGCTGATAGAAGTACATGTGCATAGGATTCAAGAACTTTTTCCTCTACCTCATAGCCAAGTGGATGAATCCACTTTGTTCTTGGTTCCACAGCTTCCATGAAAGTAGTATAAATCTCCACCATAAAGCATATTGAGTCCTTATACTTCTCTACAATATTCTTAGGAATCCTATACCTCATCTACATCTTTGCTCTAAAGGTCTTCAATTCCAATGTGATATAGTCTCTTAGTGTACTTTTTGTGGATGTCTTGTTGGATATCTGAGGCATGGTAGAAATGGACTTGTCTAGATACAAGTCTGATACTCTTCCAACTATATGAAGGTACATATAGATGATTAGGGACCCAAACCTGAATATCTTTGTCTTGTCATGTTTGATAGCCTTGATGTTATCTATCAACTATGCATGCAAGATCTCACACAAGTTGAACTCTCCATCTTCCTTTACAATTCAGATGGCTGCTAGAATAGTGCCCATAGACACACTATTCACTCTGCTAGTGTGATGAAATCTGTAACCCAGTATCATTGACATCAATTTGATGTATGCTTGTTCAATCAGCTCAATAGTCATGTCACACTTATCGCTCCTTGACTTATAGACTTGCTCTACCATTTTCTTGACATCCTTACCCATAGGAAGGATGGCGTCTATCCTAGAAAGGCCTATCATCTTGTGAATTAGATCCCTTGTGATTCTTACTGGTTTATCTCCAATCCAAAATAGATCATCATGGATTATTCTACTCAATAAGATCTTTATCCATTTAGTCTCATAGAACTCATATGCCATAGCATACTTGATAATAGGGTGATCATTCCATGTGGTGTATTCATCCATGAGAGTTTTATCTGGTTTTAGCATTGTATCCATGTGCGCCTTTAACCTATCTAGTCCAATAGGTTCCTTCTTACAGTAGATGTAAGCCCTTATGTCTTCCACATGCATGATGCCCATAGGCGTGTGGGAGAAAGCTCCCTCTAAATCATCTAGGGTTGATTTAAATGGGTGCTTCTTAAAAACATATCTTTTCTTCTCAGTGACATCATAAAAAATGGGAGTGGCCATGACTTACTTGATATTCTCCTTCCAACTGAACTTAGAGATAATTTGATGGCTTCTAAATCGGTGCAATGAGCTAGGGTTTTCGCAACTGATCAAATGCATTGCAAACACTGATAGTTCGATCTCCAAATCTTCACAACAAATTCCAAGGCTCAATCTTCTCTTCAATCACTCTAAATTTGAATGCAATGAGTGAACAAACAATCTTTTGTGTACTTAAAGTGAGAAATTTTCCATTAATGCAGATCGCATAAACCAGGCTGTCACTTCAAAATTTTAAACTCGAGCTCCTCTAACAATCAGCATGTGCACTCTTGCACAAAGGTTCCAATACACTCAAAAATATTAAGTCCAAAGGTGCATACTTTGAGGACAAGTATACTAGCCACGCAGGGGTCTAGAGGTAAATTAGCTCCCCCTATGACCCTGAGGGCCATTCATGCAGATGTAGAGGGTGTGTCCACTGGGGATGCATCTAATACATTCTCATTAGTCTTGTCCTTCTTCTTTTCTGACCAAATAAAGCTCACATCTTCTGAGGCTTTCACAAACTTGACTTCTCCTTTAGGATCCAATACTGGTTCTTCGGTCTTTTTAGGGTTTTCTTGATCTTGCGTCCTTGATCTACAAAACTTTGAGATATGTCCAGCCTTGTTATAGGAGTGACAAATGACTGGAGGTCTATTATTCCTTGGCGCATTGACATGAGTCACCATTTTACATGTTCTGGCTGAGTGACCATTATAGTTACATATCTGACATGTAACATTATGAGAACTTGCATTGGTCTGATTCTAATTCCTCTGATCATGTTGAGTCCTGTTCTTCTTACTAGTCTTTTAATTCATAGCTTTATGACCAAATATATTACATGAATAATAGTAACTATTAAAATTTCTTACCTCTGTACAATTCCTTACAATATGTCCATGCTTGTTACATGCAAAATAGGTGCGTTCTATAGGCTTGCACTCATTCTTAGGAGGACCATCATTGTTTTTGGTTTGATCTTCAGTCTTCTCAGTATCAGTAGAGTCTTTTTGTGTCTCCTTTCTTGCTCACATATTATCAATCTGATTTTTTGCTTCATTGTATCCAATACAACTAGTGTCTCCTTTGACTCTTCTTGCATACAACTAAGATTCTATCATGCCCATCGAAAACTAGACTAAATCACACCCAATTTTTTTTTTTTAAATGAATAGTTTGATCTAAAATAATGTTGCAGGTTAACAGGGTGATCTTTCGCAAAAGTTCTCAAAGGCTCTGAAAAATCAAATTAGTTAACCAAGAATGGTCTCCACAAGGACACTAGCAGTTAAAGTTATAATCAAGTTCAAAAGGGATAGAATGAACGATTCTCGATTAGCATTAGGTGATGCCAACAAGGACTATCCAAGGATTCCTAGTTAGGTTAACCAATCATTATTTGTATTTTGAGAGTGACCCTTTTCAAAGAATTAACTATAGATTATCTACTCATGATTAGGTCACCCTTCTAGTTATTACTAGATTACATCCTAGGAGAGTCTAATTCTCATAATTTAGTTTCTCAATAGGTTACTCTTAAGCACTAAAATTTCAATTTATGTTTGCATATTAAACTAATGATTTTCTCTTCAAAATAACAAGACATGATCACAATTTATTTGCATGGATAAAAAGAATGTGAAATAGAGATTGATTTTCTTTTGAAACAATACATTTACATACAATGATCCTAGAATAAGATTTATAACATAATGAAAGCCCTCTTTTCATCTTAATTTTCATCTCAATAACCTTCATTGTAATACATCATAAATAACATTTAGCAAGAAGGAAATCTATTCTTTTTTCTTAATAACAACTACATCTTTTCATTACTATCTCAAAGAGAAACTTCAAGGAAACAACATTTGATATTCCTATTCAATGCTTTGAGAGACTTATTTGAAAACACTTTATTCTACAATCCTTGTTTTCATAAGAACATGATTATACCATTTCATAAGTGAAACTATCAACAAGATTTACAAAACACTTCCTCACAATACATTACAACAACACTTGATTCAATACATGACTTGGAGAGTGAAACTCCATTACAAAACAATTTACAACCTTTACATAATTTCCACAAACACATAGGACCAAGAGTGCCATTCCATCCAATCCTGCAAAAGCAACCTGAAAGAAACAAGTCAAAGGAAACCATGGTACTCTCCTCCCTACCATAGGTCCAAATAGATGGACCACCCCCGAGCTAGGGGAGTTCAAGCCAACCGGGTGACAAAACATACACATTCCTCTTTACATTTACTTCCACATAATCATGTACTCAACAACTTCAATTGAAACAAAAAAAACAAAAAAAAACACAACAATACATATTAAGGAAAACTTCCCAACCCATGGCTTTCACAAGAGGCTTAACCACAAGCCTTCAATGGGTGAAGGTGGACTAAGTACTCCTTTGGGAGAAAAAGGGCCTGCAACATAACATGCCTTCAACAAGGCTCAATATACAAAATACTCTTCATTGGCACACATGGCCAAGATCACAAAATAGCCTCCTTATGCCCCCCAAATTTTAAGCAAAACCCATCCATGGAGCCCATACATCCATGGTGCATTACCCTCTTTACACATGAGGGACTCTCCACCATTGGAGCTATCCATTGAACCCCTTCACCCTCAAGGATTTCTCTTCCCATCCCATGGGTGAGTGAGTCCTTGCACAGCCCCAAAAATCTTGACTCCACACAACACAAAGAGCACAAAAACAAGAAAATCAAACAAGCTCAAGAGAGCATGAATCACTTAGACTCCAAAACAAACTTCAAAAGAAAAACAAGATTCACAAGCATAAACTCTCAAGAATACAACACTGGAACTCATACAATACACCAATACATATCTTTCTCCAATACTTGCATAAACAAAACATTAAGCAAATGAGTAAGTGAGCCACCAACCTTGGTCCAAGATAATGAGTCAAGTATTGGGAGTGTCTCCTATATCCAAGCTTTCTTCTCTATCCTACTCCAAGCTCCTTAGTTGTCTCCAAAATTGGAGAGTGGGTGATTAGGGAGCACCCTCCAAGTTTTCCACTAAAATAGGCTCTTCACCTTCTCCCATGCCCTTGGGTGTAGTGGGAGTTTCCTATTGGATGATCTAACCAAGGTCTTCCAACTTTCCCTAAATGGAACTCTAAAAAGTGAATGGGGAAGAGTAATGGAAGCTTTTTGACTCAAGAGTTCCCATGTGACTTTGGGATTTTCGCATCTTTTCAAAAAGTCACTTTTGGAGGGCTTCCCAAGGTGCTCCTAGGGTGTCCTATGGTTAAAAGGGTTCCTTACCCATAGGTATAACCCATGGGCCTTCCTTTTTTATGAAAAACAACCTTCTAGGAGTCAATTTGACCCCTCAAAACCCAACCCCAAGGTGAAATTCGAAATTCAAAGTGATGTGACCAACCATTGGTGTTCTAACCAAGTTGAAGTATGGGGAAGACCAACTTGTACTAGGTTGGATGGTGACATTCATCCTCTCCATGTGGACTCTTGCCAACTCACATCACAAGAACATGTGTCAATTGACACTACAATACCATACACATAATTACTTGGCAAGTCCACTAAACAATGTAACAACATAAAACATTTACTCTTTTAAATACATTCATAATCATTTCACTTCACAAAATAAAATACATTACAAAGGCCTTGTATCCCTTTGGGACACAACCTTGGTGTCACGGGAATAGTACAAATATGTTGGCTTGACTCCCCCTAATCCATGGTTTATACCTGCACACTTGAGACGAACATCAGTAGTCCCGAGAAATAATAATACCAATGAAAAGTGCAAAACTCAATCATAACTCAATTAACTATCAAGGTATTATATCATCACATTAAATCATTTATCAATTTCATCCATACCTAACATTAGGCACAATTAGGAATTCATCATTTCCTAAGCTACTAATTTCCAACAGAATTCACATTTACTTATAATAGAACAATGGCCCTGATTTTCACAGTCTAAGATACTCAACTTTTAAAATATGAATACTAACATCAATAGATCAAGGTTCATCTTTACAACACAACATCATAATAATAAAGGCTACACATTCATCTATAACATAACTAGTAATCACCACATAGCTCATTTGTTTTTGTCTATCGCTTAATTCAATAATATCCTAGTACTCAAATAATTGCATTAGTCTTTCACATTATAGCTAAACCAATTTTGCATAATTTGACATCATTATTCAATTGCATAATTCATCATCATTACTCAATTGTATCCCTAATCATTGTAATACTCAATTCAAAGGAGTCTAATCTCATTCAAATATTTTTACAACATTCATCTTACTAACTCATCCAAAACATTTTCCTAAACATGAAAGCCATCTGGCTTAATCCACCTATATTATGTTAACATGGAAATTAAATCAAATTCAGTGATTCCTTCATAGTAGGGTTGCAATTTCCTTAGGTCTAATTTATCTCAAAATTAAGTAACTAACATCAAGATCATAACACTTCTTATAAGCCATTCTTAGTCATATACTTCAATTATTTCTTTTATTGTTCCCTTGGCACTCAAGGTACACTTATTGTTCTTAATTTAAGTTACAACTTATTTGCCCATTAACTTTTCCCTTTCTAATAATCTCTGAGTTCCTGTGTTTCACTTTTAGTCTATTTACATTATAGAAAATATAAATTTATAATACACCAATATCCGTATTCAATTTTTATTTTTATTCTTTTTATTATTTTTTTGTTCCCTTAAGAGATTAGATTGAAGGTTTTGATAATGGGGACAGGGCCCCACAAGGATTTTCTAGAACATCCAACTATACTAAACCTTATCTTTTTATAATAAACTCCAGGTGCATCTCATAGTCTCAACATGCAGTCCTAGCAAATAAATTGTGATCATGTCTTGTTATTTTGAAGAGAAAATCATTAGTTTAATATGCAAACATAAATTGAAATTTTAGTGCTTAAGAGTAATCTATTGAGAAACTAAATTCCTCATCTAAAAATAAGCATTTTGTCAAATATAAATCAAGTGAATAGTTGAAAAATAAGTTGAAATCACAAACAAGTTATTAGAAAATACAAAGCAAAGAAAATTGGCAATTGAGACCTACAGGTCTCTGAAATTTGTATGGGAAAATTTCCCATACAAATTCCATTGCCACAGTCATTACTTTAGTATATAAATTATCTCCTTGTACATAGTGAAATGCAATATATAATATAATATATACATGCCTTTTCCAAGTCAACAAAATTCAATAAAATTATAATAAACATAATAATTCCTTACACTTTTAATCCATCCCCAAAAAGTGGCGCAGGTGATGGAAGGGTCTGTCATAGCAATTAATATCTTTGTTCCATTGGCCAATGCACTTTCTATCAAGTGTCCTCGGCTGCATTTAATACATTTTTCAATGTGATTTTCCATAGCAAAGCTCCTTCTTCCTAGCCCTGCATGAGTACCCTTTGTACTTAGTCTTTGGAATGGGGTGGAATCCCAATCCCCCACGTCACATACTTTTACCCCCTTGGAAACTTGCACAAGGTTTGGAATTTGTTTTAAATTGTTTGCTTAAGCTATGTTTTAGCAAACTTTGGTGTACCCTCCTAACCTTCCTCCTCCACGTTGCCCCCCCCTTAACACTCATCTTTCCTTTTCATGCGCCCCTCTAGACATAGTATGGGGTTTGACTTTCCCCCCCCCCCCCCTCTCTTGGCACGTGAACTTAGAATGGGAAAAAGGTGTTTTAGCTAGGAATTAAGGGAAGTTTAGATTAGTAGTTAGTTTAGGTTAATTTTACTTTGAGGATTAAGTTGCTTAACATTGAATAATTCTTTCATGAATTTTTATTGTTTTATTTGAATTATAAGTTTGGTTTATTAAAATTTTAAATGTAGTACTATTTAATGTATATGTATTAATAATTAATATATTATAATATAATAATTAATTAATATTTTATTAATTAGTTATTATATTATAAACATTTATTAATTAATATATATATATATTACTTAATTATTATTATTTATTAAATATATTATTTAATGATATGTATAGTTTTATAAATTGGTTAATATTCATATCAATTAATTGATATTTTATCATTAGCTTAATTATATATGTCTCATATAATTGTAATAATCATTTAATTGGTTGTTATAACTTGACATATTTTGGATCAATATACATTATCTTATAACATTAATATAACAAGATGATGTTAGTTAAGCATATCAAAATCGATAATCAATATTTATAAGAACATCATTTAAATGATTTTCTAGACAATGTTCTTTTGACCCTAATAACCTATGTGATTGCTAAAACAATGAATTGTATGTTAATTTGATTTATCAAGACCTCTTATCATTGAAAACCTCTTGGTAAAATTGATAAACTAAATTATGAGAATTAGACTCTCCTAGGATGTAATCTAGTAATAACTAGAAGGGTGACCCAATCATGAGTAGATAATCTATAGTTAATTCTTTGAAAAGGGTCACTCTCAAAATACAAATAATGAGAATTATGAGAATTAGACTCTCCTAAATTATGAGAATTAGACTCTCCTAGGATGTAATCTAGTAATAACTAGAAGGGTGACCTAATCATGAGTAGATAATCTATAGTTAATTCTTTGAAAAGGGTCACTCTCAAAATACAACTAAGATTCTATCAAATTAGAACTGGTGTGCAATTTATCAATGTGATTCTTTTCTTCTTTTAATTCAAACTCCAATCTTTCTTTTCAATTCCTTAGATCCAAGATTTCCAAATTGGCTTCCCTCAATTCATCATTGAGTTGAAGGTTCTCCTTGACCTATTCATTATAGACATCTTGATTGTTCATCAGTTTGTCATCAAATTCTTCAAGCTAACTCAATAGAGATGCATTTTCTTCATTCAACTTCTTGAATTTTTCTTTAAGATCACTGTTAGAACGTCCTTTCAAATCCTTTCTTAGTCTTTTGATAACTAATTGAGCATCACTGACTTTTCTTTTAGTTCTTCAATTTCTCTTTCTGAGTTGTCTAGGTCTTCAAGAGCGGCTTCAATATTCTTCTTCAAATGTTTCATTTCTGCTTTGTCCATGATCTCCTCAAGTGGTTAAACTTCTTTGCTGAGGACCAGAGCTCTGATATCAATTGTTAGGAATGGGAACACTGAGGGGGGGGGGGGGGTGAATCAGTGTTCACTATATTTTAACTTTTCTCTTTAATCTTAATGTTGAACTTAAATGCTTAAGTACTGAATTAAACATTCACATAAATATGAAATATGAAATCAACATATGACACCAATATGGTTATGGGGAAACCCAAATAGGTAAAAACCCCGGTGGGACTTGATACCCACTAATATTCTACACTAGTGTTTTATGATCCTTGTTAGAAGATCCTTTACCCTATTAGGAGTAGCTTTACAATGCTTTAAGTATAGTAGACCTTGTTAAGGGTCAGACCCTATTAGGAGTCTTTTACAATGATCCCTATTAGAGGATTGGACTCACTGTCCTAGAGCTCACTACTCAAATGATGAAGGTTACAACCTTCTAAATTTAGATACACACTATATCTATAGGTGAACTGTCACTATGACACTGCTTGTCAAATCAGTTCCTTTGATGGGTTGATGCTTTGACCTCTTGAAAAGCTCTAATACATCTTATGCTATCTTTGCATACCTCTGCTCTACTTAACACAAGTCTATTACAACTTCCATACCAAATACAATGGGCGCATCTTATATTTATACGCTCATATAAACAAAACAATTAGGTCGGCCCTATAACTAATTACAAACAATGCTTCCAAATGAATTGGATTAAGCATGCTTACAATAATACATATAAATATGTCAGAAACCTAAATACAATGGGCACATGGCCTTTACAACATTAAATTATAATCACAAACCAAAATGCTAACTGTCGGCCCTATGCTCTATTCTCTGCTGGCACACATTGGTTGTGCAACCTCAACTGACTATAACTTTCACATCTTTGCATATCTACTTATGCACTCTTAGACTAAGCATAAGTATATTCTAAAAATCTTAACTTCCAGGGTGCATACAATTATTCATCCATACACATGTGCGCTGATGCTCTGAGCTGTAGGAACTCTGTACACTGTCTGGTCTTCAACACTTAACTGAATTCTGATCTTTACACTAAGTACGTTGACTCCAAACTGCTATATGACTTTTTTGCCATAATGACAACACTATATCTAGTCATATACTTCCATATAGATAACTTTCCAACATTAGACCTTATAGGTCCTTAGATCAATCCAACTGACCTAGGATTAACTTAATCACCCCTAGTGACCCCTGGGTACATTTAGCCCTTCCCAATGCCATTTAATGGCTTACAATGCATGATCCTTTACAAAGTATTATCAATCAATAAAAAATATTAGAATGCTTGCCTCTTGACACACAAATCAAAGGATCCATTTAAAGGCTTACTTTGCCTCTTGACACACTAGAATGCTCGCCAACATACACAATGGTTCTTAGTGGACCTTTAGAACAAACTGGTATGGCATGTTTGCGAATGTTCTATAAGAAAAGATAAAAAAAGAGCAAAAGATCTTGTTTAATCTAATGAGCAAAGTGTGAGGAAATGCATACCATGAGATAAACAAAATCTAGAAGCATTCACCATACAATGAGACAATGTTTTTGAAGGGGAAAAAGCGTAAAAAAAACCCCGTGATATTATTATGAATGGGCCAAAAAGCCTGAGACAGAGAGAGAGAGAGAGAGAGAGAGAGAGAGAGCAAAGTGCTCATACAATGCTTCAAGAGAATGAGAATGAGAATGAGAAACTAAGTGTTGCAAGTGAATGTCAAAGAATGAGAAAAGAAGCATCTCTTATGTAGAGATGAGAAGAAAGGAGTTGAATGTAACTCTCATGTGCATGTGAGCCACATTCATAATGTGTGTGCCACTTGTGCTATTTCCTCTTAAGGAGGAATCTAGGAATAAAAAGAAATTACAAATAAATATTATGTCCTCACACATGGAAAAGAGGACAAGTGTTCATGTAGGGATTCTATAGGAATCTCCTACTTACATAAAAAATAAACTAAACTACCTTGGTTTATAATATATTTCACCAAGGAAAGATTACATATTCTAACATCCCTCTTTAATCTTTACTTGGGGAAATGAGCTTGATGGGTATGAGACCCAAATTATTACAGTAATCTACAACATGTTCATGGTTGTGAGGCACTTTCTTTGGTAAAATAGTTCTTCTTATGTAGCATGGTGAGTGAGCAAAATCTAAATGCTTCAAAGATGTGGATTCACATTGTTGTTGGTTCAAGTTGTCAAAAGGAGTGTCTTCATAATCTGCATCATTATAACTTGAATCTAGAAAACAAGTACTTCTAGTGGATTGCCCACCTAGATTTGAATTAGTAAATGTATAATCTGGATAATAACTTTCAGAATTTAATAGAAATTTTACATCATTATCAGAATCAGAATCAAAGGTATTATAACCAGAATTTGAGTCAAAGGTATCAAAACCAGAATTTGAATTGTAACCAGAATTTGACTTAAAGTCATCATAAGTAGAATCATCAGTCATGGTAAAAATAGAACTTGAATCAACATCAAAAGTACTATAAGGATCATTTGAAACATCATAATTATTTGCAACATCAAAAATATAATTTGAAGCATCAAAATCATCTTTCATAATATTATCAACATTTTCCTTAGAATCAAAAGCAGAATTTAAATCTTCAAAAGAAGAATAATAGAAATCATTATCATCTTTAGAATAAAAAATACTCTGAATATCATCATTTGCATTAGTTTCATCAAAATTTTCAAAAAGATTAGGATGCATATTTTCTGCACAAACAGTAGGATTAGGAAAAGGAATAATGGATAGGTCATGAGAAGCAGTTTTATGCAAGGATGGTAAGGTCACATCTAGAAAAGTGGATATAATGTCATTTTCTTGATCAAGTATTTTATCAAAGGATACATAGGGAGCATTATAAGTATTTGGAATAGGATCTTGCGAAGAATTATAAAAAGGTTCAATAAAATCCAAGACAACTTTATTAGAAGTAACATGTTGAGATGCACCAGTATCAATAAGAGGTTTAATAGGATTAAAACAAATAATAAAAGCATGACGAGTTTGAGGTCCATTTGATTTTTCAACTAAATTGTTCTGATTAGGGGATTGATCCCTTTGTTTCTTAAAACAGTTTGAGTTATGTGGCCATCCTTACCACAGTACGTGCAATGTGGTCTCCTAGAGTTGTAATTATTATTATATTATTGTTGTTGGACTGTTGATTGTTTTGATTATTATGATTATTATTATTAGATCTATTGTGAGTTTTAGCAACATAAGCAAGGTCATTAACTTTAAGTATGCCAAAATGAATTAATTTTGCCTCCTCTTGCCTTAACATAGTTTGAAAAATAGAATAAGTAAGTTGATTAGCTAAAGATGGAATAGCTAACTGAGAGTAAATGTTTGTAATGAATTTTTGAAACTGACGTGGTAAACATTTCCTAATTATGATGTGAATAATGCAAACATCAGATAATGTAACTTTAAGACCAGAAAGAAAAGAATGGATGGAATTAAATTTCAACAAGAAGTCATCAACAGAATTGAAATTAGAATATCTAAGGTCTTCTAACTAATCTTGAAGTTGAATCTTTCTAGTTTCATCTGCACTATCATAAGTATTCTTAAGGATACTCCAAGCCTCATGGGCTTCATCTCAAGAAGAGATTAAAACATACAATTCAAGATTTAATGATATACCAATCAACCCTAATGCTTCCTCATTTTTAGCTTTCCAGGTATCCTGGTCAGCTTGAGAGGCAGTAGAGGCTAGTTTGAGGGTGGCATTAGTAACAATATCATAAAGATGTCTAAAACAAAAAATAAAAGCCATATGAACAGCCCAAGCATGATAATTAGAACTTGTTAATTTGATTTCTAGCATCAAAGTTGACATGATTACAAAAAATACGAGAAAAAAGCAGAATAGAAATGAGCACCCAAGTCAGATTCTGACATGCAATGAACTTGCATGCAAAATATATGACAGGTGACAAAAAGATTAACTAAAACAGATAGGATTAATGCAGATTACAGATTGATTTAAAACAGATTTTAAACATGAAGTTCATCCAAGGGTTAATTGATTGATTAAAGTTGATGAATTAGCCCAAATGATCTTAGTGAAAGTTTGATAGGATTAACCAACAAAAAACTTAAATGAGATTAATTAACAAATTATTAAGATGATTAGATTTTAAAAAAATGAAAATGGAGAGAAATGGCTAACCCCTGCAAGAAAAATGGTTAAATAACAACAGTTGAACCCCTACAAATAATTATGAGATCAAAAAACCTGCAACGATGAGCAAAAAACTACATGCACCAAGTGGTTAGGAAAAAAAAACTATAAAAGATTTTGATATAACATCCAGATTTGCAAAATAATCCTACAAATATAAGTGTTAGAGGATGAAAAAACAATGTGCAGGAAACAAAGAGGTGAAAAATTCCTACAAAAGGTTAGATCTTAAAAGAAAGAATAGAATAAAACCTACATGCAAAAAAGATTAGAGAAAACAAAACAAACATAACCCTGCAAGTAAACAAATTAGATAAAAATCTAAAAGAGATAGATGGAAAAACTCAAATCTACAATGGAATGGGGTAGAAATTGAAAAGAACCTACATGAAACTGACAGAGGTTATAAAGACAATAATAAAAATGAAAGAAATCAGATCCTGCAAAAAAACTTTGTTAGAAAAAAACTTAATAAATCCCGATTTAAAAAAACTATACATGCAAAAGAAATCTACACTAGTAAGAAGATTCAAACTAACTTGAAGAACCAAAAACTATATTAGAATTACATAAAAGAAAAAAGACTGAATAACATTAATAATAAGAAAAGACTATAATCTATAAGGAAGAACAAATTTAAACAAAATCACAAGAATAAACCTTAACGGACCACAATCGGTGTCGAAGCAAATGTGGATCGGCACAAAGGCCGAGGATGATCCCAACATACACAAGTGAGGATGAAAGAGAAAGTACAAAGACCACAGGAAAAAGGCAAAATGCTGATAGTGATGAAAGTGAAAAGAAAATCCCGTGCGGAGGCAATGACCGGACCTGAATTCACTCGCAGAGACCGAGGATGATGTGGGATCATGCAAGGAGTGGTACTAAAAGGTGATGCAGACCAAACAAGAACTTTATGCAAACCACTGAAAGATTTCAGTGGCACAAACACTGATGGTAGGTATGGAGCGGCCTAGTTGGAGGGTGTATAGATGGGAATAGCAGAGATAGCGCCAAGGAAGAGGTGAGTTGAGCACATAGAAAGGAATGTGCAAAGAGAAGAATGCCCTAATCTTATCCTATTCTCCCTAGCGCGAAGTCCGAGCGCACTTGGTAATGTGTGTTTGAAATGGGGTGAGCGGTGAATGCCGCTAAGTTTAATGCGGTAGAGATTTGAGGATTAGTTTGGAGCGGATTAGGGTTATTAAAAAAATGAAATGCCACTAGGGTTTAGGTGGGGTCGGGTAGGGTAGGGGGTGGGGTAGGGTAGGGTTTAGTTTAGGTTAATTTAAAATTTGAAGGGACCGTTGGGAGGGAAAGGGAAAGGGTGGGTAAGATTTAAAATAAAAGTTGATTTATTATTTATTATTTTTTTTAGTTTGATTTTATAAAATAATATATAATGAAATCACACATGAAATTTTGGAAAAAATAATAAAATTTAAGAACAACAATATTAGCAAATTAATAAATTGAGTTAAAAAAAATTTTAAAGAGCAAATCAACAAAATATTTTTGCTTCAAATAAATACTAAATAAATAGAGGGAAATTTTTTTTTTCTCAAGATCTTGAAGGACAACCATGAACACAAAATAATTAGAAATCAAATGCTCTCTCAACGTCTCCAAATGGAGTGCTTCAAAATATGGTAGCTCCTCCACCTGTACACTTAAACAAAGATTAAACCAACCTGCTCTAATACCATGTAAGAAAAGATAAAAAAAAAGCAAAAGATCTTGTTTAATCTAATGAGAAAAGTGTGAGGAAATGCATACCATGAGATAAAAAAAATCTAGAAGCATTCACCATACAATGAGACAATGTTTTTGAAGGGGAAAAAGCGTAAAAAAAACCCCATGATATTATTATGAATGGGCCAAAAAGCCTGAGAGAGAGAGAGAGAGAGAGAGAGAGAAATAGAATGAGAGCAAAGTGCTCATACAATGCTTCAAGAGAATGAGAATGAGAATGAGAAACTAAGTGTTGCAAGTGAATGTCAAAGAATGAGAAAAGAAGCACCTCTTATGTAGAGATGAGAAGAAAGGAGTTGAATGTAACTCTCATGTGCATGTGAGCCACATTCATAATGTGTGTGCCACTTGTGCTATTTCCTCTTAAGGAGGAATCTAGGAATAAAAAGAAATTACAAATAAATATTATGTCCTCACACATGGAAAAGAGGACAAGTGTTCATGTAGGGATTCTATAGGAATCTCCTACTTACATAAAAAATAAACTAAACTACCTTGGTTTATAATATATTTCACCAAGGAAAGATTACATATTCTAACATGTTCTACTAAATTTGTGTTCCGAATGAGGGTGTCCAAATGGAGCTAATGGCGCAGTCTATTTGGTGCCGGAACAAACGGTTTGGAAGAAACCCAGTGGTGCAACTTTCAACTGACCCTCACTGCAAGTTTTGGCATCAAGTCAGATTTGTGTGCCAAATTCAAACAAATTGGAATCTCCCAGAATGGAGAGAGGTTATTGTAGGCCTTAGAAACATAGTCATGTATCATCTCACAGTTTGTCAATACCTTTGATGGGGTCCGAGATACGAGTCTTAAAAGATCACTGCCCAATCGTGCTTAGTGCACCTTAGGGACACTTCGGTCCGATATGGTCACAGACATTCTAATGAATCAATGGTCAAAATGGGGTTGTCACTAGTGTTTACCCTCCCAACCGAAGCTAATGGCATAGTCCATTTGGTGCCAGGAAGAATGGTTTGGAAGAAACCTAGTGGTGCAACTTTTAACTGACCCTCACTATAATTTTTGGCATCAAGTGAGATTGGCATGCCAAATTCAAACAAATTGGAATCTCCCAAAACAAAGAGAGGTTATTGTAGGCCTCAGAAATATAGTCCTATAGTATCTCATGGTTCACTAATATCTTTGACGGGGTTCAACATATGAGCCTCTAAATATCGCTGCCCAATCATGCTTAGTGCACCTTGGGGACACTTCAGTCTGGCATGGTCACGAATGTTCTACTGACTCAGTGGTCAAAATGGGGTTGTCACTAGAGTTTACCCATCCAACCAGAGCTAATGGCATAGTCCATTTGGTGCTAGGATGAATGGTTTGGAAGAAACCTAGTGGTGCAACTTTCAACTGACCCTCACTGCAAGTTTTGGCATCAAGCGAGATTGGCGTGACAAATTCAAACAAATTGGAAACTCCCAGAATGGAGAAAGGTTATTGTAGCCTCAGAAACATGGTCATGTAGCATCTCATAGTTCGTAGATACCTCTAACAGGGTTTGAGATACGGGCCTCGAAAGATCATTTCCCAATCGTGCTTAGTGCACCTTGGGGACACTTTAGTCTAGCATGGTCATGAATGTTCTACTAACTCAGTGGTCAAAAAAGGGTTGTCACTAGAATTTACCCAACCAACTAGAGCCAATGGCACAAACCATTTGGTTTCAAGATGCAATCCTTCAACACTATCCCTTCACTCCAGGGAATCACCATTTTACTTTGGACACATTTGACCAATTTTGACTCAATGAATCCAACTATTACATCATCTGATGATACAAATGTACATGGAATTAAGACAATACAAATGTAAGTGATGTAGAGGTAAGGGTGGTGGGTATGCACATTACACAACTATATATAAAAAATAAGTATCCTTTCCGCTCCTAAAGTGTATAAGTTTAACACATGGTACTCGATGACATTGGCTGCTATAACAAGGTGTGAATACATGAGAATGGTTTTTTTTCACGGTGCCCTATCCTATTTTCCCAATAAACTTCATTGGATTGGTTGGCTTAATGTTTCTGCTCTACAATGAAAGCCTAAAGTTGATGCCATTGGAAGTGTGAAGAAGGATTTTTCCAGCAATTTCCATTTATCAAGAGAGTTTTTGTGTTGAACAAAGGAAGATTGTGGGATTGAAGATGATGAAAAAGGGCGAGCTTCAGTCAAAATCTTTTAAGGAGGTCATTAAGAAAGGTAAATATTCTAGTTTTAAGTTCCCATTTCTAAATAAGAAAAAAAAATGTTGACATAAAAATTATTCCACTCTCTTCCTTACCAAAATTTCATGGTCTTTGAATTTCCAAAAACCCTTTAAAGGATGCTACCTCCTAAAAAAATTCATACCTTGTCTCTTGTCTTTGACCATAAAGTCTTTACTTTTCAATGCTAGTAAAAAGAATTGGAAATCCAAAAATATCAGATATCTGAAATCTCCAACCCAAATCTCTCTCTCTCTCTCTCTCTCTCTCTCTCTCTCTCTCTCTCCATCCCTCCCTTAGGTATAATATTGAACATATAATATAAATATTTAATAAGTTAATAGCTATTATACAATAGAGAAATAAATAATAATAATATAATACATACTAATATAAAAATTTATATTATAATACTAAAACAATGCTATTATATTTAATATTAATTTTTAAAAAAAATTGTAATATATAACTTAAAATTAAAAAAATACTCAACTGAATTAATATTAACATAAAAAAAATATAATTTAATATGTAACTTGAAATTAAAAAAAATACAATTTAATCTGTAACTTGAAATTGAAAAAATTAGTCCAAATGAAATTTTGAATTAGGCGGGAAGTTTCGGATATCTGATTTTATCAGATATCTGATTAGGCTTGGTATTTGCCTTGTGAAATGTCAAACGTGAATGGTCAACTGATGCAGGGGGTAGGGTAGATACAAGCATAATCAAGCAGAATTGACTCCACTTGAATCAACAACCAAGCCCTGCTCAGAGTTACACAATGGAAGAAATATAATATCACATGAAAGTGATGAAATCACAATGGATATGAGACAATCAACTGGCAGCAACAACAAAGAATTATATTATTTCTTTCAACATGCCCAGCTGTGAGGCCTTCCAAGTTTCGGCCTTATACAATGAGATTTATGAAATCAGAATTACAACTCGCATCCTATCTTTCTCTCCAATGATGTATCTTGATAATTATCCTCCTTATATCTCCTCTTGATCCTCTTTTTGATTCCCTACTACATCAATCTAGACTCCTTAAATAGCCAGCTAAGCCACAGGTTGGCCAGTCAGGCATTTAATTACAATATAGGTCCAGTCTGGAAGATTTAAACCAAAACTAATGCTAGAATTAATATAAATTGATGCACCTTTTTATTTAGGTCCTTACATGACCCAAGAACATGTCTTGAAGTGCACAAGGTCCCATTTGATCACACGGAATATCGCAAGAAGAAACACCACATGTTTCACATGAAAACTGGCAGAAAATAGGTCCTAAGGCAAAAATGGGATTAACTTTTTACTCATAATGAATTATGGTTTATGCCCTTGGTAAATGATATTAATTTAGGTCCTCTAAAATTCCTTAAGATAAAAAAGGCTTATTCCTTATGGATCAAGGTCACCAACATGAACAATCAGCACCAAAATTGCAGTAACGGCTCGAACCCAAAACTAGCACAAAATAGGTCCCGTGCCAAAATGGCCATAATTTTTGACTCATAATGAATTAGGAGTTTTTAATTTGGGGAATGATATTAATTTAGGTCCTATTTAAGGCCCTAAGTTGACAAGATCTGATTCTTTAAGGATCAAGGTCACCATGGTGCGCAATCAGCACCAAAACTATAGGAAAATACTGCTCCGACAGCAAGAAAACAACTCTAACTTTGAAATAGTCCATCCAAACTTTATGTGCTCATAGAAGATGGTTCCCAAATAGGTCCTCAAAATAATGTAAGATTCACACACCTTGAAACCATCAAATGAAAAGATTATACAGAAAACAATAGAAAACAAGTACAGAAATTAGGAAATGTTTTTGGTTGATGCAAGATTGCTCCAAGACCCAAGATGCTCCTGCATCAGACACCTGGGGTAAATAAAGAACTGATGTCCACATCAGGCACTACTCATATTCTGACCTAAATCATAAAGATCCAACTCAGCTTGTGTAATCCATGAACTATCTTCAACTGGCTTGTCTTTCCATTGAACTAGATATTTCATGTAGTCTTTTCCTCTTGTCCTCTTGCCAACTCTGCTATTCAAAATCTTCTCAATGTTGTCTCTATTCTTCTTAGGATAGTCCAAATCATCTTCAATGTCATCATTTGGTTCAAAGTACTCAAATATATCAGCAATGTTGAATATAGGTGATATATCCATGTCCTCTGGTAATTCCACTTCATCAGCATTTCCACCGTCAAACTTCTTCAGAATCTTACAAGGTCCAAACTTCTTCATTTTCAGCTTGTTGTAGGTACCAACTAGAAATCTATTCTTCTTCAAATGAATCATAACCTCATCTCCAACTTCAAAAGATTTATGTATCCTTCTCTTGTCTACTCTTTGTTTATATTTTAGATTAATGTCCTCCAAATTCTTTTTAACTTCATCATGTAAAGTTCTCCTGTATTCTGCAAAATGATCAGCTTCGGCACTTCTTCTGGTTTTAGTAGGTAAATCTCTCAAATCTATGGTTCCCTTAGGATGAAATCCAGTAAAATTTCAAATGGTGTCCTCTTAGTACTTCTATTCATAGAATTATTATATGCAAACTCTACTTGTGCCAAAAGTAAATCCCAATTAGTAGGCTTCTCTCCAACTAAACATCTCAACAAGTTTCCCAAAATTTTGGTCACAACTTTAGTCTGTCCATCTGTCTGAGGGTGAAATGTAGAACTAAACTTCAAATTAGTATTCATCTTCTTCCAAAGTGTTCTCCAAAAGTAACCAGTAAACTTAGTATCTATGTCTGAAATAATAGACTTAGGCAAACTATGCAATCTTACCACTTCCTTGAAGAATAATTCAGCTACATGCAATGCATTAGATGTCTTCTTACAAGGTATGAAATGATCCATCTTAGAAAATCTATCAACCATTACCAAGATAGAATCATTACCTCTCTGAGTTCTAGGCAATCCAAGAACAAAGTCCATACTCACATCTTCCCAAGGTCTATCAAGTACAGGCAAAGGTGTATACAATCCAACATTCTGACTAGTTCCTTCTGCTACTTGAAAAATTCTACAACCTCTAACCATTCTCTGTATGTCTCTGTAAATCTATAGCCAAAAGTATCTTTCTAAAATCAAATTCATAGTCTTATCAATCCCAAAATGTCCAGCAAGTCCACCACTATGTTTCTCCTTTATTATGTTCTCTCTCATAGATCCTCTAGGTATGCACAATTGAACTCCTTTAAACAACATGTCTTCTTGAATGAAATAATTAGACCACTTATCACTCACTGTGTGTTCCTTACAAGATTTTCAAGGTTCTGCAAAATCAATGTCAGTCTCATACAAACACTTCAAATCATCAAAACCAAGTACCTCAACTCTCATCTCTGTCAGAAAACTTCTTCTTCAACTCAAGGCATCAGCAACCTTATTTGACTGTCCACTCTTATGCTTCAATGAAAAGAAAATATTTTGTTCTTTCTTTTATCTTGTAAATGTTTTATCACCAAGCATACTCTGACTGTAGTACAGTGACCTTCATCAAACTTCTCTACTAAAGGCAATAACACTTGTTTCTTTCCATCCATCCAAATAGTATATTGATTCAATCTACCATCATGAAAAGCTTTCCTATCATACTGCCAAGGTCTACCCAAAAGAATATGACAACAATCCATAGGCATAATATCACACAAGACTTCATCATGATAATTCCCAAATTTGAATTTAACAAGGCATTGTTCACTTACAAGTAGTTTATGCTCCTTCTGGATCCAAGGAATATGATAAGGCTTAGGATGTTTCAATCTCTACAACTACAATTTGTTAACTAGCTCTTCAGATGCCAAATTATCAGAACTTCCACTGTCAATGATTACCTTGCAATATTTATCAGCGATCTTACATCTGGTTTTGAACAAACTTTTCCTCAAAATAGGTTCCTCATCAGCTTCTTCATTCCACAAAATCCTTCTTAACATCAAGTTCTCACCATGTTTAGGTTCATTAGACATTTCCTCAACTTCTTTAGAAGCCAAATTATTTCTACCATTACCTCCAGTCTTCTTTCCAGAGTTAGTACATTCAAAAGCTCTATGTCCTTCTTCACCACATTTGTAACAAGTACCTTTAAACCAAGACTTCTCTTCTCTTTTACCATTATTGTTATTCCTAGAGTAACCAGTATAGCTACCTCTAGAGTAATTACCTCTTCTAGTAGGAGGGTCATCTTCCCATCCTTTATCTTGTACTAAATTTTCAGATCTGCTATTTTCTCCATCAGATCTACCTCTACTTCTCTGAAATCTGCCACCTCTTCCTCTTTGTCTTTGATCATGTTTCTTTGTCAATCTATCTTCAGCCTTCAAAGAAAATTGGTATGCTTCTTCCACACTATCTATTTTCACAGAGCTAATCTCATCTTGAATAGATGTCCTTAGGCCATTCAGATATCTAGCCACCTTCTCAACTTCATCATCCACATGTCCAAATCTGATATCCAATTTGTAAATTCCTTAGTATATTCCTTCACACTCATGTCCTTCTATCTCAGATTTTGCATCTTTCTCATCAGACTAACTTGGTAGTCAGCTGGAAGAAACTTCTTCTTCATATTTCCAAGCATCTTCATCCATGTCTTGATCTTTTCTTTTCCTCTCTTCTGTCTCTCAGTTTGGAAATGATCCCACCAAAGAGATGCATAACCTTTCAACTTTGTGACCTCTATCTTAACCTTCTTATTATCAGGAGTACCTTCATACTCAAAGTACTTATCCATCTCATAGATCCAATCCAAAAGTGTATCGGTCTCAAGTCTTCCATCATAGCAAGCAACTTCAACTGCAGGTCTAGAGTTAGCCTTAGACAAAACTCTCAAAAGTCTTTCCTCATCTTGTTCAACTTTAGGTTCAGCATTAGGTGCTACTTCTTCTTCTTCATCACTAACATCTTTAAGATGTGCTCCTCTTCTCTGGGCTTTCTCTATAGCTTCAAGCCTACTTGCAATCTATCTCAACATATCCATGATAGCATTATCATTTCCTCTACCATGAACCATCTTGACAATCAGGTTCCAGCAAGATTGTAACCTTCTACAAGTTATAGGTTAGATCTTAGATATACCACCCTACAACCAATCCAATAAGGTTCTCCATGATCCAATCCACAAGAAAGAACTCGCTCTGATACCACTTGACGTAGGGGGTAGGGTAGATACACACATAATCAAGTAGAATTGACTCCACTTGAATCAACAACCAAGCCCTGCTCAGAGTTACACAATGGAAGAAATATAATATCACATGAAAGTGATGAAATCACAATGGATATGAGACAATCAACTGGTAGCAACAATAGAGAATTATATTATTTCTTTCAACATGCCCCGCTGTGAGGCCTTTCAGATTTCGGCCTTATACAATGAGATTTATGAAATCAAAATTACAACTCACATCCTATCTTTCTCTCCAATGATGTATCTTGATAATTATCCTCCTTCTATCTCCTCTTGATCTTCTTTTTGATGCCCTACTACATCAATCTAGACTCCTTATATAGCTAGCTAAGCCACAGGTTGGCCAGTCAGGCATTTAATTACAATATAGGTCCAGTCTGGAAGATTTAAACCAAAACTAATGCTAGAATTAATATAAATTGATGCACCTTTTGATTTAGGTCCTTACATGACCCAAGAACATTTATTTAAGTGTGCAAGGTCCCATTTGATCACACAGAACATCACAAGATGAAACACCACATGTTTCACTCGAAAACTGGCAGAAAATAGGTCTTGAGGCAAAATGGGCATAACTTTTTACTCATAATGAATTATGGTTTGCGCCCTTGGGAAATGATAGTAATTTAGGTCCTCTAAAATTATTTAATATTTCAAAGGCTTATTCCTTATGGGTCAACATTGCCAACATGAACAATCAGCACCAAAACTGTAGTAATGGCTTCGACCCAAAACTGGCAGAAAATAGGTCCCGTGCCAAAATGGCCATAACTTTTGACTCATAAATAATTAGGAGTTGTGCCTTTCGGGAATGATATTAAATTAGGTCCAATTTAAGGCCCTAAGTGCACAAGATCTTATTATTTAAGGATCAAGGTTTCCACAGTGCGCAATCAGCACCAAAACTGTAGGAAAATACTACTCCGACAGCAAGAAAACAACTCTAACTTTGAAATAGTCCATCCAAACTTTATGTGCTCATAGAAGAAGGTTCCTAAATAGGTCCTCAACATAATGTAAGCTTCGTACACCATAAAACCATAAAATGCAAAGATTATAAAGAAAACAACAGAAAATAGGTACAGAAATCAGGAAATGTTTTTGGTTGATGCAAGATTGCTCCAAGACCCAAGATGCTCCTGCATCATCAACCCATTAGGCATGTTTAGCAAAATTTTTTTGATATCGAGACTTCGACCATGTATCTGACAACTATTTTTTCACCTGAAATTGATGAAATGAAAAGAGTTTCTTAAAGACATTATCAGCTTTCCATCAATATAATTGCTATCAAATTTTGAGTTCAGTAAGTAATTATTACTTATTTTTCAATTGAGTTATATTTAAAGTCGTAATTGACATACTGATTGAAAAACAACTATAAATTTCAAACCGTTTAACCTTTTTGAAATCTAAAACATGCGTCACATTATATGCTTCGGCTACTATAAGAAAAAAAATCAAGTTTGTAAAGTTTAGAATTAGTTAAGGTGGTCAGACACGAGAGTTTTTATATTTTGAAAAATTTGTAGCATAAAATTCATAATTAATTATTTATTTGGAAAAAATTATAAAAAAATATGTGTCACATCCGGGCATGAGTCTACTACTTATATCTAGAATCTTGGGAAAATATATCATCATTTCATTGTGATTAAGGTGGTTAGACATACATGTACTTTTTATCTTTTCCTTGAAATTTTTGTACTACTGCATTGAAATCTAAAATTTTGAACAATTAGATTAATTTTTTTTAGACAAAGGCTAGTATTTTAGAAACTACATTAAATTTCCTACAGATTCTATTGTTAAAACTTTTTCACTTAAGGTTCATAAGATGTTCAACTTTTTACGTCAAGTTGACTAACCTTGATTTTTTTATTTTTCATTGCCACTTAAGGCCATAGTTTGGTATACCATGATTCGGCACATACCCAAATCACACTTAATTCCCATGACAAATGTATTGTGAAGCACATTAATATTCATTAATGGGGCATACCCAATCACTATTTTTATAACCAGAAAATCCTCTATTTTTATATCATGTATAAAAAATACTACAATTACTAGCATATTGAGTATTCTCTTTATTACTTCAAATCTATTTCCATCAGAGTGCATATAAATATTGAGATCAAATCAACATTGCACACATGAACATATAAAGTCTTGTCAAAATTATCTATACATAAGGTTGTGTTTAATAGACTCTTATAAATTTGATGCAGGAGCATCCTGGGTGTAAGGGCAATCTTGCATCACCCAAAAATATTTCTATTTTTGAATTCAATAAGGGCTATCTTGTGTAGGGCTATTATTTATGGAAACTTGCTATTTTTAGTAAGTTGGTCATATGATCTCAAAATGTTCTAATTTCACATGTGGAGGTTCATCTCAGTCGTATCAGCCTGCCGGTAAAGTTTCATGGCTAGATCAGGTCTAGTTTTGAAGATATTGAAGATTTTCGGTACTGGTAGCAGGGTACAGAAACTTTGAACTCAGTTTTGAAGGCTTTAGAGGCCCCGGATGAGGTCAAAAAATTGGGTGATGAGCACTTGCACAAGTTATGCTTGTAGAGCGCTTCATGGCATTTTCAGAATGGGGTTATAATAGTCAATCGGGTCAACTGGTGATGACTTATGGTCTTCGGAAGTTGGGTCACCTAAAATGGCAGAAAATAATTTTCTTTCAAAATTTTTGTTTAGGTTTCAAAGGTCATTTTGAACTGAATTTGATGTAATAAATTGTAAAATAAAATATTTCTAAGTTTGGTCAGCCCTAAGGGCTAAATTTCTGGAACCTTCTGGGGTGGTGAAAATTGCCTATATAAAGAAGGCCCGTAGTGTTGTTTAGGGCAGTTCTGGGTAGTAGATCTTGGTATTGATTTGAGACTTTGTCCTACAGAATATTGTAAGGGAATGCCCATGAGGCTTTGCATATTGTAATTCTTAAAGTTTGTAATTCCACATTTGTGGAGATAATAAGAAGCCAATAATCTATTCTTGCATATTGTTGTTGTTTCTCTGTTTCTGTTATGTGTTTGTGGTATTAAGGGAAGCATCCTTCATCAAGTGGTATCAGAGTAGGAGTTCTTGAGTGTGTAAAAAGATCACTGACTATGAGGCATTTTACACCAGGACTGTGGTTAGGGTTTCAGCACACATCGTGAAAATGCCTTCATGAAGGGAACGTGGTGGAAGAGTTGGTGTTGTAACACCTGAGGTTAGAGTGCTCCAGAGACAAGTACGAGCATTGCAAGAAGAGATTCACAGAGGAATGAATCTTAATGTCAGAGATGAAAGTAAGGATGAAGCTGAAGAAGAAGATGAAGAATGAGAAGTCGAAGTTGTGAACCCAGAGGAAGAAAGACTTTTTCGGGCCATTTCCAAGATCGGGAAGAGACCTAAGATTGAGGTTTCAACATTTTCTGGAAATCTTAACCTAGAGGAGTTGATCGACTAGATCAATGAATGTGAAGAATATTTTGAGTATGAAGATATTGAGGATCCTGATAGGGTCAAATTCGCGAAGGCTAGATTGAAAGGTCATGTGAAGATCTGGTGGCAAGAGATTCAATTGGAGTGAAATAGAAGAGGAAAAGATAAAATCACAAGATGGGATCAGATGGTGGATAAATTGAAGAGATAGTTCATCCCTATTGATTATGAGCTTGACCGACTGAAGAAAATGCAAAGTTTGAAGAAAGCAGGATGATCTGTTCAGGAGTATACAGAGGAGTTCTATTGAATCCTCATCAGAATAGGCCATGCAGAAGCTGATAAGGAGAAAGTTTCTCGTTACTTTAATGGGTTTAGGCCAAGCATTCAGGAGGAGCTGAACCTAGATCAAATGAATAGTATTGAAGAGGCATACCAGTTTACCCTAAAAGTAGAGGAAAAGTTGAACAAGAAGTTCGAGAGCAGACAAAATGGAAGAGGTCACGGTGGATGATCTAGTGGATGGTCATATGGAGGCCGAAATGAAGATCCAAAAAAGAAGGATGAGGCTAGTAGTAGTCAAAATTAGAGAGGAAACAATTCCAATCATTTTCAAGATCAGAACAATAGAGATCAGAGATGAAGAGGAAGAGGACAAGGTTCAGGAAGAGGAGGCTTCCGTGGAACATGTTTTCACTGTGGAGAAGAAGGTCATAGGGCATTTGAATGTCCTCAATGCCAAGGAAGGACAGATAGAAGGAATGAAGGCCAAGCCAGAGTTGCACATGTAGATGAAGATGTCAGATCCTCAAATTCTGAATATGTTGAAAGAGGAGAAACGTTGATCAACAAAAGAGTCCTGCTGAGTGGCGAGAATGAACCTAAACAAAGGAGGAGCCTGTTTCACACTCGATGCAGGTGTGAGGGTAAATGTTGTCATGTGATTATTGATAGTGGAAGCACTGACAATTTGGTGTCAGAGGAGATGGTGACAAAGTTGAAGCTCAAGAGACAGAAACACCCACATTCATATCAGATTGCCTGGGTGCAAAATGACCATAAGGTCATGGTCAGTGAACAGTGCCTAGTAAAGGTCAAGATTGGCAGGTACCAAGATGAGGTACTATGTTATATCATATCTATGGATTCATGTCATATGTTGTTGGGTAGACTGTGGTAGTTTGACAGATGTGCTATACATGATGGTCATGCGAATACCTATTCCTTGACAAAGGATGAAGTGCGACATAAGCTAAAGCCATTGAAGGAGATCAAAGAAAAGGTATGTGGTAATGCAAGAATAACTTTTGTTGATGGAAGAAAATTCCTAGATGGTATGAGGCATGACCATGTGTGTTTTGCTTTAATTCCAAAATTTGGTAAAGAGGAAGTAGAGGATGTTCTTGTAGAGGTTGCAGATTTGTTGAATGAGTTTTAGGATATTGTATCTGATAATGTACCTGATGGTTTACCACTAGTAAGGAAGATCAGTCATCAGATGGATTTGATTCCAAGAGCCAATTTTCCAAATAAGGCAACACACAGAGTGACACCAGCAGAAAGTGAAGAGTTGAATAGACAAGTACATGAGTTATTGCAGAAGGGGTTGATTCGAGAGAGTTTGAGTCCCTGTGTTGTACCAGCAGTATTAGCACCAAAGAAGAATGGAGAATGAAGAATGTGTACAAATTCTAAAGAAATAAACAAGATCACAATCAAGTACTGGTTTCCATTGCCATGAATGGATGATATTATGGACTGTTTGAGTGGTGCTGTGTATTTTTCAAAGATAGATCTGAAGATTAGATATCACTAGATTCAGATGAGAGAAGGAGATGAATGGAAGACTACTTTCAAGACAAAGGAATGACTGTATGAATAGTTAGTCATGTCTTTTGGGCTAACCAATGCACCGAGTACTTTCATCTGGCTCATGAACGAGGTTCTGAAAGAATTTTTGGGTAAGTTTCTCATTGTGTACCTAGATGATATTTTGATCTTTAGTACAACATTAGAAGAGCATATGATGCATATTCGTATGGTGTTTGAGAAGTTAAGAGATGAGAAATTATTGATTAATTTGAAGAAGTGCAATTTTGTGAAGAAAGAGTTAGTCTATTTGAGATTTGAAGTTTCAACAGAAAGTCTAAAAATGGACCCAGAGAAGGTACAGGCTATCCTTGAATGGCCCACTCCAAGGAGTTCCACTGAGGTAAGGCCTTTTCATGGTTTGGCTAGCTTTTATAGAAATTTTATTAGAAATTTTAGCAGTATTTGTGGACCCTTGACTGAAACAATGAGAGTGGATAGAAAAGAGTTTAAGTGGACTAATGGGGAAGAAAAGAGTTTTCAATTATTGAAATAAAAAGTTATAGAACAACCTGTTTTAGCACTTCTAGATTTTAATAAGGTGTTTAAGTAGATTGTGATGCTAGTGGTACTACAATAGGAGCTGTTATGAGCCAAGAAGGTAAACCTATTGCTTATTTTAGTGAGAAGTTAAATGATGTCAAGAGAAAGTATTCTGTTTATGATCAAGAATTTTACGCTATAGTTCAAGCATTAAAGAAGTGGAGAAATTATTTGTTTTCTAAGGAGTTTGTTTTGTATACTGATCATCAAACTTTGCAATATTTGAATAGTCAAGGAAAGTTGAATCAAAGGCATTTGAAATGGGTTGAGTTTTTGCAGAGTTATACATTTGTTTTGAAACACAAAAGTGGAAAGTCTAATAAGGTTGCAGATGCACTTAGCAGAAGGCAACTATTGCTAACAGAGATGCAGATTGAGGTGGTTGGGTTCAAGAAACTCAAAAGTTTGTATCCAGAGGATCCTGATTTTGGTGAATCTTGGAAAGCTTGTAAAGAACCCGTTACTCTAGATAGAATGAAGTGGCTGGATTTTATCATTCAGGATGATATGCTATTTAGAGGGAGTCAGTTGTGCATTCTGAGAAGTTCTATGAGGGAGAATCTCATCAAGGAGAAGCATAGCGGAGGGTTGGCTGGACATTTTGGTCATGATAAAACCCTTGTTTTGGTTAGTGAGAATTATTATTGGCCACAGTTGCAGCAAGATGTCAAGAAGTTTGTACAGAGTTGCAGAGTATGTTAGATGGTGAAAAGAGTGAAGTAGAATACAGGGCTATATCAGCCATTACCTATACTAGAGAAGCCTTGGGAGGATATCAGTATGGACTTTGTTCTTGGTTTACCAAGGACACAGCGGGGACATGATTCAATTTTTGTGGTAGTTGATAGATTTTCAAAGATTGCACATTTTATTCCCTGCAAGAAGACTAATGATGCTATTCATGTAGTAGAATTATTTTTCAGAGAAGTAGTGAGACTACATGGTTTTCCAAAGACCATAGTTTCAGATAGAGACACTAAGTTCATTGGATATTTCTGTCATACATTGTGGAAGAAGTTGAAGACAGGTTTGAAGTTCAGTTCATAACATCATCCACAAATTGATGGAGAGACAGAGGTGCTGAATAGGAGTTTGGGAAATTTGCTGGGATGTTTGGTTGGAGACAAGCCAATAGGATGGGATTTGATTTTACCACAGGTAGAATTTTCATACAATAATTCTGTCAATAGGAGCACTGGTAAATCACCATTCTAGATTGTATATGGAAGTAGTCCAAGAAATGCATCTGAATTGAGAAAGATAGATAAAAGAGAAATAAGTAGTGCTGAAGCTGAGGATTTTGTAGAACATTTGAAAAACATCCATGGGGAGGTGAGGAAGCACATTACCAAGATGAACACACAGTATAAGGCTAAGGCAGATGAGAAAAGGAGGCATAAGGAATTTCAGGTTGGGGATGAAATCATGGTTCATTTGTGGAAGGAGTAGTTTTTAGTTGGTACATATAACAAGCTAAAAATGAAGAAGTTTGGACCATGTAAGATATTGAAGAAGCATGATTCAAGAAATGCATATAAGGTAGAATTGCCTAGTGAACTGAATATTTCAGCAGTGTTTAACATTTTAGATTTGATAGAGTATCATGAAGGAAGTGTTGAAGATGAGATCATAGCAGCACAGTGGAGTATTCTAGGAAGTAGTTCAGATACGAAGGAGATTGAAGACATACTAGACAGTCGTGTTGGCAGAAGCACAAGGAAAATGACATATGAAGAATATCTGGTCAAGTGGAAAGGATGACCTATTGAAGATTCATCATGGTTGACAAAGGAGAAGGTTAACCATCTTATTTTTTCTCTACACCTCTGAGTCGTTACATGGTCACTTCTCAAATTACCCTAGGTGTCTGATGCAGGAGCATCCTGGGTGTAAGGAAAATCTTGCATCACCAAAAAATATTTCTATTTTTGAATTTAATAAGGGTTATCTTGTGTAGGGCTGTTATTTATGGAAACTTGCTATTTTTAGTAAGTTGGTCATATGATCTTGAAATGATCTGATTTCACATGTGGAGGTTCATCTCAGTTATATCAACCTCCTGGTAAAGTTTCATGGCTAGATCAGGTCTAGTTTTGAAGATATTGAAGATTTTTGGTATTGGCAATAGGGTACAAAAACTTTGAACTTAGTTTTGAAGGATTTAGAGGCCCTCAATGAGGTCAAAAATTTGGGTGATGGGTGCTTGCGCGAGTCCAGCCTGTAGAGTGCGTCATGATGTTTCTAGAATGGGGTTATAATAGTCAATCAGGTTAACTGGCGATGACTTATGGTCTTCGGAAGTTGGGTCACCTGAAATGGCAGAAAATAATTTTCTTTCAAAATTTTTGTTTGGGTTTCAAAGGTCATTTTGAGCTGACTTTGATGTAATAAATTGTAAAATAAAATAGTTCTAAGTTTGGTCGGCCCTAAGGGCTAAATTTTTGGAACCTTTTGAGGCAGTGGAAATTGCCTATATAAAGAAGGCCCGTAGTGTTGTCTAGGGTAGTTCTGGGTAGTAGATTTGGGTATTGATTCGAGGCTTTGTCCTACAGAATATTGTAAGGGAATTCCCATGAGGCTTTGCATATTGTAATTCTTAAAGTTTGTAATTCCACATTTGTGGAGATAATAAGAAGCCAATTTTTTGTTCTTGCATATTGTTGTTGTTTCTTTGTTTCTGTTATGTGTTTGTGGTATTAAGGGGAGCATCCTTCATCAAGTGGTATCAGATGAGGAGTTCCTAAAGGTGTAAACAGATGGCTAACTGTGAGACATTTTACACTAGGACCATGGTTAGGGTTTCAGCACACATCGTGAAAATGCCTCCATGAAGGGAACATGGCGGAAGAGTTGGTGTTGTAACACCTGAGGTTAGAGTGCTCTAGAGATAAGTACGAGCATTGCAAGAAGAGATTCATAGAGGAATGAATCTTAATGTCAGAGATGAAAGTGAGGATGAAGCTGAAGAAGAAGATCAAGAAGGAGAAGTTGAAGTTGTGAACCCGAAGGAAGAAAGACTTTTTCGGGCCATTTCCAAGATCGAGAAGAGACCTAAGATTGACGTTTCAACATTTTCTAGAAATCTTAACCCAAAGGAGTTGATCAACTAGATCAATGAATGTGAAGAATATTTTGAGTATGAAGATATTGAGGATCCTGATAGGGTCAAATTCATGAAGGTCAGATTGAAAGGTCATGCGAAGATCTGGTGGCAAGAGATTCAATTGGAGTGAAATAGAAGAGGGAAAGATAAAATCACAAGATGGGATCAGATGGTGGATAAATTAAAGTGACATATCATCCCTATTGATTATGAGCTTGACCTACTAAAGAAAATGCAAAGTCTAAAGCAATCAGGATGATTTGTTCAGCAGTATACAAAGGAGTTCTATCGAATCCTCATCAAAATAGGCCATCCAGAAGCTGATAAGGAGAAAGTTTCTCATTACCTTAATGGGTTGAGGCCAAGAATTCAGGAGGAGATGAATCTGGTTCAAATGAATAGTATTGAAGAGGCATACCAGTTTGCCCTAAAAGTAGAGGAAAAGTTGAACAAGAAGTTTGAGAGCAGATAAAATGGAAGAGGTCGCAGTGGACGATCTGGTGGACAGTCATATGGAGGCTGAAATGTGTATACACCTAAAAATGGTCATCTAGACTATTAGCCCCTTTTGCTAAATCATCAATTGCTTATTCTTGATCAAATCCTAATTCTATCATTTATTCGATTATTTTCTATGGGCTAACCATCTTATCCTAAGTCTTTATTTATTTAAAAAGAATTTTTCCTCCCCTTTTAAATAAATAAAAGCCCTCACTTTTCCTCTTATCCTAAGTTGCACAAATAAAGCATTATTCTTATTTTATAAAAAGGGAAAAAGCACTTTTTGTCTCATATGGACACAAAAGTCAACTCTTATTTTTCCATTGGAGGATATTTGTGCACATGGATTGCTCCTCTTTCAAGCTCCACCATTGATTAAATCTTTTGCCTCTTAATCTCCATGGCCCATTCCTTTTTCATTCCCTATAAAAGAAGAGCTCTCTTCCTCATTTGCACACAATTTTTATGTTATTGTTATGCTGCAGGTTTTCTAGGTCATCTTGGAGCTTTTGGAGACATTCTTACATATAGGGTTTGAAGATTTGGAGCATTGTTGGCATTCATCTTGGATCTTCATCAACACTCTATCTTCTTGTCTTCATTCTTGCATCATCATGGCTTTCTTGCTTCATAGTTAGATTTCATTTCTTGCATAGTAGCTTCATTTTCATGGCATTCTTAGCTTAGATTTTCTTTATGCTTTAGATTAATTCATCTAGTTTAACTAGGAGGCTTTGTAATACTTGCATCTTTCATTTCCATAGTTTAGCTTGCATTTCCATTCTTAATCTAGCTTACATTGCATTTCATTCTTGATTCTTGAGGATATTGGCATTCTTGCCCTTGTCTTCATTGAATCTCCCATTGCATGGTTTACTAGCAAGGTTATTGGCTAAATAGCTCTAGCTGAGAGCATTCTTAAAACCCTTGCACTCCATGCCTAGGGAGCTATGGATCGATTTGTGAGGCCTCATTCTTGAGTTCCCTTGCATGTAATGATTCATAGAAGTGTGACACATTTATAGCACACAAAATGAAGATCCAAAAAAGAAGGATGAGGACAGTAGCAATCAAAATCAGAGAGGAAACAATTCCAATCATTTCCAAGATCAGAATAATAGAGATCAGAGAGGAAGAGGAAGAGGACAAGGTTCAGGAAGAGGAGGCTTCCATGGAACATATTTTCACTATGGAGAAGAAGATCATAGGGCATTTGAATGTCCTCAACACCAAGGAAGGATAGATAGGAGGAATGAAGGCTAGGCCAGAGTTGCACATGTATATGAAGATGCCAGATCCTCAAATTTTGAAGATGTTGAAAAAGGAGAAATGTTGATCAATAGAAGAGTCCTGCTGAGTGGTGAGAATAAACCTGAACAAAGGAGGAGCCTGTTTCACACTCAATGTAGGTGTGAGGGTAAATGTTGTGATGTAATTATTGATAGTGGAAGCACTGACAATTTGCTGTCAGAGGAGACGGTGACAAAGTTGAAGCTCAAGAGATAGAAACACCCACATCCATATCAAATTACCTTGGCGCAAAATGACCACAAGGTCATGGTCAATGAATAGTGCCTAGTAAAGTTCAAGATCGGCGGGTACCGAGATGAGGTACTATTTGATATCATATCTATGGATGCATGTCATATGTTGTTGGGTAGACTGGGGTAGTTTGACAAATGTGTTATACATGATGGTCATGCGAATACCTATTCCCTAACAAAGGATGGAGTGCGACATAAGCTAAAGTCATTGAAGGAGACCGAAGAAAAGGTATGTGGTAATGCAAGAATAACTTTTGTTTATTGAAGAAAATTCCTAGATGGTATGAGGCATGAGCATGTGTGTTTTTCTTTAATTCCAAAATCTGGTAAAGAGGAAGTAGAGGATGTACCTGTAGAGGTTGCAAATTTTTTGAATGAGTTTTAGGATATTGTATCTAATAATGTACCTGATGGATTACCATGGGTAAGGAAGATTAGTCATCAGATGGATTTGAATCCAAGAGCCAGTTTTCCAAACAAGGCAGCACACAGAATGACACCAGCAAAAAGTGAAGAGTTGAATAGACAAGTACATGAGTTATTGTAGAAGGGGTTGATTCGAGAGAGTCTGAGTCCCTATGTTGTACCAGTGTTATTGGAACCAAAGAAGAATGAAGAATGGAGAATGTGTATAGATTCTAGAGAAATAAACAAGATCACAATCAAGTACCGATTTCCATTGCTATGAATGGATGATATTATGGACTATTTGAGTGGTGTTGAGTATTTTTCAAAGATAGATCTGAAGATTGGATATCACTAGATTCAGATTAGAGAAGGAGATGAATGGAAGATTTCCTTCAAGACAAATTAAGGACTATAGGAGTGGTTAGTCATGCATTTTGGTCTAACCAATGCACCGAGCACTTTCACGCGACTCATGAACAAGGTTCTGAAAGAATTTCTGAGTAAGTTTGTCATTGTGTACCTAGATGATATTTTGATCTTTAGTACAACATTGGAAGAGCATATGATGCATATTCGTATGGTGTTTGAGAAGTTAAGAGATGAGAAATTGTTGATTAATTTGAAGAAGTGTAGTTTTGTGAAAAAAAAGTTAGTGTATTTGGGATTTGTAGTTTCAACAGAAGGTCTAAAAATGGACCCAAAAAAGGTACAGGCTATCTTTGAATGGCCCACTCTAAGGAGTGCTACTGAGGTAAGGTCTTTTCATGGTTTGGCTAGCTTTTACAGAAAGTTTATCAGAAATTTTAGCAGTATTTTTGGACCCTTGACTGAAACAATGAGAGGGGATAGAAAAGAGTTTAAGTGGACTAATGGGGCAGAAAAGAGTTTTCAATTGTTGAAACAAAAAGTTACAAAACAACCTGTTTTAGCACTTCTAGATTTTAATAAGGTGTTTGAAGTAGATTGTGATGATAGTGGTACTGCAATAGGACTTGTTATGAGCCAAGAAGGTAAACCTATTGCTTATTTCAGTGAGAAGTTAAATGATGCCAAGAGAAAGTATTCTATTTATGATCAGGAATTTTATGCTATAGTTCAGGCATTAAAGAAGTTGAGACATTATTTTCTTCCTAATGAGTTTGTTTTGTATACTGATCATCAAGCTTTGCAATATTTGAATAGTCAAGGAAAGTTGAATCAAAGGCATTTGAAATGGGTTGAGTTTTTACAGAGTTATACATTTGTTTTGAAACACAGAAGTGGAAAGTCTAATAGGGTTGCAGATGCATTTAGCAGAAGGAAACTATTGCTGACAGAGATGCAGATTGAGGTGGTTGGGTTCAAGGAATTCAAGAGTTTGTATCGAGAGGATCCTGATTTTGGTGAAGCTTGAAAAGCTTGTAAAGAACCTGTTACTCTAGACAGAATGAAGTGGCTAGATTTCATCATTCAGGATGATATGCTATTCAGAGGGAGTTAGTTGTGCATTCTAAGAAGTTCTATGAGGGAGAATCTCATCAAGGAGAAGCATAGTGGAGGGTTGGTTGGACATTTTGGTCATGATAAAACCCTTTCTTTGGTTAGTGAGAATTATTATTGGCCACAGTTGTAGCAGGATGTCAAGAAGTTTGTACAGAGTTGCAGAGTATGTCAGATGGTGAAAGGAGTGAAGCAGAATATAGGGTTGTATCAGCCATTACATGTACTAGAGAAGCCTTGGGAGGATATCAGTATGGACTTTGTTCTTGGTTTACCAAGGACACAGTGGGGACATGATTCAATTTTTGTGGTAGTTGATAGATTTTCAAAGATGACACATTTTATTCCCTGCAAGAAGACTAATGATGTTGTTCATGTAGTAGAATTGTTTTTCAGAGAAGTAGTGAGACTACATGGTTTGCCAAAGACCATAGTTTTAGATAGAGACACTAAGTTCGTTGGATATTTTTGCCATACATTGTGGAAGAAGTTGAAGACAGATTTGAAGTTCAATTCATCACATCATCCATAGACTGATGGACAGACAAAGGTTGTGAATAGGAGTTTGGGAAATTTGCTAAGATGTTTGGTTGGAGGCAAGCCAATAGGATGGGATTTGATTTTACCACAGGTAGAATTTGCATACAATAATTCTATCAATAGGAGCACTTGTAAATCACCATTCCAAATTATATATGAAAGTAGTCCAAGAAATGCATCTGAATTGAGAAAGATAGATAAAGGAGAAATAAGTAGTGCTAAAGCTGAGGATTTTGCAGAACATTTGTAGAACATCCATGGGGAGGTGAGGAAGCACATTACCAAGATGAATGCTCAGTATAAGGCTAAGGCAGATGAGAAAAGGAGGCATAAGGAATTTTAGGTTGGGGATGAAGTCATGGTTCATTTGCGGAAGGAGCGGTTTTCAGTTGGTACATATAACAAGCTAAAAATGAAGAAGTTTAGACCATGTAAGATACTGAAGAAGCATGATTCAGGAAATGCATATGAGGTAGAATTGCCTAGTGAGCTGAATATTTCACTAGTGTTTAACATTTTAGATTTGATAGAGTATCATGAAGGAAGTGTTGAAGATGAGATCACAGGGGCATAGTGGAGTATTCCAGCAAAGTAGTTCAGATACCAAGGAGATTGAAGACATACTGGACAGCTGTGTTGGCAGAAGCACAAGGAACAAGACATATGAAGAATATCTGGTCAAGTGGAAAGGATGACCTATTGAAGATTCATCATGGTTGACAAAGGAGGAGGTTAACCATCTTGGTTTTCCTCTGCACACCTGAGTCATGACAGGGTCACTTCTCAAATTACCCTGGGTGTCTAATGCGGGAGCATCCAAGGTGTAAGGGCAATCTTGCATCACCCAAAAATATTTCTATTTTTGAATTCAATAAGGGCTATCTTGTGTAGGGCTGTTATTTATGGAAACTTTCTATTTTTAGGAAGTTGTTCATATGATCTTGAAATGATTTGATTTCACATGTGGAGGTTCATCTCAGTCGTATCAGCCTGCCGGTAATGTTTCATGGCTAGATCAGGTCTAGTTTTAAAGATATTGAAGATTTTTGGTATTGGCAGTAGGGTACAAAAACTTTGAACTCAGTTTTGAAGGCTTTAGAGGCCCCAGATGAGGTCAAAAATTTGGGTGATGGGCGCTTGCACAAGTCAAGCCTGTAGAGAGCTTCGTGACATTTCCAAAATGGGGTTATAATAGTCAATCAGGTCAACTAGTGATGACTTATTGTCTTTGGAAGTTGGGTCACCTGAAATGGTAGAAAATAATTTTCCTTCAAAATTTATGTTTGGGTTTCAAAGGTCATTTTGAGCTGACTTTGATGTAATAAATTGTAAAATAAAATAGTTCTAAATTTGGTCGGCCCTAAGGGCTAAATTTCTAGAACCTTCTTGGGTGGTGGAAATATCCTATATAAAGAAGGCCCATAGTGTTGTCTAGGGTAGTTCTGGGTAGTAGATCTGGGTATTGATTCGAGGCTTTTTCCTACATAATATTGTAAGGGAATGGCCATGAGGCTTTGCATATTGTAATTCTGAAAGTTTGTAATTCCACATTTGTCGAAATAATAAGAAGCCAATTTTTTGTTCTTGCATATTGTTGTTGTTTCTCTATTTCTGTTATGTGTTTGTGGTATTAAGGGGAGCGTCCTTCATGAAAATTGTGGCATCTTCTCTCTTACTATTGTCCTAGATTGATATTCCTTATGTCCTAATGATATATTTGTGCTATGAGATGTATAGTTAGATATATTGCAACCTTTAAGAAAGTCTAAATATTGCATCAACTTTGTAAGATACATATTTCATCAACAATATATGTGACTTATAGCTCAAAAAAATAATGCATTAATCCAAAATATCTAATTTAAGTTATCTTTCTATTACTATTCAATTTGATTTTGATTAGGGTAAAATGACTCTTCAAGGGGCCCCAAAATCCTGTACAAGCATAGTTTCAAGGAATCTGAAACCCTCAAATGAATAGTGGAAAAAGATATATCATAACCAAACAACAATCCCATAAATAGCCTAATAATAGAAGCCTAAAGTAGACTAAACAAACAAAACTCAAACTATTACAACAACATGTTGGAGCCCTTCAATTCAATACAATTTTTTTTGTATTCTCTCTTAATCTTGAATAAGATCATAAGGTTTTTTCATGTTTCCTTAACTTGAACAATGGATTTTAACAAGGCTCCCATAATCGAATAACTTAAAAATAAAACATAATAAACTCTAGAATAGATTGAACCTCCCAAGCTATCAAGAGCATGACAAGGAGTAGAGAGTTTTGAAAGGCTCCCTAAATTTTTACATCGAGTTTTAAAATGGCTCCCAAAATCATCAAGAATTAGAAATTAAAGCCTCCCCAACAAAAAATCCTCACCTCAATAGAATAGGTACCCACCTCAATAGGAATAGTAAAAGAAGAAATCACTAGAAAGAAGAGCCACACTCGATCCAACCCTACATTCAAGAAGCAAAAGACAAGAAAAGTCCACATAAAGAAGTTTCCAACTTCTCCCACAAGGAAAATATCCATCTCTATAGGGGGCATCATCACCTCGATATGAAGCACAAAAGAGGAAGAAATGAGTAGAATGAGTCATTCTCCATCCTTAGCCACAAGAATAATCACCACCTCAATAGGATAGTAATCCTCCTCCATAGAAGCCCCATGTGACAAGACCTGAGGGAACAAAAACATAAATCTACTTGAGAATATATGAAACTAGAAAATATTGGGCTCCAAGAAGGATGAGCAATACCCCAAAACCAGAAGCAACCCTCAACCAAAAATAAGGAAACCACAATTCCAAGAAAATGCCAACCACAAACAAAACCATCAAACCTACAAACACATAGAGGTAGAGAGCCTAATCCAAAGATATCTAACCGCAACTGGCCACTACAAAAACCTCACACAAGACAAGCTAGAAAGCAAGGTGTAGAGAATATAAAACAAAAGAGAAAGATAACAAAGGATCCCAAACATTGAAGAGAACAACCCACTAAAAGAGGTCCAAGGGGATGCCCTAAGTCCCATGTCATTCTACATATTAGCAGTTAAGCCAAAGAAATATATTTGAACCCCTTAGAGCCACAAATCCTCCAACATCTCCCACATGAGTTGACCCCATCACCTTCTAAAATGAACATAAGAAAAAGGGGGTCAAAGTTGCATTCATCAAAACTACTACCAATGGCCAAACCTGAGGCTCCTTAAACAAAATAAATGTAATAAGGGATGATAAAACCAAGATAGACTCTCCAACCTCCTCTTATGCCTTCCCTAAAACACCTTGATCATGCACCCTAGCGTGACTATTGTCATCAGGATGGACTACAAATAGTAGAGGTGCAACATAACAAAGAATAACCCCAAACAAACTCTTAGGAAGTGCTTGGATAAAGCCCAAAAACAAAGGCAAAGACCCATAACATATATGTGGAAGCACCTCACTAATCTCAACAAGAAATCACACAACAAAAATAGAAAAAATGACATAAGAGACAAGGACAAATGCAAACCCACTCGAGGATTGAGAAAAATGAAGATGTCAAGCACCCATGAAATTCATAGTACCAATGCAAAAGGCCAAAGAGAAAAGAGGACCCAGTAGAGAGAGCCTCTTAACAAAAATTTCTAGGCCATAGGAAACCAGGAAAGAGCCATTTGAAGTATGATCTCCCTTATCATCTGCAACATCCCCTTCTCTTCCCCCACCCCCCCCCCCCACCACGCTTTCTCTCCCGCCCACTTTGATCATTTCAAACTCTTGATTAAAATCCATTACTATTCAATTTATTGATAATATATTGCTTATTCAAATTAGACAATATATATAGAGGGATCCCTTGTCCAAATAAATTAAAGATGTGCATATATCCCACTATGTGCAATTATCTTAGTACTTTTTTTATTCCATAAAGATCCTTCTTTATCTTACACATTTATGTGTACTTGTCATGCAACTTCATAACCTAGTGGTTGTGTGACAAATACTTCCTTATCTATTATTTACTATTTATGAGATTATATTTGACATTAACTTGATGGAAATTCCTTTAAATTGAGAAAAAAAAAGCCAAAATAGTTATTACAATGTCTAATCTAGCAATAGGTGGATATGTTTCATTAAAAGATATAATTAGTTGTCATGAGTAGACATTTGCCACTTATCTCATCAAAAATATTTTTCCTAATTTCATTTTCCTTATATATCACTATTGATCCAAATTTATTTATTTTTTTCCTTCAAGTATGTCAACTGATTCTCATGTGTATTTATTTCTATTATTTTTCTTTAATATATAAAAAAGAAAAATTAAAAATACTATCATCTGCATTGTCTTGAAATATGCTCAGTCACAAAGGTGTAAGAGAGTATGGATTTAGGGGGATTCTTTGAATGTCATCAATTTCCTTAAGAGGATTCAAAATCTGAGGTGGACTATCCAAGGTATAATCCTTGAAACTTGGTAATTATAGACTCCTATGAAGAGTACCACATCACCCACATCTTTAAGAAAGGGAATGTCATTTCGCTTTCCTTTTTTTTCCCTAATCAAGGGATTGCATCTGATCATCAGCAATTGTGGGGTCTAAAAGATCCCCTTACAAGTCTCATTTTCCAAACTCTCATAAATGATATAAGTTTCAAGAGTTGAGTTGGCATCTTATTGCTTGTTCAAAATGGTACCCCATCCTTTCATCATTCTATTCCAATGGATTCTTGGCAGAAACCTCATTTCTTGTTGGGTTTCTTACATGTTAAATATTGGTAATTGAATTGTTGTAAAGATAATCTATTTACAATATACTCTAGATTTAGTCATAGGTGCTTTCAAATTACAAATATTAGTAGCTATTGCTAAAAGACTGATTGATAAATATTAAACTAATCAAGTAAGATAAAATTAATTTGTACTTGTGTCACATATATCTCACATTGAAGTAATGAACTTGTAAGAGTTGTGGTTTCAAGTTCAAAGTTTGTGAACTTAACTCTTTGTTTTTTAGACAAATGACATATCATGGAGATGGAGATAGATCAAATTGTTCAAGGGTCCAACAAATTGAACACTCAAATAAACATTTTATAATATTAATAATATTGATATAATATAAACAATATTGATATAATATAAACAATATTGATTTAGTATATAATAATATTGTAATATAATGATTTAGTATATAAATAATATTGATTTAGTATTTATTTATGTATTTAAACGTAAGGGATAAAAACATATATTATGTATATTAAATTTTTGAATTTATGTATCATTTGTAAATTAGAGTTGTGTTTTATTCAATTTATGAAGTTTTAAAATTTATTACATAAATTTTATTATAGAATATTTTTGTTTAAAATGATCAAAATATATTGGTCATTTGATATTTTAGATTAGGCCACTTAATGTCCTCTTACTATAAATCCAAGTGACGAGTTATAAACTTTAAGTTTAGTGATTACAAACATACATTTATAAACATTTAATCTCTCTTTATCAATTTGCATCACCATCTATGTGTCTCTGTATATTTGAGCCATCTCCCTTTTCCTTTATGTATATCTTTATATCCTCCTCTATTTCACTCCCTATTATCTCTCGATCTAGATCCCTAGATCTTTACCTTTTCATCTACCTATCTATAACTCCTAGATCTTTATCTTTTCCTCTACCTATCTCTAACTCTATCTCTATCCCTATATCTATTCATCTCCCTCTTCCTCTCTTTCTTTGTCTCCCTTTCTCCCTCTATCTATATATGATTTCCTCTCTCTATCAATTCATCACTATATCTCTTCCTAGACTTGTACATCTATGTCTCTTTATCTATATATCTCCATATTTATTCTCCAATCTATATCTTATTATATCTCCATCTCTCTCTATACTTATATATCTCTATCCATCAACCTCTCTCTATATATCACTTCATATATTTATTATTATCTTTCTATCTCTCCTCTTTCTTTTTATATTTTCTCTTTCATGTCTCTACATATATTTGTATCCTCTCTCTCTCCTTATCTCCCTATCTTTCTCTCCACATCCCTCTCCTTCATCTCTATCCCCATTTGTATATCTATCTTGGACAATCTATCTATGTCTCCTTACACTACGCCCTTCTCTCATTCTTTTCCCCCATCTCTCTCACTCTCTCTCCTTCTCTAAATGAGCCTATTGATAACGGGTTTTGAAAATATTTTTTATTGCCTATATTGCATAAATAATATCATTTTCTAAATGACCTACTAGTTGAACTGATGTATTACAAAAAAATTATGAAAATATAGATCAATAGTTTTTCTATTAAACCTTCCACACTTCTTCAACATATTGCATACCAGGGTGATATTACTAATTACATTATAATTCATGCTACTAAAATAGAACTAAAAAATCAACATTGAAAATATTAAACAATTTTAAATGATCAAAAAAATTTCTCACAAAAATTAATAGAATGAGGAATCTTCAAAATAAGATATACTTTATTTTGCCTATCAACATAGTTGTTAAACCTTGGAATAGTGAAAGAGCTTGTAGACATATAAAACAATGATGCATAATAATAAATAACACAAGTTGATGAAGGGTGCTCCCTTAATACCACAAATGCATAATAGAAATAGAGAAATAACAACAATTTGTAAGAACAAAAAATGTGCTTCTTATTATCTCCACAAATGTGGAATTCCAAATTTCATAATTACAATATGCAAGGCCACATGGACATTTCCCTTACAATATTCTGTAGGACAAAGCCTCGAATCATTACCTAGATCTACCTAGATCTGCCCTAGACAACACTATGGGCTTTCTTTATTTAGGCAATTTCCACCATCCAAGAAAGTTCTTGAAATTTAGCCCTTAAGGCCAACTATACATAGAATTATTTTATTTTCACAATTTTTTACAATGGGGTCAGCTCAAAAGAAATACAAAATATGCTTTTAGGTAGCCCAACTTCCAGAGGCCATAACTTTCTAAATGTAGCTCTATTTTTCTATTATAACCACTTTTTAGAAACACCAGGATGAGATCTATGGTGCCTGACTCGCGCAAGCTCCAATCAGCCAGGGGTCAATCACGATCTGGAGCCTCTAAGGCCTTCAAAATTGACCTGAAAGATTTCATACCTAAAAACCTCAATAACTTCACTGATATAGCTGATATGAAAATGAAACTCAACTGGTAGGCTTATATGACTAAGATGAACCTCCAACTGTGAAATCAAAACATTCTAAAATCATATGACCAACTTACTAAAAATAGTAAGTTTCCATAAATAGAAACTTTGCACAAGATATCCCTTATTGAAAAGAAACCAAAAATATTTTTGGGTGATGCAAGATTACTCTTACACCTAGGATGCTCTTGTATCAGACACCTGGGGTAATTTGAGAAGTGACCCTGTCACGACTCAGGTGCAAAGAGGAAAATTGGGACGGTCAACCTCCTCCTTTGTCAACCATGATGAATATTCAACAGATCATCCTTTCCATTTCACTAGATATTCTTCATATGTCATGTTCTTGGTACTTCTGCCAACACGACTATCCAGTATGTCCTCAATCTCCTTGGTAGCTGAACTAGTTGCTGGAATACTCCACTGTGCTTCTGTGATCTCATCTTCAACACCTCCTTCATGATACTCTGTCAAATTTGAAATGTTAAATACTGGTAAAATATTTAGCTCAGTAGGCAACTCCACCTCATATGCATTTCCTGAATCATGTTTCTTCAGTATCTTACATGGCCCAAACTTCTTCATTTTTAACTTGTATGTACCAACTGAAAATTCCTCCTTCTGAAATGAACCATGACTTCATCCCCAACCTAAAATTTCTTATGCCTTCTTTTCTCATCTGCCTTAGCCTTATACTATGCATTCATCTTGGTAATGTGCTTCCTCACCTCCTCATGTATGTTCTTCAAATGTTCTACAAAGTCCTCAGCTTCAGCTCTACTTATTTCTCCTTTATCTATTTTTCTCAACTCAGATGTATTTTTGGGACTACTACCATTTACAATCTGGAATGGTGATTTACCGGTGCTCATGTTGATAGAATTATTGTATGCAAATTCCGCCTATGGTAAAATAAAATCCCATCTTATTGGTTTATCTCCAACCAAACATCTCATCAAATTCCCCAAACTCCTATTCACCACCTATGTATGTCCATCAGTTTGTGGATGATGTGATGAACTGAACTTCAAATCTGTCTTCAACTTTTTTCACAATGTGCACTAGAAATATCCAACAAACTTAGTGTCTAAATCTGAAAATATGCTCTTTGGCAAACCATATAGTCTCACCACTTCTCTGAAAAATAATTTTGCTACATGAACAACATCATTAGTCTTCTTGCAAGGAATGAAATGTGCCATCTTTGAAAATCTGTCAACCACCACAAAAATTGAATCATGTCCCTGCTGAGTCCTTGGTAGACCAAGAACAAAGTCCATACTAATATCCTCCCAAAGCTTCTCTAGTACAGGTAATGGTTGATACAACCCTGTATTTTGCTTCACTCCTTTTCCCATTTGACATACTCTACAACTCTGTACAAACTTCTTGACATCTTGTTGCAATTGTGGCCAATAATAATTCTCACTAACCAAATCAAGGGTTTTATCATGACCAAAATGTCCAGCCAATCCTCTGCTATGCTTCTCCTTGATGAGATTATCCCTCATAGAGCTTCGTGGAATGCACAACTGACTCCCTTTGAATAGCATATCATCCTAAATGATGAAATCCAACCACTTCATTCTATCTAGAGTAATAGGTTCTTTACAAGCTTTCCAAGCTTCACCAAAATTAGGATCTTCTAGATATAAATTATTGAGTTCCTTGAACCCAACCACCTCAATCTACATCTCCATCAGCAATAGTTTCCTTCTACTAAGAACATCTGCAACCTTGTTAGACTTTCCACTCCCGTGTTTCAAAAAAAATGTATAACTCTACAAAAATTCAACCCATTTCAAATGCCTTTGATTCAATTTTCCTTGACTATTCAAATATTGCCAAGCTTGATGATTTGTATACAAAACAAACTCCTTAGGAAGAAGATAGTGTCTCCACTTCTTCAATGCCTGAACTATAGCATAAAATTCTTGATCATAAATAGAATATTTTCTCTTGGCATTATTTAACTTCTCACTGAAATAAGCAACAGGTTTACCTTCTTGACTCATAACAGCTCCTATTGCAGTACCACTAGCATCACAGTCTACTTGAAACACCTTATTAAAATCTGGAAGTGCTAAAATAGGTTGTTCTCTAACTTTTTATTTCAACAATTTAAAACTCTTATCTACCCCATTAGTCCACTTGAACTCTTTTATATCCCCTCTCATTGTTTCAGTCAGGGGTCCACAAATACTACTAAAATTTCTATAAAAGCTAGCCAAACCATGAAAAGATCTTACCTCAGTTGCACTCCTTGGAGTAGGCCATTCAAGGATAGCTTGTACTTTCTCTGGGTCCATTTTTAAACCTTCTGCTGAAACTAAAAATTCCAAATATACTAACTCTTTCTTCACAAAACTGCACTTCTTCAAATTTATCAACAATTTCTCTTCTCTCAGCTTCTCAAACACCCTACGAATATGAATCATATGCTCCTCTAATATCTTACTAAAGATCAAAATATCATCTAGGTAAACAATGACAAACTTACCCAGAAATTATTTTAGAACCTTGTTCATGAGCTGCATGAAAGTTCTCGGTGCATTGGTTAGCCCAAAATGCATGACTAACCACTCATATAGCCCTTCCTTTGTCTTGAAGGTAGTCTTCCACTCATCTCCTTCTCTGATCCAAATCTGATGATATCCATTCTTCATATCTATCTTTGAGAAATACATAGCTCCACTCAAACAGTCCATAATATCATCCATTCGTGGCAATGGAAACCTGTACTTGATTGTGATCTTCTTTATTGCCCTGGAGTCTATACACATCCTTCATTCTCCATTCTTCTTTGGTGCTAATACTATTGGTATAGCACATGGACTCAAGCTCTCCCAAATCAACCCCTTCTGTAACAACTCATGTACTTGTTTTTTCAACTCTTTTCTTTCTAATGGTGTCATTTTGTGTGCTACCTTATTCAAAAAACTAGCTCCTAGAATCAAGTCCATTTGATGACTGATCTTCCTTACTGGTGGTAATCCATCAGGTACATTATCGAATAAAATATCCTGAAACTCATTCAACAAATCTGCAACTTCTACAGGTACATCTTCTACTTCCTCTTTACCAGCTTTTGGAATTAAAGTGAAACACACATGCTCATGCCTCATACCCTCTAGAAATTTTTTTCCATTAACAAAAGTTATTCTTGCATTACCACATTCTTTTTCTTCTATCTCCTTCAATGGCTTTAGCTTATATCACACTCCATTCTTCGTCAGGGAATAGGTATTCGTACGACCATCATGTACAGCACACCTGTCAAACTACCATGGTCTACCCAACAATATATGACATGCATCCATAGATATGATATCACATAGTACCTCATCATGGTATCCGTCAATCTTGAACTTCACTAGGCATTGTTCATTGACCATGACCTTGTGGTCATCCTGCACCCAGGCAATCCGGTATGGATGTGGGTGTTTTTATCTTTTGAGCTTCAACTTTGTGACCATCTCTTCTGACATAAAATTGTCAGTGCTTCCATTATCAATAATCACATCACAACATTTACTGTCACACTTGCATCTAGTACAAAACAAGCTCCTCCTTCTCTTAGGTTCATTCTCACCACTCAGTAGGAATCTTTTGTTAATCACTGTTTCTCCTCTTTCAGCATCTTCAAAATGTGATGATCTGGCATCTTCATCTACATGTGCAACTCTAGCCTAGTCTTCACTCCTCCTATCTGTCCTTCCTTGGCACTAAGGACATTCAAATTCCCCATGACCTTCTCCACAGTGAAAACATGTTCCACGGAAGCCTCCTCTTCCTGATCCTTTTCCTCTTCCTCTTCCTCTCTGATCTCTATTATTCTGATCATGGAAATGATTCAAAGTGTTTCTTCTCTGATTTTGACTGCTACTAGCCTCATCCTTCTTTTTCGAATCTTCATTTTGGCTACCATATGACCGTCCACCAGATCTTCCACCATGACCTCTTCCATTTTGTCTGCTCTCAAACTTCTGGTTCAGCTTTTCCTCTACTTTTAGGGAAAATTGGTATGCCTCTTCAATACTATTCATTCAAACTAGATTAAGCTCCTCCTGAATGCTCAGCCTCAACCCATTCAGGTAATGGGTAACTTTCTCCTTATCAGCTTTTACATGGCCTATTCTGATGAGGATTCAATAGAACTCCTCTGTATACTCCTAAACAAATATTCCTGCTTGCTTCAAACTTTGCATCTTCCTTAGTAGGTCAAGCTCATAATCAATAGAAATGAACTGTCACTTCAATTTATTCACCATCTGATCCCATCTTGTGATTTTATCCTTTCCTCTTCTATTTCACTCCAATTGAATCTCTTGCCACCAGATCTTCACATGACCCTTCAATCTGGCCTTCACAAACTTGACCCTATCAGGATCCTCAATATCTTCATACTCAAAATATTCTTCACATTCATTGATCCAGTCAATCAATCTTCTGGGTTAAGATTTCCTGAAAATGTAGGAACCTCAATTTTAGGTCTTTTCCCAATCTTGGAAATGGCCCAGAAAAGCTTTTCTTCCTCTTGATTCAAAATTTCACCTTCTCCTTCCTGATCAGAATTTCCTTCTCCTTCGGCTTCATCCTTGCTTTTGTCTTTGACATTAAGATTCATTTCTCTATGAATCTCTTCTTGCAATGCTCACACTTGTCTCTAGAGTGTCGTAACCTCAGGTGTCACAACACTAGCTCTTCCACCACATTCCCTTTGTAGAGGCATTTTCGCACTGCTTGCTGAAACCCTAACCACGGTCCTAGTGCAAACTACCTCATAGTCAATGATCTATTTACACACTCAAGAACTCATGCTCTGATACCACTTGATGAAGGGTGCTCCCCTTAATACCATAAACGCATAACAGAAATAAAGAAATAACAACAATTTGCAAGAACAAAAAATGGGCTTCTTATTATCTCCACAAATGTGGAATTCCAAATTTCAGAATTACAATATGCAAAGTCACATGGGCATTTCCCTTACAATATTCTGTAGGACAAAGCCTTGAATCATTACCCAAATCTACCCAAAACTACCCTAGACAACACTACAGGCCTTCTTTATATAGGCAATTTCCACCGCCCGAGAAGGTTCTAGAAATTTAGCCCTTAAGGCTGACTATACATAGAATTATTTTATTTTCACCATTTTTTACAATAGGGTCAGCTCAAAAGAAATACAAAATATGCTTTTAGGTAGCCCAACTTTCAGAGGCCATAACTTTCTAACCATAGCTCTATTTTTCTATTATAACCACTTTTCAGAAATGCTAGGACAAAATCTACTATATGTGACTCGCACAAGTTCCAGTCAGCTGGGGGTTGATCGTGATCTGGAGCCTCTAAGGCCTTCAAAATTGACCTAAAAGATTTTGTACCTAAAAACCTCAATAACTTCACTGATAAAGCTGATATGACACTGAAACTCAATTGGTAGGCTGATATGACTAAGATGAACCTCCAACTGTGAAATCAGAACATTCGGAGATCATATGACCAGCTTACTAAAAATAGTAAGTTTCCATAAATACCAGCTCTGCACAAGATATCCCTTATTGAAAAGAAACCAGAAATATTTTTGGGTGATGCAAGATTACTCTTACACCCAGGATGCTCCTGCATCACAAGTAAACAAGACTGACTTTTTGTTAATTTAACAATTGGTATTAGAACCTAGGAAAGATCTAGGAGAGTAGAGAAGTGAAACATGATGCAAGGGAGATGGGGAGGCATTTTGTTGTTGTTCTATTCAAATAAAATTTAATAAAAGATGGAGGATGATAGATAAATTGAGAGAAGAATGGCACTGGCTTATGAAGGGCTTGTTAAAGAAGGGGATCCAGAAATTGAGTTATAATGGACATAAGACAAGTGGCAAGTGGCCCTTTTGAATTATACTTGAGGAAAGACATCCTCTCTAAAGGACATTGTACAACCCCACAAGGGAATCTATGTCATGGAAAATGGGAAGGTAGATGGTGTACCCTTTCTCATTATCCCTATATTCACATACCCCTATGTTCAACTATCAAATCTCTCTTAACTTGCCTAATTTTTACCTAATATTGTAAGTTTACCTAATATTGTATATGGTTAATCCAGCTCATATGTGTGTGTGTGGATTTTTTATATTGAACTATGTATGCAAGAAGTTGATTACTCGTACATGAGTTGATTTACTTGGAATAGTTGTATTGTGCCACATTTTATCAGTGATATCATCAACATGGCCTGAGAATAAAATTTAAATAGCTTCTTGGGAAAAAGTACAAAGTTGTGTTGCAGTGTAAGACAACTGATGGGTTTTGACCGAAGGTACTTTAGGTCAGACAAGGTTTAGCAGGATAATGTACAGCTGAACATGTGTGGTACATACCTGGTGCCATGTCACATCAACATGGCAGATTGGTTTCAGATGAAATAGGTTCGACCGAATAAGAAAATTGAGTAAATATAAGTGAAACATGTTATATCAATGAATAATTAGTACATATATATGCAAGGGGGTTCAGCCAAACCAGGTCTGGCTGAAACTACTTATGAAGGGCTTGTTAAAGAAGGGGATCTAGAAATTGAGTTATAATGGCCATAAGACAAGTGGAAAGTGACCCTTCTGAATTATACATCAGGAAAGACATCCTCTCTAAAGGGCATTGTGCAACCCCACAAGGGAATCTATGCCATGGAAAATGGGAAGGTGGATGGTGTACCCTTTCTCATTATCCCTATATTCACATACCCCTTTGTTCAACTATCAAATCTCCCTTAACTTGCCTAACTTTTACCTAATATTGTATATGGTTAATCCAACTTATATGTGTGCATGTGGATTTGTTATATTGAACTATGTATGCAAGAATTTGATTACTCATGTGAGTTGATTTACTTGGAATAGTTGTATTGTGCCACATTTTATCAGTGATATCATCAACGTGGCTTGAGAATAAAATTTAAATAGCTTCTTGGGAAAAAGTACAAAGTTGTGTTACAGTAGAGGACAACCAAGAGGTTTCGGCCAAAGGTTCTTTCGGCCAGACAAGGTTTAGTAGGACAATGTACAGCTGAACATGTTTGGCACATACACGGTGCCATGTGGCATCAACATAGCAAATTGGTTTCAAATGAAACAGGTTCAACCGAATAAACAAATTGAGTAAATATAAGTGAAACATGTTATATCAATGAATAATTGGTACATATATATGCAAGGGGGTCTGGCCAAACCAGGTCTGGCTGAAACTACTTATGTGGTATCCCATGTGGTAGCCAAATAAGTAAAATTTGCATTAATATATAATTTGTCACTTTTGTAGCTGATTTCTCCATCAAAACTCAACTTTATTTAAAAAATAAAAATACCCTTTTGTAGAGCTTGGAGTCAATATTATTGTCATATAAGTTTTATAGTTTTTTCATTAGATCTAATATATTATAATTTCAAAATACTGCAAGTATGTATTTTAACATTCGAGAAGATGCTACTTTGAAAATAGAAAAAAAATAGTAAATCATATCAGAAAATTTTAAAAATTAAATTTAACACTAGAGGAGAGAGAGTCATCTTCAAGAAAAAATAAATCTAAATGGTGTATATTTGATAGGGGAAATTTGGCAAGAGACAAAAACTGTTGATTTCAAGTATGTTTGACTTTGAATAGTTATAACAAAAAAAATATACATCAGAAGCCAATGTTTATTTTTTTATGCACTAGCTATACATGTCATCTAAAACATATTTTGAAATCAAAGGAAAAAAATATTATTTACACAATTTTTTTGCGGGAACTAGACCCTTGATTTTTAGCATTTTTTAGCAATTAAAAAATGGACTTTAAAAATTAAAAAATTACATCAATTCATGTTTGAATAATTTTTGAAAAATAATAGTCATAAAGTTCATCTAGTTTTACACATTTCTCTACATGTGTCACCTTAGTGGTAAGCTATAAAGATCATGTAGTATCCTTAGACCCTTTAGAAAATTATTTCTCTACATGTGTCACCTTAGTGGTAAGCTATGACATATTAATATGGTTAAATTCAATTCCAATAGTGTCGTCATGCATGATAAGTGATGTTTCGATGGGCTTAAGAAACTTTTCAATGTGCGGGTTGTGGCTTATGTGTCATGAGAAAAATGACACTTCTTGATTGGCAAACAACTAAAATTATGTTTAGTCAATAAACACTTGAGGTCACCGATTACAATCCTCCACCATGTACTTTTATACCATGTGTCACTCTCAACATGGCTAGAACTCCCTTATGGTGACTTTGTATTGGGTTGTACACTATATTGTTAATGACATGTTTGACAAATGGGCATAACTTGGTGCTTAGTTGTAGGGTGACATGAGTTCACCTATCAAGGTGGGTTTTATTTTCCACCATGGCTTGGAATGAATTTTTCTTTAGGTTTCCATAATGGTGTTTGACATGACAAGTTCTATATATTTACTAGCATGCCCCTCTAAGGCATATCCTAATATGCTTCTATAGCTTGTGTGGATTAATACAATTTGTTGATTACATTCATATGATCAAATATATCAAAGAATATTAAACTTGTACATAATTCAAATAAGTTATGAGTGTATCTTGTACTATACAATCTTATAACTACAAATATTGTGTCAACAAATTTTTACCAATATTGATGATGTGATGGGCTCAACATAGGTGCAAAGGACTATTATTGAGCATGGTTACTTATATGATATATGTGGGCATCTCTGACAACCATTGGTGATGTAGGAGGACATTTTTCAAATGTATAGAACAATGTATAGTTGTTGCCTCATGCACTAGTTTTGGGGTTTTTCTGTACCTTCATTTTTTAATAATACCAAAAGCTATCAAAATTTATTTATTCTCATGGCACTAACATGTATGGATTGATCGATTTAAAGAAGCTCATGAGAATAAAGTTAAAGAAGCAGTATATTCCTTTCATCCTACTCCACATTTCATGCTTTCATTTTTTGACCCCGCTAAATCTGTGTTCTATGTGTGGCCTCATATTTGATGATGTGGCCCTAACACCTTAGTTATTAGTAGGGAACTTGTCAAGTAAGCTGCTACAAAAAAATGGGAGTGATTTGAAATTTCCACGTAGAATTTTGTGAAGCGCGAAGATAGGGTGCTCAACTACTGGGCCCTCTCCACTAGTAGAAATAGGGCCAAAACTCAAGCTATGATTTTTGAAGGTACTCCATCATAGGTTTAAATCTTGGATATCTTTACTCATGAGAGGATGATACTGCACATGACTTATTCTATGGTGTGTGTACATCTGCAGGTTTGGAAAATGCTTGGAGAGCCAAAGGCAAAAATCTTATTGCATTTAATCCTTGACCTTGTATAAAGTTTGTGAAAGGATCAACTCTCTCTTGATGGGATGTAGATTGATTCTGAATCTCAAACTTTTTAAATAATTTCTATAATTTCACCTAGTTATCCCGACCATATATTAGAAAGATTTGAGATTGATACTGCAGGACTAACCAATATGGCATTCTTGTGTTGGACATAATGGATAGCCCAACTAGTTTCCCATTACTGGAAAAGCTATCGAATTCTATGGGGTCAGAGGTTCAACCACCCACAGAGACTTTCTATGTATTTTTCCATCATTGTATGATTCAACATAATGTTAGCATGCAACAACAACATATCATCAAAGACTTGGCATGACGTGAGTAGCATGGTATGATATCTATTGTCCTTGCAATCAATATAGAAAAAGTGTAAACTTTCTGAGATTTCCAAATCAAGTGGAAAAACATAAATCTTTATGTTATTTGTTAGCTTTAATTAAAAATTTGTTGATTTCTTAGTAGATATGTACTCTTAGATTTAAAATTATACATTGTTTATTTATCTCTCAAAGAATCTTTATTCTATTTGTTGGCTTTAATTAAACGTTATGGACTTTTAGATTTACTTTTGCTAACTTAACAACTTAATAATTAAATGTATTTATTAGTTTAAAGCTAAATAAATTTTTCAATGCATTCTTCTTTTACTACCCAACCATTTGGAATATATTTATTAGCTTTAATTAAAGAATTGTTGATCTCTTATTACATCATGAGCTATTAGATTTGCTTTCGATAACTTAACACTTGAATATATTCATTACTTTAAGGATAAATAGTTTTTTCAATGCACTCTTTTTTACTACCCAAACATTTGAAATATATTTGTTGGCTTGAATTAAAAAAAAATTTCCATACATTTTTTTTATCACATGTAAACATTTGGAATATTTCAAAGTCCACAAGCACATGTAAGTGGTCCTCCACAAACACCCTTATGAATTTCTTATTTACTTATCATAAATCCTTATTCTATTTTTTGGTTTTAATTGTAAAAAGTTATGTATTACTTGTTTACCTCTCACAAAATCTTTTTTTATTTGTTGGTTTTAACGGAAAAAATTATTGATCTTTGACTACGCTGTCTTCCCTCTTAAATTTAACTTCAACAACTTTAAACTTAACAATTGAAAATATGCATTACCTTAAAGCTTAGTTTATCCAAGGAAATATTTTATGAACCTTGACATTTGTAATCACTTGTTGGTAAATCAAATTTCTTATCCATAGTATTTTGTACATATATAAACCTAACCAAACTCTATAGTAATATGAACTAATACCTTAACCTAACCTAATTATAATTTATTTTTAAAATGATATCTCACAATGTATTTTACATATGGAATTTTTGGTTTCCTCGTCATCATTATTACTTCTAAAACTTACCCTATAGTCCATTACTATCATCCATACCCCAATAAAACTTTTTTATTAATTTTATGCATGGCCTCTTTAACTGCCAAATATTTAGAGACTTTTTTGTCACGTAAATATGGTCATCCAAGTTTCCCTTAGAACATTATTTTCATATTGTCCCTTGTGATGTTTCTTAGTCCCTTTTTTACCACCATGATCTATAATTAATTCAATAGCCTCATCTTACACCTCATCATAACTAATGAATCTCTCTATCCAACCAATCCACATTTTGTATACAAGCTTTACTGTCACCTCTAACCTCTTATGACCTCTTATTATCCACATTCTTTTATTATGTCAATTATCATTCATACACCTCACTAATGTGATGTTGACTATGATTTCTAGTACAAGTTAGCCTCTCAAGTATCCATATGATCACCTCATAATGTCTCTTTGGTACATGTGTGACTATAGCATTATCTCTCTATCTCTATGAATGTTAATGAACTACAACATTACTATTGATTTTTTCTTCAAAATTTAGCAATTTTTCTCCTATTAATAGTGTTTGTATTCTGATAAAATCCCTTCCTTTATTTAAGTGCTCCCTCCCTCCCAAAAAATCCTTAGAATTATAGGTACACATGAAACCATGTAGTAAGTGTATGATCACCTCTAAGTCACCATTCATATTCCTTTAGTCCAATCCAATTACCAAGACCCAAGATATTACCAAGACCCAAGATGTCACTATGTGTTCTCATTATCTTTATGCACACATTAATCCCTATGGTAAATTGACAAATATCCCTTATCTTTCCTAAGATTTATCGAATATTTTATTTGGCTAACCCAACCTATATGTGTGTATGTGGATTTGTTATATTGAACCATGTACATACAAGAACACTTGGATTACTCATATGTGTTCATTTACTTGGAATAGTCGTATTGTGTTGCATTTTTTAAGTGATATCACTAATGGGCCTTGATAATCAAATTATCATAATTATAGCTTTTCATGTAGCATACTTAGACCTGTTAGAAAATTCTTTATTTACACGTGTAACCTTACTTGTAAGCCATCCTATATTGACATGTATACATTCAGTTCCAATTGTGTGATCATGCATGATATGTGGTGTTCTTATGATGGGCCCAAGAAACATTTGAAGGTTGTAGAGTTATGTGTTAGAACAATGGCATTTTTTGATTGGTGAAAATCCAAAATTATGCTTAAAGGATAAACTCTTGAGGTCACCACTACAGTTACCCACCATGCACTTTTATGTTGTGTGTCCCTCTCAACATGGCTAGAATTCATCTTCATGAATTAATCATGTTTCGTAAAGTAGTTTAGGGAGACATAAGGACCTTTTTTACCCATAAAAGTGGAGGTAGAAATTTCTAGAGAGGAGTTAGAGTAGCATCGGTGCCAAATAGAGAGATTAGAGTGGGGACTTGTTGAGGCAACACCTTGACCACACCTCTAGAGTGACACTGCCTCACCAATCTCAACAAGAAAGCACATAGAAACAACAAAAAACATGACATAAGAGACAAGGAAAAATGCAAGCACATGACTTAGAAAAATAAATATGACAAGCACCCATGAAACTCCTAGTACCAATGGAAGAGGCTAAAGAGAAAAGAGGACCCACTAGAGAGAACCTCTTGAAAAAAAGGGCTAGACCATGGGAAACCAGTAAAGTGCCATCTATAGCATGAGCTCCCTTTTCATCTGCAACATCCCCTACTTTGGTCCCCCTACACTTGCTCTCTTGTCCACTTCAATCATTTCAAGCTCCTCATTCAAGTCCATTGCTAATTGATTTATTTTTAATATATTGTTTATTCCAATTAGACAGTATATAGAGGGATCCCTTGTAATTTTCTATTAATCCCAAATCAATTAAATATATACATATATCTACTATGCAATTATCTTAGTGCTTATTTTAGGTTATAAAGATCCTTCTTCAACTTACATATTTTTGTGTACTTGTCATGCAACTTCATAACCTAGTAGTTGTCTAAAAAACACTTCCTTACCTATTGCACCATTTATGAAAATTTTTTTGACATTAATTTGATGGGAGTTCCTTTAAATTGAGAAAACAAAGCCAAAATAGTTATTACAATGTTTAATCTAGAAATAGGGGGGATATGTTTCGTTAAGACATGTAACTAATTGTTATGAGTATCCTTTGCAACTTATCTTACCGTAATTGTTTTTAAAGTTCATTTTCCTTCTACATCACTATAGATCCAAATTTTCATTTGCACATGTGCTAATTAGGTAATTGTTGGGATACAATTTCCTCATCTTATTTTGTTTGCAATAGTACTATATGATAACCTATTTGTCTTCATTTTATTTAGTGTAACTCTTTGGTTTGATATGTTTATCATCTACTGATTATCTAAATAATCTACCAAAAAATCCTCAATATGAGGTTCATGAATTTTTTTTTAAAGACCTACTTCAACATTCTTCCAATGAAATCTTAGTTGAATCATGTATGATCATAAAATTGTAAGCTAATAAATTGTAACTACGCTTTAAAATATTTTACAAAAATTAAGTTACTAAAAGCATACTATCTTATGTGTTTAATGAATTTGATTCCGTCTTAGTGTTTATCTTTCAAAGAGTTCATAATTGAAATATATTCTTTATGTTCTTTTAAACTATTTCATATGATAACTATTTTACATTTGAAATTATATAATAATAAAATATTTTCTAGACTAATTTTTAGCAAATTATACCTTTGGTTTTAACTATTTATGAATTATTAAGAAATAAATATAGGGAGATTGGTTTTAGTTCATCTCATTTTTAAAAAAAATCTATTGTGGTGGGATTTGGTAAGTTACTTGTGATGGTCTTCATATGTTTTGTTTTTTTAAATTTGTATGTGGCCTTGAACATTTTTTTGTTGTCTTTTATTTCAATTCAAAATAATTCTATTGTTATCTAATAAATGAAGGCTTAGTTCTTCATAAAGTCATCTCACACTTAGAAATACAACTATAATAAAAATGGAAATTTCCTCTCCCCCTATCTAGAAACAAACTTTAACTTGAAACCGATATATTCACAACTTCATGGTTTCAAGTGTAGGCTTGATGTTCATATATTGCAACATTGGCCAATTTTTCTATGTTACGAAGAATTTATTTTCTCACATATAATTTCTTTTATTATTGCATGCGTTCACTTTTCCTACCCAATAAACTTTTAATATGAAAACAACTATAAACTTATGATTTTGTTTCATTAACTTCTTTTTTCAATGTGTAGAAAAGATAAAACAGAATAGGAAAGAAATTATTTCCATGCTCATTTTATACAAGCATACTAATTTAAATGTATTTTCCTATTAGTGTAAGCCTTGTACCCTCTTTTGGTGCAAGTGTTTGTTATTAAATATTTTTAAATCTAATTAATATGGGTTTGTCTTATTAATTTTTTGAGAGGTGTCTAACTGTGCTACAAATGAGACATACGTATCTTACCCCTTATGGATTTTGAAATTGTGACCTCTTTCAAAAAGTTAAAATGGTTCCTACTTGTATGCATTCAATGGCTATGGTGATGTGAGATTAATGGGTTCATGTATATTTTTCAAAGAAATGTGGTTTCATGGAATGCAATGGTGTGACATTTTTATAGAATAAACTTGTTGAAAAGTCTTTAGCCATTTTTAGTCTATTTAAGCGAACAACATGAATGATTACTAAAGTGTTGCATTTGTAACTCATACAATTATTTAGGAACAATGTGTTATACAAAGCTACCATAATGAAGATATAAAACTATTTGATTTGTGAACTGGAAATGTCTAACAATGCTCGAGATGGGGATATCGAGATAGTGGGTAAAATAAATTTTCTATCTTCTACACTAGTTGCATATTTTGATTGGATTTCATTCCATTCTTCTGTGATGCATCCAATAATGGAATTTATATATGTAGCACTTTTAGAATAGTTTTCTCAATCATAAAGAGATTATAATTCTCAAACAATTAGTTGTACATTATGAATTGGAACAAGTTAAATAATTTAATATTAGAACTTTTTACAAAAGGTCTTATTGATACATGAATTTTTATTTTAAAAATAAAGAAGAAAAATCAATGTGTGATGAACTTTTCACAATGATAAACTTATTTCATAATGAGTATCACTAAAAGAAAAAAGATATTATTCTGTCTAACCTCAAATTGTTTCCATTTGTTTTTGTTGTTTGTAATTTTTATCTTATTTTATAAATAAAAATATTCAAAAATATCTTTAGACTATTACAATAAATTTCATAATGAGAGATTTTTACTAGTTTAATTCATAAATTTTAGTAAAAACTAAAAAAAATTCAATGTGATAAAAATTTAAATTATATCTTTAGTAGTTATCATATATAAATTAAGATGAAACAATATACTTTTAAAAAAAATTATCAAATTTTCTTCAGTTAAAATATAGAATCTAAAAAATTGATTTCTAAATACTTTTTAATAAATAATTGTGAAAAAAATTAATATAATTTTAACAACTATTCAACATTGAAAAACTAATATAATATAAAATAAATTCTAAATACCATACATAACTACAAAGATATAAAAGCAATACCTCAAAATATTTCATATTCAATAATAAAAATATTGTAAATCTCTTTTATGCGATTTTTCTTTCTGCTAAGATATATGTTTAACTATGTATCCATATGATTGATATGTCCAAAATACATCACATCCACCTCTCCTTTCCACTCACAATTTCAAATATAAAACCCTAAATCATGTCATGATATACTATACCATATAGGTAGCACAAAGTTGAACATTATTGCATTGCTCACAATAAACTATAGTATCCAAAATAATACATTAGTACATAATTATGTTTTGGACCAACCAAAAAATAAACCAAGACAAATTCTTTGGGCTTAGAATGTAGATGTAGATGAACTTCCCCAATTTACAGATTTGATAATAAGAGGTGAGATATCTATTGGTAATTGAGGAGTGATGGGGGTACCAAAGATATGCACCTCTAATTGTATTTAATATGTTAGCTACCTTAGTCATTTTGGGTCACTCTTAAGGTGACTCCCTTGTGCAAAATAGTCCAATTTGTATAAATTGAGTAAGCATTCCATTACTATTGATGTCTCTAATTCATGAACACCTATATAAGAAGACAATTTTAACCACCACAACTAAAATTTTGTCAGGAAAATGCATTTCTATCCATTTTTGTAGATTGATTCCTTCCTATCATATGTTGGTTTCTTCCTTTTCAAAAGCTCTAAAATTAAAATTCCATAACTATAAACATCTCCCTTTGTAGTAATATTTCAACCTATTCCATATTCTATAATAACACATAAAAAACAATAAATAAATCCTAAGTCACTTGAGACATCCAAAAAATATAGTAAAATAAACAATCTATAAATAAAAACTTTGTATCTGGTACAATGTAGCCAATAGACACTTTAAAATTATCTCTCATAGAATCTATTATATTTGATGGCTTCAGTTAAAAAATTGTTGATTTCTTAGTATGTTATGAACTTTTAGATTTACTATTGCTAACTTAGCAACTTAACATTTAAATATATTTTTTAATTTTAAGGCTAATTTTTTTTTTCAATGCATTCTTCTTTTACTACCCAAACATTTGGAATACATTTATTGGCTTTAGTTAAAGAATTGTTGATCTCTTATTATGTCATGGACTATTAGATTTACTTTCGATAACTTAACACTTGAATATATTCATTACTTTAAGGCTAAGTAGTTTTTTCAATGCATTATTTTTTACTACCCAAACATTTGAAATATATTTGTTGGCTTTAATTAAAAAAAATATTTCAATCTATTGTTACATCATGGGGCTCTAAGATTTACTTTCATAACATAACACTTGAATATATTTTCATTATTTTAAGGCTAAATATTTTTTTCAATACATTCTTTTTTACCGCACAAACATTTGGAATATTTCAAAGTTTGCAAGAACCTTTATGTGATCCTACACAAACATCCTTATGCATTTCTTATTTACTTATCATCCTTATTATATTTTTAGGTTTTAATTGAAAAAAGTTATGTATTGCTTGTTTACCTCTCACAAAATCCTTTTTTATTTGTTGGCTTTAACTAAAAAAGTTATTGATCTCTAACTACGTCATCTTCACTCTTAAATTCAACTTCAACAACTTTAAACTTAACAATTGAAAATGTGCATTACCTTAAAGCTTAGTTTTTCCAAGGAAATATTTTCTGAACCTTGACATTTGTAATCACTTTTTGAAAAATCAAATTTAGATTATCAATAGTATTTTGTACAAATATAATCATAACCAAACTCTATGGTAATATTAACTAATCCCTTAACCTAACCTATTTATAACTTGGTTTTAAAGTGATATCTCTCGATGCATTTTACATAAGATTTTAAAAATATAAATATACAAGCAATAGTGTATGCAATTTTTGGTCTCCTCATCATCATTGTTACTTCTACAACCTACCCTATAGTCCATCATTACTATCATCCATGCCCCAATTAATTTTTTTATTAATTTTATGGCCTCTTTAACTACCAAATATTCAAATTACTATTTTTTCACCTACATATGGTCATCCAAGTTGGCCTTAGAACCTTGCTTTCGTATTGTCCCTTGCAATATTTTTCAGTCCCTTTTTTTACCACCATGATCTATACCTAATTCAATACCCTCATTTTACACCTCTTCATAACTAATGAATCTCTCTATCCAACCAATCCACATATTCCATAGAAGCTTTGTTGTCACCTCTAACCTCGTATGACCTCTTGTTGTTCACCATTATTTTAATATGTCAATTATCATTCATACCCCTCATTAATGTGACATTGACAATCATTTCTAATACAAGTTATCATCTCAAGTAACCATATGATCAATGCCTCATAATGTCTCTTTGTTACATGTGTGACTATAGCACTATCCCTCTATCTCTATGAATGTTAATCTCCTACAAATTAATATTGATTTTTTCTTCAAAATTTAACAATATTTCTCCTATTAATAGTGTTTGCATTCCACTAAAATCCCTTCCTTTATTTAAGTGTTCCCTCCCTCCCTCCCTAAAACTCCTTAGAATTGTAGGTACACATGAAACCATGTAGTAATTTTATGATCACCTCTAAGTAACCATTCATATTCCTTTAGTCCAATCCAATTACCAAGACCCAAGATATCACTACATGATCTCATTATCCTTATATGCACATTAATCCCTATGGTAAACTATCAAATATCACTTAGCTTTCCTAAGCTTTATCTAATATTGTATATGGCCAATCTAACTTATATGTGTGTACGTGGATTCGTTATATTGAACCATGTATAAAAGAGCACTTGGATTACTCATATGTATTTATTAACTTGGAATAATCATATTGTACCATATTTTTCAATTGATATCACCAATGGGCCTTGAAAATCAAATTGTCACAATTATAGCTTCTCATGTGGTATACTTAGACCCTTTAGCAAATTAGTTCTCTACATGTGTAAACTTAGTTGCAATCTATGCTATATTGACTTCCACTGTTACATTCAATTCTAATTCTGTGATCATACATGACATGTGGTGTTCTTATGAAGGGCCCAAGAAATATTTGAAGGTCGTGCCTTATGTGTTAGATAAATGGCATTTTTTGATAGGTGAAAAACTAAAATTATGTTTAAAGGATAAACACTTGAGGTCACCACTACAATTACCCACCATGCACTTTTATGTTGTGTGTCCCTCTCAACATGGCTTTAACTCATCTTCATGGATTACTCATGTTTCGTAACATAGTTTTGAGAGACATAAGGATATTTTTTGGCCCATAAAATTGGAGGTATAAATTTCTAGAGAGGAGAGGGAGTAGCATCAACACCAAATAGAGATATTAGAGTAGGATTTCTAAGGAAAAACCTTGACCACACACCCCAGAGTGAAATTACCTCACCAATCTCAATAAGAAAGTATACAACAACAACAACAAATGTGACAAAAGAGACAAGGACAAATGAAAACCCACATAGGGACTCAATGAAATCAAGATGTCAAGCACCCATGAAACTCCTAGTACCAATGCAAAAGGCTAAAGAGAAAAGAGGACCCACTAGAGAGAACCTCTTGGCAAAAAGAGCTAGACTACAAGAAACCAGGAAAGAGCCATCTATAGTATGATCTCCCTTGTCCTCTGCAACATCCCCTACTTTATTCCCTCCACACTTTTTCTCTCACCCACTTCAATCATTCCAAAATCCTAATTCAAATCCATTTCTATTCAATGTATTGATAATATATTGCTTATTCAAATTAGACATTATATATAGTGATCCCTTGTAATTTTCTATTAAGCCCAAATGAATTAAAGATATACATATATCCACTATGCAATTATCTTAGTGCTTGTTTGAGGCCATAAAAATCCTTTTTCAACTTACACATTTGTGTGTACTTGTCATGCAACTTCATCCTACTGGTTGTCTGACAAACACTTCCTTGTCTATTGCACCATTTATGAAATTTGTTTTGACATTAATCTAGTCATAACTAATCTAAAATAGTTATTACAATGTCTAATCTAGAAATAGGGGAGATATATTTCATTAAGACTTATATAACTAATTATTATGAGTATCCTTTGTAACTTATCTTACCATAATTGTTTTTTTTTTAAATTTTCATTTTCCTTCTACATCACTATAGATCCAAATTTTCATTTTCATATGTGCTAATTAGGTAAGTATTGGGATACCATTTCTTCATCTTCTTTTGTTTGAAACAGTACTAAATAATAACCTATTTGTCTCCATTTTATTTAGCGTAACTCTTTGGTGTGATATTTTATCATCTACTGATTATCTGAACAATCTACCAAAAAATCCTCAATATGAGGTTCATGAATTTTTTTTTGAAGACCTACTTCTACATTCTTCCAAAGCAATCTTAGTTGAATCATGTATGATCAAAAAATCATAAGCTAATAAATTGTAACTATACTTCAAAATATTTTACACAAATTAAGTTACTAAAAGCATACTATCTTATGTGGTTAATGAATTTGATGGAACCATCTTAGTGTTTAGTTCCAAAGAGTTCATAATTGAATTATATTGTGTATGTTCTTTTACACTATTTCATATGATAGCTATTTTACTATTGAATTTATATAAGCTATCAAAGCCTCCAAATTCATATAATCTTAAGGCATAAAATCAATATTGAAATCTACATAATTATTGTAACAAAACATAATTAATCATCCCAAAGAAAGTATAGCAAAGACAGCTAGGGTTCAGAATCTTGACACATGTACTTGAACAAAAAGCTTAGGATTAAAAAGAAAACCCATCCATAATTGAAAATTCAACTTTCAAATTCATTATCAATTCTTGAAAAGAAACTGTACGCACCCTAAAATGGTTGCCTAGACTTTGGGCCCCATTTCTTCAATTTATCAATTTCCTGAATCAACACTTGGCAATTTTCAAATCAATTTTCCTTGATCAAATCCTAATTCTAGCATTTATTCGATTATATTCTATGGGTTAACCATTTTATCCTAAGTCTTTATTTAATTAAAAGGAACTCCCTCCCCTTTTATCAAATAAAAAGCCCCCACTTTCCTCTTATCCTAAGTTGCACAAATAAAGCATTATTCTTATTTTATAAAAAGAAGAAAAGGCCTTTTTGTCTCACATGGGACCCAAAATTCAACTCTTCTTTCTCATTGGAGGAGACTTGTGCACATGGATTGATCCCACTTTCAAACTCCACCCTTGATCAACTCTTTTGCCTCTTAATCTCCATGGTCCATTCCTTTTCAATTCCTTTAAAAGGAGAGCTCTCTTCTCATTTTAGGATCCCACTTTTGAATACTAATCTTATGCTGTAGGTTTTCTTGGAGATTTTGGAGCTTTGGAGATCTTATTGCTTTTTAGTCTTCATTCTTGCATTTTAGCTTAGTTTCCATGGCATTTCTAGTTTAACTTCCTTTATGCTCTAGTTTAGCTCACATAGCTTAATTAGTAAGGATTTGTAATACTTTCATTTTCCTTTCATAGATTAGTTGCATTCTTCATTCTTAGCATAGTTGCATTGCATTTTCATTCAAGATTCTTGAAGATATTGGCATTCTTTCCCCTATCTCATTGAACCTCCCCTTGTGTGGTTTACTAGCAAGGTCATATACTTCATAGCTCTAGCTGAGAGCAATCTAAATATCCTTGCAACTCAATGCTTAGGGAGCTCTAGGTCGCTTTTTCAAGGTTTCCCATTCATGGATTCCCTCAGAAGTAATGACTTAGAGAAGTGCACGATTTGAGTGTACATTTTTTGCGCCCACCAATGGGGCAGAACAACTCTATTTTGTCCTTTATTTTCATGCATTTCCACAAATTTTTCATCATTATTTAGCTTGTTGTTTCAGCAATTTCTTTGCATTTTTCCTGACAGAATATCGTACGATAGTTTACCATTATCGTATGACAGTCTTTTGTATACCCATGTGATACTTTACCAGTTAAAGTATCGTACTCCCTTGTAGGATTATGTCGCATTGTCATATTACTTTCTGTCACCTGTAGGTAGCATGAAGTATCACCCAGACAAAAAGTATCACATCAGTATACTATGAAGTATCATGCGATTCTTTTTCTAATAGAACTGTCCCCCAGGCCTTACAGTGAGTGATTTTTGGTTCTTTCTTGGCAAGTTTTGGTTTGCTTGCTTGTTGGTTTCAATTTTCTATGTTAGGACAAGGTTCTAGTTGTAGATTATATTTGATTTTGATGCACTAATCCTTGTGGGGCTAACAAGTTGTGCTTGTAGGTGTGCCCTAGTTGCTTGAATATTTTCTAAAAGAACACATGTCAAAGCTTCAAATGCATAAGGGCTACTAATCCTTTTTGCAGGGCTGCCCAAAGCATAAAAACAATCAAGTGCTTGTTTATTTCATTCATTTCAAGTGTGGCATATACTAGTTGTTCTTTTATTAGGCACTTAATATCTTGTTGTAGGAGTCTTTTGGTGGTAGGAGAGTATGCTCTTCACCCTTGTGGTGAACCAAAAATCTTGACCCACCTCTAGATTTTGAAAGCAAGAGGCTAATTGAACATTGCTTGGTGTGTTTGGGAAAGATTTTTGAGATAGGAGAGTATGCTCTTCACCCTTGTGGTGAACCCAAAATCCTGACCCTCAAAGGTTAATCCACTTTTTGTTTAGTTTAAGATCCTTTAGCGGGCAGACGTAGTACTTGTCTTCTCTTGGTGTGAGTACTTGTGGGATTGTGACCATGAGGAAAATGCTAAGCAAGAATGCTTAAGGTACTCTTGTGGCCGCGAGGTCCATTACTTGTCGCAAGGTAAGGAGTCCCTTTGGGGAGCAAGAGGGGTATTACGAATGGAAGCCCTTACTAAGAACCATAGATAGAAGCTACCCAATTTTTCCACTTAACATCTTGGTGCAAGGATTGATCCTAGTGGACTAACCTGGATCACCCCAAGACTACTCACCATCTATGTTCCTTTGGTTGTGTCATTGGCACTTCCACAAAAAAGCAAATATCTATTTTGGGCAACCACTTTGTGTGAGGCAATGGGACATCAAGTGTGGTCCAAGTTGTTAAGTGTTAAGCCTTTGTCCTTTTTAGGCTAGTAAGTGCTTGATTTGTCTTTGTTGTGATCTACCCATGTAAATGTTCTTGGACATTAAACATCATGGTAGTACTTATAGGATTTTTCAATTTTGATATCTCAAGTGCTTGTCTTGGCAAGGTTGCTTTTTCCCTTGTGCAAGTGTTTTATGACATGTTTTATCACCTACTATTTGCAAAATTTTCTAATTACTATTGTCACTGTGTTTGAAATCGAGAAATTCAACTTATCATAGAGCTTAAATTTTCATCTTTTGCATCATTTAGGTCCTTGAAGCCTTAGGGGCAATTTGGGTGTTCTATACCCAATATTGTGTCATTATGGGCTTTTCATGGATCTCAATCTTTCCTAAAAATAATTAGGGACATGCTCCATGTGTTTTGAGAGCACACCCACATCCCTCTTATCTAAGCAAATCAAACAGTGCTTGGGTGCATCTGTTTAGACTCAATCTAAGGTGGCTTAGCTTAGATGTTCATGTTTTGAATTGATATGATGCTAGATTAAAACCTAATGTTTTCTTTTTTAAGTCTTTCAAAATAGATATAGATGGCCTAGTCTACATTCTGGCACGCCTAGTGGGACCCCTGTCCTGATTATCTGCTCCAAAATCAACATTTTTTGGCCATTTTTTTTAATATTTATTCAAACATCTGGGTTGTATCATTTCATTCTCGGTTGCACTTGCGCATTTGTTGTCCACAAATGCGTAATTGTGCAAAAATTATAAAATTGTGCATTTTTTCACTAGAATTACACATCCATGCAATTCTATTGCACATCCATACCTTCTTATTGCGCATATGTGAAACAGAGCTACGCATTTTTTTTTAGTAAAAAACTTGCATTTTAAAAGCATTTTTAGCAAAATAGGTATAGTTGCACATACATTATATGTTTCTGCACATGTGTGCAAGATTGTAAACTGTGCATTTGTCACCTTAAATTGAGCATTTATTCTTTGTAACCATGCATTTATACCAGTAAGAGGTAATCTAATGTTTTTTAATTTTTTTAATTTTGATTTTTTTTACAGGTTCTAAACTCTATATTTTGCAAGTACACTGTGGAGGCATAAAAATCACTCAAAATCTAATTCCTTAAAGCTAATCTATCATTTGACTTGTTTAGGAATCAAAACAAACTTGTTTTTGGGCTTAAAACAAACACTAAATACACTCTTGAGTGCATTAAATCAAAGAATCTTCAAATCTTTCCTATTTGTTCCTAATCAGTCATAATCAACTTAAAACCTTCCTATTTGGTCCTAAAAGAAATCAAGATCACTTCTAAGGTGTTTCTACTTTGCATGAATGCATTCTAAAGTTCTAGATTTGCATGATTGAATCTCATTTTAAGTGCATGCAAATGGTCCTAAATCCAAATCAATGCTTTGTTCTAAGTTGGAGTGAATTTCTTTTGCAAAAATCTCAATGTTTTTTCAAATGTTTTATGCAATCTAGGAGCAAATCTGCAAATCTTTCCTAAAGGGTTCCTAAACAGTCCTAATCATTCCTAAATGTTTCTAAATCATCCTAAGTGCTTTATGCTTGGTTAAAGAAAACTTCATGTTGCAAAATCTTGAATGCTTTTCAAAGTTTCATGCATCAAACCAAATCTAGGAATCTCATTTTGGGCATAAAACATACAAACTAACACACGAAATCTTGAATGAAAAATCAAAAGTCCAAAGGAGTCATTTTTTTTCAAGTCCAAATCAAACACACTCTTGAGTGATTTAAAAGGTAAATAAAAAGCATCTCTATTCCCTCATCTTTCAAATTTAGATCATTTCAAAGTTCCTAAAGCACACAAACTCAATCTTGAATGCCCAAGCAAAGAAATTGCAAACGCTTGAAGTTCTTATATTTGAAAGGGAAAGAACAACTCAAAACTTAAATCACGTGTGTTTTAAAATCACTTAAAATCAATTTGGGAAAGAATCTTCATGATGTGCGTCTAGGATTTTCCCATTTCTACAAATCCTTGTTAAAATAAGTGATGTAAAACATTTGAACTCAGACAAGTTCACCTGTTTTACTTCTAGAGAGGCTTGTCCAAGGAGAAAAGCACTTCCTCTCTAGAGAATGACCTCAAACTGGTACCTTCCCCAATCGGTATAGAAATAAAGTGTTGAGAAAACTCTCTCTTGCATCCCCTCAATCTCAGGTGATGTGTGTTGATGGTTGCCTGGGGTAGGTGAATAATCCCTATAATTCTAGCATGGTCAACTAGGCTCTTAAGTGAGTCACATGTGTACAAACCAATTGGAAGAACTCTATGGAAAAACTACAAAATTGATAAAATAGAAGCTACCCTATCTAAATTTGAAGGTATCAAAATCCTTGTGCAAGGACTGATCCAAGGGGTTTACCAGATCACCTTAAGATAATCACCATATGTATCCCCTTTTAGGGGGTATCAAGTTGTGGGAAAGGATTTTGATACTCGCCTCCCTTAGGTAAATCTACTTGAAGTGATTGCACAGTCAAAAGCTCAATGAAAAAACTTGTTGGAATAAACACCTTTCAAAGCTTTCTTTCAGATTCAATAGCTAAAGTCATTACTTGTATCCCACAAGGTTGCATTGTCCCTTGTCCAGATTATTTTCAGAAATTCTTTATCAAGTTTAACTTTTGTCATTGGAAACATCAAACTGATCTGAAATTTGATCCAAGTTATTTAGACACCCTTGCTTGCAAAGAGAGCCTTCAAAATCAGACACTCAAAGCTTTGTCTCAATCCAATTACCATAATCTCTCCAAGTTATGTCATATTGGACCCAACATAAGAAGGCTAAACTTCCTAGAGCCACAGTCTATCAAGAGAAAAAAGTTACAGAGAGAAATCTCAAAGACCATCAATATTCCCTTAAAGAAATCCAAGCAGAAGAGAAAAATTAAGAGAGATTGGAAAACATCGAATATAATGCAAGAGTCAAGTAGTTTGCATATTGATTCCAAGTAAACCATCACTACATCAATCTTGAGAGAGAAGACTAGATGGATCCATCACGTATCCATTCTACCTTTGGGATCCCAAATCCTATCTCGACAGTCCTTCATCTTAGCTCATCCTAGTCTCATCCTTGCATCACCACCAAACCTTAGTTGCATCTTAAATTCATTCTTAGTTGCATTCATAATCATCTTCCTAGTAGCATCATAGGTCATCCATTTTAGTTGCATCTAGGTCATCCTTTTAGAAATAGCATCATTCCATCATCCTTTACCATCATTCCATTAGTAATTCACAATCAGAAGCCCAAATCCTTGATCCAAATCCAACATCCACTATCCAAGTCAAGACCCACCATCCTTGCATCAAATCTAGTGATCCAAATCCAAAAACACTTAGTGTTCAAAACCTTTGAGTTGTTTTCAAATCCCTATCCTAAATCATAAATCACCCCCTTTGATAGAGCATTGTCTAAAGGAAATCCAACATGTCCTTGCACAACCAAGAGATTGGCTTGCATTGATAAGAATCCAGTTGACCAAAGATCATTAGTCTATCCTAGGTCGACCAAATCCTACCACTGATCCTCCATCGGGAAAACAACAACTCATTTGTTGACACTTAGTAATCTTCCACCAGAATCCCACCAATCATCCACCAAGTCCTTGATCCAAATCAAAGCATCCCACCAATCCTTTGTCATCGCCAAAGCATTTTCACCAAATCTTTCACCATCTCCTGCCAATCTTCCACCATCCTTGATCCAAATCAAAGTATCTCACCAATCCTCTAGCAATCCACCATCCTTAGAAGTTTCCTAGGATTGCATCCATCATTCTTTAGAGTCTTTTAGGAGCATATTGCATCCATCTAGCATATGCATCTTTAAGATCTCCACTTCATGCTTGTCAAGACAAGATCTAAAAAATGAAGGAACATGGTCCTTATCAAATCACCAGCTTGTCTAATCCCAACATTTCTACCAGTGCGAGGGTAGCTTATGATCCATAGATCCAACAAACTGGTAATGCATGGGATGATCCCAATATCCCCCCAGATTCTTTTGCAATAGAATTATTCATGAATCATCTGAGGAACACACAAATAGTTAGTGCACTCACTACTCAGAATCAATAAAACATGTTGGCTAACTTCACATAAGAGGGTACTCCCATTCCACCATATCTCCAACCGCATATTCCCATCAACAACATCTAAATTCCAGTAGAAGCATACACCCTCATCATCCAACAAATCCCTGATCCAATTTTTCACATATCACAAGTAGTTTCACCCATCCCTCCTCTTTTGCAAAGTAGTTTCACAAGCCCTAAAACACAAGCAACACAATCTATTGCATTTCTTCTCATAGGTGCACCATCATCTTCCATAATAGCTCAATCCATCATTCCTACACAAAGCTTTTTGCAAAACCAAATGCCACCTTCCACACAAACCTTTACATAAGAAGTTATGCCACCTTCCATGGGCCAAGAAACATCATGTTTCCCTAGGGAAACGTAATCATCCTTCCCATTCACTCCACAAGATTCTGCATCCATACCATCATTTCTAGGGTCAACGCAATCATTTCCCTCTTTCTCCCAACAAACCTCTGCATCAACATCATCTTTTCCTAGGGTAGTGCAATTGTTTCCCTTTCATACTCAGCAAGCTTCCACATCAGCATCACCTTTTATGTGGGGAACACAAGAATCCTCTTCCACCCCCAAACAAGCATTTACCCAAGCACAAACCCAACAAGCTACCTTCACAACTGGTATGCCCTCCATGGGATTCTAGAATCCACCATTTACTTCCCAAACCCCCATCACATCTACATTTCTAACATCATTTGCATCACAATTCCCACCATAGACTGGGTCTCATTGGGGCCTTACTCAATAATAAATGCAAGCTTTGGCAATACCAACTCACTCTCCTGCATTCATGCCTACAAATCAATGAGCCACAATCCCTCAAGAAGCACAGAAACAACAATCCCAACCTCTGCCAGTTTCATCCTTCCCCCCATTTGCAAGTTACCTACCCGCACCACCTACCACATCTCAAGTAATTCCCCCACCTCAGCAACATAGTTCATCTCATCTCACAAGTTACCTTTCCCAACCACCCTTTACTTCCAACTTCCCTACATCTATTCCACCCTTTAGTAATGCGGGAATACACCCAGCCTACATCAGCCAAGCACAGAGCTAAGTGCATCAAGAACCATCTTATCAGTAAGCAACATCATTCCATCAACCTCCCCCATTACAGAAATACTTCCCCACATAGCAACAAACCCCTATCATTCCCTAGTAGCAACAAGCTTCCTCCTACCAGTCGCAACAACAATATCCCGTCATCCCCCAGCACCAAAAAGAAGTTCCATATCCTCCACCACAATATGCTCCCATGCCTTAGCAGCAATATCCTCCCAAGCAATCATCACTCCAAAATCCATTCCAATCCACCTATCTTGTTGGGCAATCTCCATATCACACTCCACAATATCCACCTCAAAATCACCCTTATTCACCAGCACCACTAGATCCTTCCCAAATAGGAGTACCTTCTCCAATGCCAATCAATGCTGAGTGGGAAGCAATGAATAATGCTCTTAAGGAGCTCCAAACTGGCACAAAGAATAAAACCTTCAACTTTGAAGAGGTGTGTTCCTACCCATTTGACCAATCAATCATAGTTGTTCCTTTCCCTAAAAACTTCAAGACACCTAAATTTGATAAATATCGAGGGAAAGAAGACCCTGTAAATCACATCAAAGAGTTCTATATGGCATGCCAAGAAGTGGCTTACAATGAAAATTATCTTTTGTGCCTATTCCCCAAAAGCTTGGGAGGAACTGCTATTGAATGGTTTTACAAGATACCCTATGGGAACATCAAAACTTTTGCCAAGCTCTCTGAGAAGTTCATAGCACAATATGCCCACAATGTCGAGAATGAGTTGACCTTACTAGACCTTTGGAACTCAAAACAAAAAGAAAGAGAAAGCCTAGAAGACTACTTGCAATGATGGTAGAATCTTACTACCAGGTTATCATATCAACCGCCTGAAAAGAACCTGACCAAGATCTTCATCAATAACCTGCATCCCAAATTGTCCCACTTCATGAGGATGAATTACATCCAAACATATTAGGATATCAAAATAAAAGGGATAGATATCGAAAGAGGTCTCGTAGACAAAGGCACAATCCGACATTACAAGAATAATTCCCAAAATAAACATAGCAATGAGAAGCCTCATTACTAGAATCATAACAAAAATGATGTTACTAATGGAGCCACAGACACCAAGCATGTCCAAATCATTGTGGCTGGTCTTGCACCTATTCCTACATATCAACAATAGCCTCAAACTCATTAGCAACCTATGCAGCAATATTAGCCTCAAAACAATTAGCAGAACTATCAGCAGCAAGCCCATCAAGGTAATTTGACCAATCAGGCTAATGCCATCACTACAACTCCCAATCAGAATAGGCCTAGAGCCCAAACTTACCAGAAAATAATCTTCACACAACTTGGTGAACCTCTAGATGTTATCTTTCACCGAATGGCCAAAGCCAACCTAATTACGTACCTTCCAATCTAACAGTTTGATGATGCCACTCCTAAGCCCATCTAGTACAAAGATCATGAGTATTGTGATTATCATCATGTCAAAGGACACACGACCCTAACATGTATGAAACTCAAGCATTACATCCAAGATCTCATCGACTAAAAGGAGATCCAAGTGGACACACTTGTGCAAGTCTCACCTAACGCCAATTTGTAGATCTATCAAAATGTGTTCCCACAACACAACGCTGGGAAGAACCAAGCCAATGTTAATCCTCCTCCCTAGAACCAAGGAAAATGAAAACAAGGAGATCATGTTGACCACAAAGACTATACTACTACTTATATCAATTATGACAAATTTATTGGATGTATAACCCAATCGAGCCCATATTCAATGTCATCCACGTCAAAGGAGAAGATAGTCAGTGTCCTATTACCACCTGTAGAGGCCAGATAACTATAACCGGTGCACATCCAAGGCTAGTACACAATGCCCAATACAACCTCATAGAACATCTTGGGAACACACCTACCCAAATCTCCATCCTTGACCTTCTCTGCACTTCACCCCTCCATCAAGAGATTCTTGACTGAGCCCTCAAAGAGGGATGTATCCCCACAGACATTAACACCATCCAGTTTGAGAACCTTGTGGGACATCTATCTACATCCTATTCTCTATCCTTCAAAACATCTGACATACCAGTTGTTGAGCTTGACCACAATATCCCTCTCTGCATTGCCGTCATGGTCAGAGATTTTTCCATTAAAAAGGTCATGATAGATAATGGCTCAGCCCTAAACTTGTGTACTTTGAAATTCATTCAGCAAATAGGATTTACAGAGGCTAACATATCACATGAAGTAATCACCATTAAGGCATATGATAACTTGGAGCCTACTTCTGAAGGTACTATTCTTTTGCCTATCTAGTTGGGCCCAACAATGCAAGACACTATTTGCCATGTTGTTGATCTTGACTTACCATTTAACATCCTCCTCAGTCGGCCATGGATCCATTCCATTAAGGCTGTACCATCTACTTACCATCAGTGCATCAAATTTCAGCATCAAGGCACTAAGGTCACCATCCATGCAGACCCTCAACCCTTCGTATACTATAGTGGGATGGAAGGATCATTCCCTCATTCCACCCATTTTTCTAGAATTAACATTGGCACTTCTGTTGCCAGCTCTCCTGATCCCATAGCGATCTAGAGACTATCCTAACCTCCACTCTCTCTTTCGTCAAGATCAACAACAAGGGTTGTGGTAAATAAACCTTGAATGATGCATTTACAGTAGGGGCCCTCCCACTTGATCCACATACATAAGGGCACCCAAATCACCAAAGCAAGCCTACTGAAAGCAAGCATGAAATCAAGGAGATGGGACCAATGACTTTTGTCTCCCATGGAAAAATAACCAGTCAAGAGATGGATCTTGACATCAATAGGTGGTTGTACAAAGATCCCCCACCACTTGACACTCAGCTTCTTGGTTACTTCAAAGATAAGTATCCCCAATCACACAAGTACGCCATTGAATAATAGAAATATCAAGGCGGTGGTCTAGGACCACAAGAAGGAGGAAGCAAAGACCACAATTGGGGGCACCAACATGACCAACATTCCCTTTTAAATAGCTAGGATGACCTCGTAGAGATCAAAGACATCCCTAAAGAGGAAGAAAAGAAATCATATGATGAAATCTTCAATGATGATACCCTCATAGGAACTTCTATCCTCCAACAAATTTCCATTAACCTCATATAACTACCCCTCATCCACCCCGAACTCATAGACTGGGATCAACCAAGCATCACACATATCGATGAGTTCCAAAGCATAAAAGTGCTCTTAGAATTCATGGGGGCATCAAGCCAACAAGAAGACCAAGATTCAGGATCAAATCACATCTGTAAGCTCGACCCTAAAGGATATTTCAGGGAGGAGGCAAGCTCTAGTCACAAAATTGAAAAAGAAAAAGAAAAGAATGAGTCCTTATGTGAAAACCCTTATGGGGTGCATTCAGACTCCAAAAAAGATAAAATAAAGGGTGTATCTTCTAGTGAAAACCTCTCTAAGGTGCTAGAAGATGGAGACTTTTCTCTTCCTCCTATCCAGGATTAAAAACCTGAGCAATCACCTATCATCATTGAGGAAACCAAACCAGTCAATTTGGGCACAGAAGAATGTCCAAGAATCACCTACATTACAACATCTCTAACAGAAGGTGAAGAAATGACTCTCGATGTGCTTCTCTAAGGATCCATTATAAACTTTGCATGGTCATATGTGCATATGCTTGGGCTCGATCCAAATCTCATTGTGCACAATCTTGTAGTGGATCCTAATGTTGAGCTAGTCAAGCAGAAGCTAAGAAAAATGCATCCAAAAGTGACCTTGTTAGTAAAAGCAGAGCTCAAGAAACTTCTCCAAGAAAATATTATCAAAGCTATAGATTACTCAGATTGGATCTCCAACATGGTCCTAGTCACAAAGTCTTCAGGTGACATCATAATTTGCACATATTTTAGGGACCTGAATAAAACATGTCCAAAGGATGATTTCCTTCTTCCCAACATAGACATGATTGTATAGCTTATAGCAGGCCATGAGATGTTGTCACTCATGGATGGCTTCTCCGGCTACAATCAAATCCAAATAGCAGAAGCAGATCAACACAAAATAGCATTCACCACTCCATGGGGTACCTTCTATTACAACATGATGCCATTTGGGCTGAAGAACGTAGGAGCTACATATCAAAGAGAAATGACAACCATCTTCCACGATATGATCCACAAGATCCTAGAAGACTATGTGGATGACATTCTTGAAAAATCTAAAATAGGAGGAGAACACCTAAACATCCTTGAGAGTGTGTTTGATCATCTACATCATTATGGCTTGAAGCTGAATCCAAAGAAGTGTGTCTTTGGTGTAACATCTAGAAAGCTATTAGGCTTTATAGTCTCATAGCATGGCATAGAGATCGATCCTAAAGAGGTTAAAGCTATAATAGAAATTCCTCCACCAAGAACATTCAAACAACTCAGGAGCCTACAAGGAAAGCTCTAATAGGTGTGTCAATTTATCTCTCAGCTGGCAGACAAGTGCCAACCATTCATGCATCTGCTTCGTAAAGACACAAGCTTTAAATGGGATCTCATCTATCAGGAAAGCTTTGATAAGCTCAAGGAATATCAAGCTAACTCTTCTATCCTTGTACCATCAGTTTCAGGATGCCCTCTCATACTCTACATCTTGGTGACCACTACAGCACTGGGGGCACTCTTAGCACAGCATGATGATGACAATAAAGAGAGAACCATCCACTATATTAGTCAAACTGTAGTTGGATACGAGCTGAATTATTCGCCAATAGAAAAACAATGCCTTGCAGTGGTCTTCGCCACTCAAAAGCTCAAACATTACATGCTAAGCAATACACTCAGGCTCATTTTAAAGGTAGACCCACTCAAGTATCTATTATCAAGGATAACTCTCATAGGCCATATGGAAAAATGGGTCATGCTACTCAGCGCGTTTGACATCCAGTGATAGATCGAAAGGCAATCAAAGGGCAAGTAATTGTCGATCAACTAGCAGAAGCACCACTGGTGGATGCCTATCCAATAATCATGGAATTCCCTGATGAGCATCTATGTATGATCAAAGAACAACCCATGTGGAAGCTATACTTTGATGGCTCCTTTATATCGCATGGATTAGGGGCAGGAATCCTATTCGTCACACCTCAAAGTGACTATATTCCAAAGTCATTCAAATTAGGACCCCTGTGTACTAACAACATTGAAGAATATGAGGCACTCATCTTAGGCCTCAAAATAGCTATCCATTGGAATATCATAGAACTGCAAGAGTTTGGAGATTCACAGTTGATTATCAAACAAGTCCTAGATGAATTTCAAACAAAGGATGACAAGTTGCTACCCTACAAAGAACTAGTGGATAGATTGAAAAAACATTTCTTGAATCTACAGTTCACACAGATCCCAAGGCTTTAGAACAAAGTGGTCAATGCAATGGAAACCATTGAATCCTTGCTAGAGAACCCATGTGACTCATCACAATACAAATTCTTAGTTGAGTAGCTACACATGCCTACTTATGAGAATGCCGATGGAGAAATGGTGTGTGTCTTGGTTGGTCCTCAGCCCCCATGGTACCACGACATCCATACATATCTAAAAAATGGTATCATATCTCCTCATCTCACCAACAGCCAATGCCAAAACTTAATTTGTAGAGCTTCCCACTACACTCTTGTAGCCAACATCCTTTATTGTCGTCAATATCACAATATCATCTCTAGGTGTTTAGATTCAAATGAGGCCATCCTAGCTTTACAAGAGGTCCACACTAGAATTTACGGTGCCCACACAAGTGGCATGGTTCTAGCAAAATAGTTTCTTTGAGTTGGGTATTATTGGCCAACCATGGAACATGACACTTGTGAATTTTTTAGGAAATGTCTACCATGTCAGCAGCATGCAAATCTGATTCATGCACTAGCACAAGACTTGCAGCCCATTGCGTCACCTTGGCCATTTTCACGTTGGGGCTTCGACCTCATTGGGTTAATCACTCCCCTTTCCTCAGATGAACATAAATACGTCATAACTGCCACAGAGTACTTCAAAAAATGGGTTGAAGCAATTCCACTCACCCTAACTACTGGCATCCAAATATCCAAGTCCATCCTTTACCATATCATTTGCCACTTTGGCATACCATCTACCATCTTCACAAACCATGGCACACCTTTTGAAAACCAACATGTGGATGATCTATGTGCCAGATTCCACATCCATCACCATTTCTCCAGTCCATAATTCCCCCAAGGAAATGGCCAAGCTGAGGAAACCAATAAAACCATTCTGAAAATTCTCAAGAAGGTTGTCAATGATTCTAGTCGTGACTGACACCTCCTAATAAATCCCGCCCTCTAGGCCTATGGCACTTCTTATCGCACTCCCATAGGCACCACCCCATATTCCCTTGTATATAGTGTCAAATCCATTCTGCCCATCGAGGTTAAGATCCCATCATTGTGGGTCTCCATGAATAACTATACCACTGATGAAGACTATAGTGTGGCACATCTCACACGACTGGATCTACTAGATGAAAAGAGACATCAAGCTTATGATCACCTTGTTGCATACCAGAATCGACTCAAAAGGAGTTATAACAAGAAAGTCCACCCCAAACAATTCCAAGTAGGTGACATGGTCCTAAAGGAAAATTAGAAAGTCCAAGCACACAGAAAAAAGAAAGGTAAGTTTGAACCTACTTGGCTGGGCCCCTATATTGTCACAGCATGCTTCGGCTCCAAATCCTATCAGCTATCTACCCAGAAGGTGAAACTTTGAATGATCCAATCAACATAATCCATCTGAAGAGCTTCTATGCTTGAACCAAATCCTACATATTCAAAAAATCCATAAAAATTTGGAAAAAGGAGAAAAATTTAAAAAAATTAAAAAAAGCAAAAAAGCAAAAGGAAAAGAAAAATAATTATCTAATGGTGAAAACTTGGTAATTCAAGTGCCTTGGACAAGTATGTTGGTGAAAACCTAGCAAACAGATGCCATACATAGTGGACTACGTCATTATCTATCAAACTCCTATCCCACCCATCCCAAAACCCAGTCCTTTTTCTACCATCCCCATCCCCACCACCATCCCCCAACATTCCTCTATTTTTAATCCTCAAGAAAATCCACAATCCCTCCTGTACATATCTTGTACCATATCTTGTACCATATCTTGTATCATATCTTGTACCATATCTTGTATAGCGCAATCCTTCCTATATCTATCCTGTATAGCGAGATCTTCTTATCCCCGATCCTAAGCTTCTGTACATAGTTGTTGTAAATCTTTCCCCATCCATTGTACATATCCTCGCATCTTGTTGTTCATATCCTTGTCAGTCCTGCAACATCATTTGATCAGAAATCTTGTCCTACCTAGCCTTGTACTTCAGCAACTCAATTGTCAACTATTCCTGATCACAAGTGATTATTCTTGAACTTCATCATTTGCCAGCGAACAACAACACTCATTCTCTCATCAATCAGTGAGTCCCTGCGGATGTATCCTTCCTCCTATCATATCTAATCTTCCACCAATCACACTAGGTCCATGTCGATGTATCATTCCACACATTTAGACCAATCTTCCCACCATCAATCAATCAAACCCTCAAATCAATCTCTCTCCTTGGCAAAGGATGTCTTTTTGAGTTATCATTTTGGTCTTGGATTTTGTCCTTTGGATCTTGTTAATCTTTTACAGCTTCTCATTGTTTCTCCACTCAAATTCACCATGATCCTTTATATCATGGTGTGTTGCGAATGCGGACAATCTGGGGCAAGGTCTTTTGATCTTTTTTTTTTCTGCCTATGAGTCAGTCGGACATGACCCTTGCATGGTTCACATGTGATCTTCTAGGTTAGATGGTGTACTTGGGAGATTTAGTTTGTTTGTGGTTTCTCTAGCATCATTTATACCATGCTTCCTCTTGGGTTCATGTGTGATGCAAGGGCAACCTTACGTGTCTTTTTCGCATCACTCCTATGCAACGCTAGTGACAAGGCCTTGTGATCTCGGTATCCTTGGTAGGTCTCTAATGTTGCTATAAAAAACTAGGTTGTGCTCTCCACATTTACACTTGGAGCTCCCCAAATCCCCTGCATCTTGCATCATATAGATTAATCTTGCATCTTGCATCTTCATGTAGCTACATTCTGCATCCTACATTCCATCTCATATTGTATTCCTCCATCTTTTCTCTTGGAAGTTTGGTTATTTATCCTTCCTTCTTCCTTCTTTTTTGTTTCCTTTCGAGAAAATTCCACAATGTTTCCTCTTTGTGTTATTTTCTCAAGGGGGCACAACCCCTTATTCCTCTAAATTCTAGCCTGGGGCATCTTATTTTCTTGTCTTTTACACCACGCCACTTGCGGCATCGCATCAAAGAGGGGCAAAATGTAGACACCTAAAAATCCATTAGAAAATAAAAGTATTTTTATTTTTCTAAAAACCCCTAGACATCATCATTTACTAATTAATTAATATATTTTTATGCCATTAAATCCCTTTATTTTAATCAAACATCTTTAATTAAAAGATCCTTCCCCAAAACATTTAAATCACATTTGAATGATAAACCCCTTTCAAAAATGTTTAAATCTAATTTAAACATAATCCCTCCTATTTATTAAATTCATTTGGTAAATAAAGTCATCAACCAATTCCTCAATTAAATTAAACATTTATTTAAAAGCCTAAAATCTTAGAAATCCCTATAAACCCCTAGACTCTTCTAGAAATTTCTCAACCCTTATCCTAATCTTGGTCCATTCAACCTTTGAAAGTCAATCCTTATCCCTTTGACTCAACCCCTAACCAAACCCCAAACCCTAACTCTCCTCCTAACCCAAGCCCTTCCTAAAATCCTATAAATACCCTCATCTTCCAAGAGAAAATAAGCAATTTCCTTTTCATTTCATAGTAAACTTATAATGCCATTTTCATTCTAGCTCATAGCTAAACCATATAATTGTTAGATTTCATTATTTTCAAGCTTTCTAACACATCTTAGCTTAGAATAATGGATGAATCTTAGTTTATTTCATTTTTTCCATAGCTTCTTGCATCATATCACATCTCTTTTGGATAAAATCAATCTTAGCATAAGCATCATAGAGCTTAAATCTTCATCTTTTGCATCATTTAGGTCCTTGAAGCCTTAGGGGCAATTTGGGTGTTCTATACCCAATATTGTATCATTTATGGGGTTTTCATGGATCTCAATCTTTCCTAAAAATCATTAGTGACATGCTCCATGTGTTTTGAGAGCACACCCACATCTCTCTTATCCAAGCAAAGAAAACAGTACTTGGGTGCACCTGTTAGGCCCAATCTGAGGTGGCTAAGCTTAGATGTTCATGTTTTGAATTGATATGATGCTAGATTAAAACCTAACATTTGCTTGTTTAAGCCTTTCAAAATAGATACAGATGGCCTAGTCTACAAATATGAACTAAAATTAACAACAAATCTAAAAACTATGGGTGATCTTCTAAAAATGTTCAACGCTTCAAATTCAACATACCATTCATTGGCATGAGAGATGGAATCAATTAATTTGATTCAAAAATCATACATTTGAATAGAATCCTAATAACAATATCATAATTTGACTTGCTTTGAAAAAAATACTTCATAAAAAGGTCGAATAGATAAGAGTTATGCCAGTAATATAGGAATGGATGTCCCTATTGAGTGTACTATTCATTCTCATAAAATTTACATCGAGTGAGAAGCACACACTTTTCTAGTTCATATATTCCAAAATAGAAACCATGATACACAATAATTACTCCCAACAATCCGTTAAATCTACATTGTATGCCAATAATACCATCTACTTGTAAAAAAAAATTGTATACATCAATGACACCACTATATTGGCTCTCTCCTCCTTTGTTAGCAGACTTGGCATCATTTCCAGCTACACCTCTAAGGAATGCACAAAAATAGAGGATGTTGCACTAGCTGCACCTCCAGAAGCCACATTTCCTACAAACCATTTCCAATACTCATACTTATCCTCCTTATAATTGAACAGAATCTTGATGTAATATGTGAAGGAAAAGTTTAGAGCCTAAAATCATCCAAATTTCATAAAATAAAATCCCAATTGTAAGAAAAACTTACAAGAACTAAATTGCACTAACATGATTTTTTCATGGGTGAAAGTTCAAACGGAATTCATAATGACCACAACCTAAAATTTGAATGCCTTTTTACCTAAGTAGGAAATCAATGGATAACTTTGACTACATTCCCTCTCCAAAGAAAACTTCACTTTCATCCTTTACTGTATGAGAAAATATTTCCCCAATTTGCTTCTAGGGTTGAGAGAGACAGTTTATTTTTAACATTTCATCTTGGTTTTGAATAAGAAGTTTCACTCTTTCAATGGGAGCATAGGCAGTTTTGGATACTACAAAAAAAACCCCTCCCATAAGAATGGTAATCACAAACACTAACAAACCCTGCTCACTACGTGCAACGATAAAAATAGGGGACAAAGACTATTCTACTTATGCCTTTACCCATGGACCCGGAGAAAGGAAATTATGGATTCTCTGCCATTTACACCTAGACTTCTACTTTAATTTTCTACAAACGTACGACAATAAATAAAAATACCCGAGATAAAGTGATTTGCACAAGATAATGGCAAGCTATTGATCCATCCACAAAAATGAAACTCATAATACTCCCTATTGATCAATAGCTTGCCATTATCTTGTGCAAATATTTTTATCTCCTATTGATGTATTTTGTTTTGATGTCAATTTCAGAGATTAATATATAAATAGTTGTGATTTTTAATGTGACTTTTAATCTCGGAGATTGATGTATTTCATTATAACTTCTAGTTTCAAAAATTGATTTAACTGTTTTGAACTTTTAGTTTCAAAGATTTTTTCATCTCATAGAGATTATTAAAACCTTTCATTCATTCATCCAATACAGCTTCAACAAAATGAGCTTCAAAGACAAACAAATGCTGAAACTAAAAGTGCTCATAGTAGCCCTCTTTCTAGGATTTTCTTTACTCATTTCCCTCAACAGAACCACCTACACATAATCCAAATACAAGCCCATACATCCCAGGATTGAATCCCAGTGCTGCAAAACCCCTTCAAAACTATTGCTCCCACTAGCAAAAGCCCTAGTCCACTATGCAGCCTCAAACATAATCCCACAACAAACCCCGCATAAATCAAAATAATGACAAAAGTCTTGCAAAATGAAGCCCCCTACAACATAATGGTCTTCGGCCTGGGCTACGACAGTCTGATGTGGAGTTCCCTAAATCAAATACTTTGGTATTCTGAATATAAATTATAATACCTGATAGTCAAAACATGAGGTGTTCTAGTTTCTAGGAATCTAACGTTAATACACTTGAAGTCATTCTCATTCACACATATTAGATGAGAAGCTTCTTTTTTTATCAAGTGACTCTATCTAAATGTTTTATGTGTTATAGACCTTTCATTCTTGCCAGGCCTCAGCTGACTCATTCTCTCGCGTTCAATCGTACGAGCCATATGAAGAGTTTTTGTACCCCATTTTTCCTATAGCAGATAGAAACTAAAAGCCATGTCTGCATATATTTTTTCGATCCTTCTGTTGCATCTATTTCTTCCAGTACAAGCCCAAACAAGTTTTCACTTCAAAAAATTCAATGCATCCACCCTTTATGAGGTCGAGTATTCCACAATCCGATCTGGTGCAATCTATCTCACAAATCAATCACAATGCATCTTTGGTAAAGTTTTATATCCTCAGCCTGTGCAGATGAAAGTACCCACTTCCACAAGTACGAGATCGTCATTCAGGACCACCTTTGTATTCACCATGCTTCCTTTTTCCCCGATCCTTCAGACAACAGGCATGGAATAGCATTTATCATCACACCCAACAACTCAACTGTGGAAGGTTCAGCAACTCAGTACCTCAGTTTGTTGAATAAATCAAATATTGGGAAGCCTGACAATCATCTCTTTTCCATTGAGTTTGACACAGTGAGTTGTCCTGAATGACAGGAAATGTAAGTTCCCATCCCCTTATAATATGATACTGGCATGTCAGAGGAAAACTTCATGGAAAAACAAGGAACTTTAAGCACGATAAGATACCCATTTGTGACAATGTGAGGGTTTTATACAGCCGAAAAACCACTTATAAATAACCGAAAAGCATTTTTCGACTGTGAGACAATTCCAACGTGACAAAATTCTGATTGCAAGCAACCTCATAAGAGAATCCTATCAGCTAAAAATATAATTGAACATATTACTATATGACTAAAATGGATGTCTGTAGACTCCTTATAGTAGGTTGATAATGTTCAAATATGGTTTGACTGAACATCTGGGCATATTAATCTAATATTTCCGCAGTCTATCCCACGTCATGTTGAGGATGATTCGCATTGAGTTAAGAATGAAGCACTTGTAGAGAGGTAAGTATAAATAGATGTATAAGGTGGAAGTTTCAGAAAACAATTAAGAGAATTAATGGATTGTTATCCTAGATGCCATATTATAGTCGATAACCTACCATGGGTTCCATCTTTGAGACAATGGCTCCTCATTTATTCATAGTTTGTACCTCTTGAATTGGGAAATGTTATAATTGCCTATTATTAATTTATTTAACTTATTTATTATTATTATTTATTTTATTAATAAAATATTATATTGCACTAGCCGATCAAAAAAATTATATTGCTAGGTTATGATATATATTTTTTAATTTTATTAATATTTTTTTATATTTAATTAATTATTATTAATTATTTATATGGTAATCATAATTATAAAATATTATTGTTTATTTATTAACATCTTATTTAATTATTATTTAGTTATGTAATATTTTATTTCATTATCATTTATGTATTTGTTGCCTAAATTTTTCCTTTTCTGCAAATTTGGCCAAGTTTCCAAGTCTCTATTTTATTCTGCCCTGCTGCAACTTGTTTTCACTTGTGAAGTTGATCCATGAAGTTTTATGTTATGCGATCTTGACCTTATGTTCCGCAATGTGTTGTCAAGCCCCAGTTCAAATCGCATCACCTAATTCACTAAACTCAGGAAGATATTCAAGTTTGAATGGTTGTAGGAAATACTCAGGTCGTAGGGTTCCAAAAAATGTTCAATGTTGAAAACTCTCTCTATTTTCGACCTCCAATCTGAAAACCCTCTGTGTTTTTTGACCTCTCATCTTCGCACTTCTTTCTCTGGCATTGGCATTTTCTTAAGTGTGTTGTTGTGACCAAGTGGGTCCCAGTTGATGTTGTCAAAGAGCTACATGCGCTTGTCGCATGATCGCATAGCCCTTTCTTAGGCTACGCGATCATGCGACTAGCCATTATCCACACTACTGCAACCAGTGGATGGTGGGCTTGAAACTTGTGAGTGGCGGTAGATGAGATCTAACGGTGGTCACATGATCTCATGGGATCTTCCGATCCCATGCGATCATGCGACAACCGTTCGATGGGTGTCTTGGTGGCTCGTGGGTCTGGCGTGTCAGGGAATCCGGCAGGGAGCATCATGTGACTGGGGGTTTTTTCTTGTGCCCAATTTTAGTGTTATCATGGGCCCAGTTCACGGTCGAGAAGAGGGTCATACCACTTGTTGCATGATCGCATGTGGTCTCTTGACCGCATGCGACCATGCAACAAGCTTTCACCAATCAATGAAAGTCTTCTAGCTTTCGGTGGGTCCAGTTAGTGTAGTCGACTCCTGTTGGGCCATGTGGTAAGGGTTGCACTGAGGTGGAAGATCTTGCAGGCCTGAGGTGTCTTGTGGCAGAAAATGGTAGATTCTAAGGGCTTGTCGCATGATCGCATGAGGCTTTTTGAGCTCATGCGATCATGTGACCGATGTTGTTTCAAAGCAGGGTGACTCTTTCTTTGCCGGTGTTTGATCTAGCAGAGAATGCTTGCAAGTGCAAGTAGCTCGGATTTGATTTTTGAGCACGGTTGCAGATTGTGAAGTTAATGAGGAAGATCCAGGTAGCCGTCACATGTCAATCTTTGTCCCAGTGAAGTACTTTTGTGGTATTCATGGTGAGACTTTTGTGTAGAAAAGTTGATGAGTCCAAGTTGCTTGTCTGTAGGTTGTTTGCAGTACAGGGATGGGTCATTTATCTGATCGGTTGAGATGTTGCAGAAGTGTATTCATGATCAGATTTGTACCTAGGGTTTATTACTATCTTGCAACCCTAGTTAGCTTTGGACACCTGCCTACATGCATTGAGAGGATGTATATAACATTTTTTGGAGCCTTTAGTGCTTAGAGTTTGCAGTTTGTAAAAAGAGTTTTTCTCTTTCTAGGAGTTATCTGTGCAATCTATTCTGCCCTCTGGCTTTTACATTCTGTAACCTTTCATTGAAGTTGCAGATTCAATAGAGGCTATTTGTGGCATTTGTTCTGCCCCCTGGTCTTTCACTTGTCTGCATTTCTCTTATTTGAATATGATATGCTAGCTTTGTTAGAGAAATCTCAGAGTTCCAGACCCCTTCTTTCTTTCAGCTCACATGTGTACTATTGTGTATTTGATTGGATTGAGTTTGTGGGTATTCTTTAGCTCCCTATCATTCTGTCTCATTCCTGTGCCCTTTTGTTGAAGAGAACGTTTGCTTGCAGGTCATAGGTTGTGTCTTATGTCCAAGGCCCTCCTATGAAATACTTATGCAAACCTGTTTAGAGAGATTGTGTTCTATTAGATCTGAGAGCCTTCATGCTGATTTGGCCAGTGTATTGTATTCATCTCTTTTCGGTGCATCACCTAGTAGGTAGTTTGCTTTCCTATTTTTTCCCTTTTCATGCACTCCTTCTAACCCTTTCCCTTCAGAGTTTACTTTCATGTCAAGAGAAAACTAAGGTGATAATCCAAGAGGAACCAGCCTAGAACTTGGAGGTTTCATCTCGGTTAGCAAAGGTCCCACAACCTTGAGATGATTCCCATGTTATACTGAGTTATCAAGACCAAGAGAGCTTGAAACAGAGGTGCAAAACTCAGTGTATAACAATTTCTGGCACACTCGGTGGGACCAAGTTCAGATTCATGTTAAATATTATGCAATCTTTGATATACTAATGGCATAATACACACCTTTCAGAGGTTAATATTCAAGTATATTTGGTGACTCGGCTTTGGTCACCATGATGAGCCAAAGCAAGGAGGATGATGGTAACCTTGTAGAGGAGTGTTTTGATTGCATCATAGAAGATTTTTGTGTGAAGCTTAATACCATTGAAAGAGTTGTTCCTGTGAGCCTTCCTTAGGCTGCTAGCTTAGAAGAGCTATTAGCTTTTCAAGCTGAAGAAGAGAATGATCCTCTAACTGCAGAAGAAGAGATGGTATGGAAAACTATCATGGAGGGTGACATCATAGATTCACTCCTTGGTGACCAGAGGCCCATTCAGTTTATTTAGCCTCCCTAGGAGAATGTCAGCTCTGATCTGGACTACGAATTTCAAACGTTGATATGCTAGGTAGTTCAGTATGTTTTTGTTTTCCACTTTCTCCTTGTTGGCATAAAGTGTGCAAAGTGTAATACCCTAAGGAGAAAGGGTAGTTATTTCAACACACCAGGGAATGGTTTTGTTTAACCAAGCTTTTGCACTGGTTAGTTTAGGTTAGGTTAGTTTTCCTGCTTTCTTCCAGTTTTCTAGGTTAGTTTTCCTATTTTCCAAGAAGTGCTCGAGCACAGTCTAGTTCAGTTTTGTCTCTGTCCAAGTTTTGTGCTCAGAATGACTCCATGCCCAATGGATTGTGTCAAAGCCACTGGTCTAATGTCTAGCAGGTTGACATCCTGCAGAAGTTGCCAAAATGTTGCCCAAATTTTTTCTTTTCTGCAAATTTGGCCAAGTTTCCAAGTCTCTATTTTATTCCGCCCTGCTGCAACTTGTTTTCACTTGAGAAGTTGATCCATGAAGTTTTATGTTTTGCGATCTTGACCTTATGTTCCTCAATGTGTTGTCAAGCCCCAGTTCAGATCGCATCACCTAATTCGCAAAACTCAGGAAGATATTCAAGTTTGAATGGTTGCAAGAAATACTCAGGTCACAGGGTTCCAAAAAATGTTCAGTGTCAAAAACTCTCTGTGTTTTCGACCTCCTGTCTGAAAACCCTCTGTGTTTTTCGACCTCTCATCTTTGCACTTCTTCCTCTAGCGTTGGCATTTTCCTATGTGTGCTGTCATGACCAGGTGGGTCCCAGTTGATGTTTTCAAAGAGCTACATGCTCTTGTCGCATGATCGCATAGCCCTTTCTTAGGATATGCGATCATGCGACTAGCCATTATCCGCGCTGCTGCGACCGGTGGATGGTGGGCTCAAAACTTGCGAGTGGCGGTAGATGAGATCTAACGGTGGTCACATGATCTCATGGGATATTTTGATCCCATGCGATCATTCGACAACCGTCTGATGGGCATCTTGGTGGCTCGTGGGTCCGACGTGTTAGGGAATCTGGCAGGGAGCATTATGCGATTGGAGGGTTTTTCTTGTACCCAGTTTTAGTGTTACTGCGGGCCTAGTTCGTGGTCGAGAAGAGAGTCATACCGCTTGTTGCATGATCACATGCGGTCTCTTGACCACATGCGACCATGCGACAAGCTTTCACTAGTCAACGAAAGTCTTCTGGCTTTCTGTGGGTCTGGTTAGTGTGGTCGACACCTGTTGGGCCATGTGGTAAGGGTTGGACTGAGGTGGCAGATCTTGCGGGCCTGAGGTGTCTTGTGGCAGTGAATGGCATATTCTAAGGGCTTGTCGCATGATCGCATGAGGCTTTTTGAGCTCATGCGATCATGCGACTAGTGTTGTTTCGAAGCAGGGTGACTCTTTCTTTGCCGGTGTTTGATCCAGCAGAGAATGCTTGCAAGTGCGAGTAGCTCAGATTTGATTTTTGAGGATGGTTGCAGATTGCGAAGTTAATGAGGAAGATCCAAGCAGTCGTCACATGTCAATCTTTGTCCCAGTGAAGTACTTTTGTGGCATTCATGGTGAGACTTTTGTGCAGAAAAGTTGATGAGTCCAGGCTGCTTGTCTGCAGGTTATTTGCAGTACAGGGATGGGTAATTTATCTAATCAGTTGAGATGTTGCAGAAGTGTATTCATGATTAGATTTGTACCTAGGGTTTATTACTATATTGTAAATCTTGTAACCCTAGTTAGTTTTGGACTGCTGCCTGCGTGCAGTGAGAGGATGTATATAACATTTTTTGGAGCCTTTAGTGCTCAGAGTTTGCAGTTTGTAAAAAGAGTTTTTCTCTTTCTAGGAGTTATCTGTGGCATCTGTTCTAGCCTCTAGCTTTTATAGTCTGTAACCTTTCATTAAAGTTGCATGTTCAATAGAGGCTATCTGTGGCATTTGTTCTGCCCCCTGGTCTTTCACTTGTCTGCATTTCTCTTATTTGAATATGATATGTTGGCTTTGTTAGAGAAATCTCAGAGTTCCAGAGCCCTTCTTTCTTTCAGCTCACATGTGTACTATTGTGTATGATTTGATTGGATTGAGTTTGTGGGTATTCTTCAGCCCCCTGTCATTCTGTCTCATTCCTGTGCCCTTTTGCTGAAGAGAATATTTGCTTGCAGGTCATAGGTTGTGTCTTATGTCAAGGCCCTCCTATGAAATACTTATGCAAGCCTGTTTAGAGAGATTGTGTTCTATTAGATCTGAGAGCCTTCATGTTGATTTGGCCAGTGTATTGTATTCATCTCTTTTTGGTGCATCACCTAGTAGGTAGTTTGCTTTCCTATTTTTTCCCTTTTCATGCACTCCTTCTAACCCTTTCCCTTCAAAGTTTACTTTCATGTCAAGAGAAAACTAAGGTTATAATCCAAGAGGAACCAGCCTAGAACCTAGAGGTTTCATCTCGGTTAGCAAAGGTCCCACAACCTTGAGATGATTCCCATGTTATACTGAGTTATTAAGACCAAGAGAGCTTGAAACAGAGGTGCAAAACTCAGTGTATAACCGTATTCATTAATATAACATTTTTGGGGGGATGTTTTTTGGCTATTTTTTGGCCAACATGTTGTAACTGATTCTAACCCTAAAGCGGCAAAATAAGCTTGTATAAAATAGCTTAGGTTTAGGGATTTCATTATGATGTATGTTTAAGTATCTTCTTGCAGGGGTATTGAGTTGTAAGGGATTGCAGATTGTAATCAGGTTGTAATCACTGGATAATAATAGTATTGGACTCGTTGTTGGTGGATGTAGCCTAGGGATTGGGTGAACCACATTTAATCTTTGTGTCTTGTTTTCAATTTCTGTGTGGTTTATTATTTTCTGATATTGGTATAATATTTGCATGTAGTTGTTATTTCTGTCTTGTTAATCCTAACAATTGGCTGGTCTTATAAGCATAAAAAGAGGCCTATTTGTGTGGTGGTAGCCTGAGGAATGCAGGTTTGGTCGAAGTGATAAATATATTGTAAGTTTCAATCAAATAAAGATGTCAAGCATTTTATGGAATTTATTGTTTACTCTGGATAAAAATCACAGTTTAAGGCTTTATCTTCCATCCAAACATTTATGTTTTGAATGTTTTGAGCATTTTTGTTTTTAAAGGGTTGTATTTGGTTGAGTAAGTCACAAGATATTTTCATTTTGGGGTATATTGTCTAAACCCTCCAATAGGGTAACCCGAGAGACAAAAGATGTAATTTCCCTTAGGATCTACCTAGATCAGACCCTCTCATTTGGGAAGTGATGAGGTAGGGTTGTATATTTATTGTCATAGGAGTTTCAGAAGACCATGCTAGATTTGGCACATGCTTGAAGCAGTGGAAGGTGATTGGTTATGGGGAAATGAAGGAATGACTATATCATAGAAAAAAAATAGTGTTGGTGCGGGGGCCATATCTCCCTAATAAACCATTGGATCTTTCTGCATTTCTGATATGTTGGAGGGAACCTAATTGCGCACATCTCCACTAGCAAGATTTCAAAAATAACGTTTTCTTCAAAATTTATGAATGACTATGTACGGGTCTATGTAAGGTACATTGATAGGGCATTTTGTGATGAATTTCCTTCATGAATGTTTTGAGGGATTTTTTGTGAAGGGATAAGATGTTGTAGCCCAGGATGTCTAGAGAGTCCTCTTTTTTCTTTGAGTAGTGGATCCATTGAGAGTGATCCCAGTGGATAGGTCTTTGGAAGAAGTTGAAGGATTAGTAGTTTGGGGACAATCACAATACCATATGATCAAATATGCATTGATGCATGAGAGGAAGATTTGTAAGAGTACATATATTAGAAGATTGTTGGTTGACCACTAGCCTCTGCATCAGGTGGGTTTAGTTCACTAATAAATTGTTCCAATAGCATGATATTATTTGTTGTTGAAGTTGATAGTAGTGAAAGATGAATCATGTCACATAAAAACTCATATCCACTACAAGTTCTTATTCAAAAGCTATACAAAAGATTTAAATGCTTTGATATCTCCAACCAAGATAAATATTTCTTCATTTAATTAATTTATGTATTTTTTATATCATCAAGTTTTTCCTTTTTTTAGTTCATGCATTAAAAGTGTTTTTTAAAGGTCGTTGAAATGAAAACCAAATTTCCCATTAACCTTTTAGTTCATGCATTAAAAGTGTTTCTTTTTGAAGGTCATAATTAACTTTATAAAATTTAATGGGTAACATATCAATTCTAGAGAAATTACCATTGTTGAAAGAGTTAATGGTCCTAATGATTTCATCTTAAAAGATTTCTCACTATTTTATTTAGCACACTCATCACTAAGATTATTTAGAATAAATTTCTTTAAAAAAATTAACGACTCCATTCTACTCATTTTTAGTAAATAAAAATTATGATAGAATATATATAAAGAACATTCTTTATATTTATGGTCATGAATCTAAGAATCTCTAATATCAATAGTACCAATATTCTCGTTAGCATAATTAGATCGAAGAAAATTGGAAAGATAATTAATCCCTCTATCACTTCTTTTTAACCAATTTATCTTAGCTCTAAATCTAGCTCCTTGATTCTTATAATTTTGTTAACATTTTTTTTTATGTCTAGTATTCAAAACTTTATCAATATATAGCTTTATCAATAATATTATTCAACATTCCTACCTCTACTTCTAGGAATTTTTCCTCCAAGTTCTTTTCAGATCTTCTTTTATTAAAATACTTTTTTCTTTTGAGTTTAGTCTTCAAAAGATGTTTCCACATAACCAATTAGCTATTTCATATTTTAATATAAAATCCCTTAGATATTTTTTTGTTGATGTTCTTGCACAAAGAATACTCTAAAGATAATTTGTCTTTCGAAATAAAAATATTAAGATTGAATAAATTCTTTTTTATTTTAAGCTCTCTTATTACAACTATTCTCAAATTTAATACAAACTTTAATAGGATACTAATTAGATGGGGTAGAATAAAAATCACTCAAACATGATAACTCTTAATAGAAATTTAAAGCCTCAAACATTTAACATTTTTCCAAAGATTTGGTTACTACAACAAGTATATCGAATTTGACAGGGACCACTTTTATTAATCTTAAGAAGATCCACTATAGTGTAGAATATTTTTATTTTAGACAAAAAAAAAATTTATCTTTCCATAATACTTATTTAATACAATTGAACATATTACTATATGACTAAAATGGATGTTTGTGGACTCCTTATAGTAGGTTGATAATGTTCAAATACGGTTTGACTGCACATCTGGGTATATTAATCTAATATTTCTGTAGTCCATCCCACGTCATGTTGAGGATGATTCGCATTGAGTTAAGAAAGAAGCACGTGTAGAGAGGTAAGTATAAACAGATGTATAAGGTGGAAGTTTCAGAAAACAATTAAGGGAATTAATGGATTGTTATCCTAGATGCCATATTATAGTCGATAACCTACCATGTGTTCCATCTTTGAGACGATGGCTCGTCATTTAGTCATAGTTTGTACCTCTTGAATTGGGAAATGTTATAATTGCCTATTATTAATTTATTTAACTTATTTATTATTATCATTTATTTTATTAATAAAATATTACATTTCACTAAACCGATCAAAAAAGTTATATTGCTAGGTTATGATATATTATTATTATTATTTTCTTCTATTAATAGCTTTTATATTTAATTAATTATTATTAATTATTTATATGGTAATCATAATTATAAAATAGTATTATTTATTTATTAACATCTTATTTAATTATTATTTAGTTATGTAATATTTTCTTTCATTATCATTTATGTATTCATTAATATAACATTTTTGGGGGGATGTTTTTTGGCTATTTTTTGGCTGACATGTTGTAATTGATTCTAACCCTAAAGTGGCAAAATAAGCTTGTATAAAATAGCTTAGGGTTAGAAATTTAATTATGATGTATGTTCTAGTAGCTTCTTGCAGTGGTATTGAGCTGTAAGGGATTGTGGATTGTAATTAGCTTGTAATCACTGGATAATAATAATATTGGACTCGCTGTTGGTGAACATAGCCCAGGAATTGGCTGAACCACACTGAATCTTTGTGTCTTGTGTCCTCTTTCTATGTGGTTTATTATTTTCTGATATTGGTTATATTTGCATGTAACTATTATTTTTGTCTTGTTAATCCTAACAATTGGTTGGTCTTATAAGCATAAAAAGAGGCCTATCTGTGTGGTGGTAGCCTAAGGAATACAGGTGTGGTCTAAGTGATAAAGATATTGTAAGTTTCAATCAAATAAAGATGTCAAGCATTTTCTAGAATTTATTGTTTACTCTCAATAACAATCACTGTTTAAGGCTTTATCTTCCATCCAAACATTTATGTTTTGAATGTTTATTATTTAGGGATGGTATTACTCTATATCTAGAGAATTTTTGTTTTTAAAGGGTTGTATTTGGTTGAGTAAGTCACAAGATATTTGCATTTTTGGGAATATTGTCTAAACCCTCCAATAAGGTAACCCGAGAGACAAAAGATCTAATTTCCCTTAGGATCTACATGGATCAGACCCTCTCATTTGAGAAGTGATGAGGTGGGGTTGCATATTTACTATCCTAGGAGTTTCAGAAGACCATGCTAGAGTTGGCACACTCTTGGAGTAGTGGAAGGTGACTGGTTATGGGGAAATGAAGGAATGACTATATCATAGAAAAAAAATAGTCTCAGTGCGGGGGCCATATATCCCTAACGAACCATTAGATCTTTCTTAATTTTTAATATGTTGGAGGGCACCTAATTGCACACATCTCCACCACTAGGATTTCAAAAATAATGTTTTGTTCAAAATTTATGAATGGTCCTATGTACAGGTCTATGTAAGGTACATTGATAGGGCAGTTTGTGATGAATTTCCTTCATGAATGTGTTGAGGGAGCTTTTGTGAAGGGATTAGATGTTGTAGCCCGGGATGTCTAGAGAGTCCTCTTTTTTCTTTATGGAGTAGTGGATCCATTGAGAGTGATCCTAGTGGATAGGTCTTTGGAAGAAGTTGAAGGATTAGTAGTTTGGGGACAATCACAATACCATATGATCAAATATGCATTGATGCATGAGAGGAAGAGTTGTAAGAGTACATATATTAGCATGTGGATTCTAGTGGAGTAGAAGATTGTTGGTTGACTACTAACCTCTGCATCAGGTGGGTTTAGTTCACTAATTCAATGTTCCAATAGCATGATATTATTTGTTGTTGAAGTTGATAGTAGTAAAAGATGAATCATGTCACATCAAAACTCATATCCACTACAAGTTCTTATTCAGAAGCTAGATAGGAAATATTTAAATGCTATGATATCTCCAACCAAGATAAATAATTCTTCATTTAATTAAGTTATGTATTTTTTATATCATCAAGTTTTTCCTTTTTTTAGTTCATGCATTAAAAGTGTTTTTTTAAAGGTCGATGAAATGAAAACCAAATTTCCCATTAACCTTTTAGTTCATGCATTAAAAGTGTTTTGTTTTGAAGGTCATAATTAACTTCATAAAATTTAATGGGTAACATATCAATTCTAGAGAAATTACCATTGTTGAAAGAGTTAATGGTCCTAATGATTTCATCTTAAAATATTTCTCACTATTTTATTTAGCACACTCATCACTAAGATTATTTAGTATAATTTTCTTTAAAAAAAATAACGACTCCATTCTACTCATTTTTAGTAAATAAAAAATTATGATAGAATAAATATAAAGAATATTCTTTATATTTATGGTCATGAATCTAAGAATCTCCAACCTCAATAGCACTAATATTCTCTTTAGCATAATTAGATCGAAGAAAATTGGAAAGATATTTAATCCCTCTATCACTTTTTTTTAACCAATTTATCTTAGCTCTAAATTTAGCTCCTTGATTCTTATAATTTTGTTAACATTTTTGTTGATGTCTAGTATTCAAAAGTTTATCATATATAGCTTTATCAATAATATTATTCAACATTCCTACCTCTACTTCTAGAAATTTTTCCTCCAAGTTCTTTTCAAATCTTCTTTTATTAAAATACTTTTACTTTTGAGTTTAGTCTTCAAAAGATGTTTCCATATAACCAATTAGCTATTTCATATTTGAATATAAAATCCCTTAGATATTTTTTTGTTGATGTTCTTCCACAAAGAATACCCTAAAGATAATTTGTCTTTCAAAATAACAATATTAAGATTGAATAAATTATTTTTTATTTTAAGCTCTCTTATTACAACTATTCTCAAATTTAATACAAACTTGAATAGGATACTAATTAGATACGATAGAGTAAAAATCACTCAAACATAATAACTCTTAATAGGAATTTAAAGCCTCAAACGTAAAATTTTTCCAAAGATTTGGTTACTACAACAAGTATATCGAATTTGATAGGTACCACTTTTATTAATCTTAAGAAGATCCACTATAGTGTAGAATATTTTTATTCTAGACAAAAAAAAAATGATCTTTCCATAATACTTATTTACCTCTACACAGTCATCTTTGTGTTCAATCATATTAAAGTCACTAGTCATGATCTAAGAAACCTTAGGAAAGAAATTGACAATCCAACACCATAAATCAAATGTCTAATATAAATCAAAATTATCAAAGTCAATATTATCACCCGTATCCCAAACAATCCTATAACACTAAGAAGAACCACTATCCACCACAAAGAGATTTAACCAAGGCTCAACTAAGATGGCAAAACCTACATTACTTTTTGTCATGTTTAATAGAAAATATGAATTCTTCTAAATAAACTTTAATAGAGTCTAACAAAAACTCATAGCTTTGGTTATTTTAAAAAGAGAAGTTCTAAATTAAGCTTATGTATTCTAAAAGATGAATTAAGAATAGATTTTTTTAACATTATAAAGCCCACTATCATTCTAACTAAATTAATTTATAATCATTTATAAGAAGTACAATTTTAAGACTTTGTATACTACTACTATTTTCATTACATTCCTATTTATTTTTCTCTCTTGTCTTCTCATCAATTATGGGCACATCATTATCTATCTTTAAATATCCATCCTTTTTCATAAAATAGAAGGTTAATATAATCCAAGATGGCCCTTTACCATTTAGATTTCTTATTGAACAAATAATATGGTTATTTCTTTAAAGGGCCCACTCTCATTTGAAATAGTATTTGGGAGGACCTTTTTCTTTGTAATGTAATTTAGAATTTTTATTTATAAAAATCACTATAAGAATTACAATATATTTTTCGTTAAGAGGTGAATTATTTAAATAAAGATCAATGTTAAATGAATTCTTCAAAATTTGGATTTATAATTTTGAGGATAGGATCAACTAATTCATTTTTCTTGTTACTTTAAATTATTCTTAATTTCTTCTTTAGAGGGAGACTTTTTTCCTACGCTACTACCTAAATTTTAGATGTTCTTTTTTTACAAATAAAATAAATATTTAGACCACCGAAAAGTTTAATTTCACAGATTTATTATATTACCTCTAAGATAGATTATTAAAAAACTTGAAATCTCTACTTCTGAAATTAGAGAGAGAAGAACTTTAACATTTAAATGAGGAAGATTAATTCTAGTTTCTTCAACTTCCATAATATCACACAGTTGATTCTTGCTGTTGTGTTTGAATTTGATGCCGAAAATACAGACAATAACAAGAATTATTATGAATTTTTAGAAAACTGATATCAGTAATTGACATTGAAAACTTTTAAATATAATTTGAAAGTCAACATTAAAAGCTTTTTAACAATTTTACATGAACAAAATTCACCTGGGAACCTTCTAAATAAGATATAGTTTATTTTGCCTATTAACAATGTTAAACCTTGGAACAGTGTAAGAGCTCCTATAAATATAAAAGAACGATGCAGACTGACTTTTTTGCTTTATTCCTTGTTTTTAAGTTTTTGTGACACTTAAAAAGCCTTAGTTGCATTCCAGTTTTTTGCACCAGCTACCCAAAGCGGCCGAACCCCTTGCGCGCCAGTCTCTCAGTTCTAATTTTGTCTGATTGACAGTCCTACACAGTGCAGTATGTCTGCACCATTGTCAACACGACCATAAGAACTCCTACCATTAACGCCGCAATTTTCCATGGACTTGACAAATAATTCGTGCAGACTTCGTCCCACCATCTCCTAATCGTGCCTTTGAAGTCGAGGCGCTTTTTGTAGTAATTTTTAAAGAGTACTTCCCTGATTTGAGCTCTCAGCCCCCCGGGAAGCTCCAGAGAGCTTGACATCTCCTCCCACATCTTGGCCACGTACTCGTCGGTGATCATCATGCTCTCTCGAACAATGACGTGGCTTTCTCGCAGCAGAGCCACGTCTTCAGGGTTGTCGATGAGACAATCCATCAGCTCCACGTAGATCGTCACGTGTTTCTCTCGACCCGCGTCATTGAACTCCAATGCGAGCAAATTCCTCAACAGCACTTCAGTGTAGGGGTCTGAAATCGTTATCTGAGGAAGATAAAGCGTGTCCGAGTTCCTGCAAAATCTGATCTTACCTGGGCCCTTGAACTCTTTAAACTTGATCCCGAACTTCTGCAGCTCCTTTGCACTGTATTTCACCAGAAAATCTTGTCGACCAGATCTGGCTGGATGAGTGTAGCAGCAACTGAACACCACCGCGACCACGTCTCCGATCACATTAGAAATCTTCTGACAGCAAGTGGGAGGGGAGTCTTGTTCCACTCCGCTAACTTGGAGGAAAGTTGACACATATTTGTGGATACAGCCCAGCAGATGCTTTTCATTATAATATTGCTCTTCTATATCAGACACCTGGAAGGAAGATAGGCGGTTTATTTGAGACGGCAGGAGAGAATCAAGACTGTTCGTCAACTCCAAATTTCTGAGAAGAGAAAGAGGGATTTGGTTTTCCAGCTTGACAATATCACACCTGATGCTTGCCTTTGCAGAATCGGCAATGGCTTTGGAGGCTCCGCTGCCCAGAGTGACACTAGACCCCAGCTGTCGATCATCATCGAATCCAGATTTTAGAAAGTAGGAGAGGAAGAGGGCGTCGATCATCATCATCCTCGCAAAGTTTAGAACATCCTCCTTGTTTATCTCCCAGTCGTAAAACTGCTGGAATTCGAACATCATATCGGACTCGCTCACTCTTGCGAACATTTTTTGAATTAGGAGAGGGTCGTTTCTAGCTACCTCCCTTGTCGATCTGAGCTTGTAAACTTCCATCTGGGAAAGATGGGTGAGGCGTTTGTGGAACGGCCCCACAGATTCATCTCTGAGAGAGAAATGGTGATAAGGACCCAGCGACACCATTTGAGGAGCGTAGGCCTCTGGCTTAGCACTCATCACAGCCCTTGACAGACGCACGCTACATCTATTTACTGGAACGCCCTCCAGAGTGGCCTCCAGAAAATTCCTGACCTCTGCCGACCATTCCTCTGAGATCAGTTTTTTGTTTTGTTGCTCGATCTGTTGCTGTAGGTGTTGATTGAGGACGATCAAATGCTGCTGTTGCTGGTTGACCGCTGTAATAAGCTTTTGGATCTCTATCATCCATCCTTCCGGAATCAGTTGTTTTTGTTCTTCAAATTCAGCCATCGCCGGGAGCTTGTGAGTTCGACTTGGCACTAATTCTCCTTTCGCTTCAGATCACAGAGTCCTGAGGGAGGAAGCGTCCAGGTCCAAATCTATGATTACAACTACGCTGGGAGGAAACCCGTATATGCTTTTCGTGACACTCAACAATTCATGGCTTCGTTTTCTCTATCCCCACGAAAGACTAAAGAGGAAAAAGCCAAGCCGGCGGCACCCATGTTTTCAGACTAATCAAACATTTGGAATATTTCAGACTCAGAGTCCACATGTATTATTTTGGGCTTTAATTGGAAAAGTTTTTCTTTTACTATTGAAGGACTGTTGATTACAGTATAGATTTATAAAAAAAATTGCAAGAATTGATTCGTTCATTTTCTTTGTCCACAAGAAAGACTAAAGAGAGAAAGCCGACGACACCCATGTTTTCAGATTACCCAAAAATTTGGAATATTTCAAAGTGCAGGAGCCATTTTTTTTAAAAATGTATTCCTTATTTACCTGTCATTAAATTCTTATTCTATTGGTTGGCTTTAATAAAAAAAAATTATGCATTGTTTATTTCTTTTAAAGGAATCTTCATCGTTTTTGTTGACTTTTGAAAATTCATTATTTTCACATTACTTTGTGGATTCTTAAATTTAATTTTGATAACATAAAACTTAACAACTTAATATTCGAAAAAAATCATAATTTAAGGGTAAGTAGTAATTTCAAGGCATTCTTTTTCATTATTCAAACATTTGAAATTTTTCAAAGTCTACAAGCCTCCATTTTCTCCTCCACAAGCACCCTTATGCATTGTTCATTTCCTCTCACAAAATTATTATTCTATTTGTTGACTTTAATTTAAAAAGTTATGCATTGTTTATTTTATTCTCGTAGAATCTTTATTCTATTTGTTGGCTTTAATTCAAAAAGGTTATTGATCTCTTATTACGTTAGGAACTCTTGAATTTAATTTTGGTAATTTCAAATTTAACAACTTAACATTTGAAAAAAATCTAAGTAGTTTTTTCAAGGCATTATTTTTTAACTACCCAAACTTTTGAAATATTTGGAAGTCACAAGTACCTTCTTTTAGGCCCTCCACAAGCACCTTTATGCATTGCTTATTCTATTACTATGATAGAATAGTTATTTGAACACAATATATTTCAATGGTCATGCATTGTGCTTGCTTCAAAATTGCTAATACTCTTCTTAACTAAATAATTTGACAAGTAACTAAAGTAGTTTAGTTGTAATGTATTATACCTCACTCGGAAAATGAAACTATTGGCTACCAATTTGAACACCGTGAAATTACACTTGATCCCCATAACAAATACATGGCCTGAAGCACATTAGCAATCATTACTAGATCATACCCTGTCACTATTTTTGTATCCAACCAAATCTAAGTTGCTAAATGATGTATAAAAATACTACAATTGCTAACATATCTAAGTGTTTTCTTTATTACTTAAATCTTCTTTTGATTGGAGTCCACATAAATCTTGAGATCAAATGGACACCTCATGCATGTATATAAAGTCTTTCCACAACGATCTATGCATATAAGGTTGTGCAATGACCTCTTATAATTTTGTCCATCTCCTCTATTAGTATTTTCCTACTGACATACCTTATGTTCTGATGCTAAATTTGTGTTTTTGTTTTGGGGAAAACAAGTTTGAAGGGACATGAAAACCCTTTACAAAAAAGACGGCCAACAAAAAAGATCAAATGCTAACCAACAATTGGATAACTGTGAACCAAAAGAAAATAAAATACAGGTCAAAGGACCCAACACCAACTATAGATTTTTTATCAATTCTTCATTATGATGAATTACATCCACATTAATACTATAAACATCGCAGATGATGTTTTCAAACAAAACCTTACCTTTTCTCGAATTATGAGTCTTGGTAGAAGGACCAGGAACAGAGCCCATATCCACCTCTTGATGAGCCATTACATCCTTATTTGTTTTTCTCTTCACACTCCCTACAAGAGACCCAAAATTTATCTTGGAGAGACCCTAGATGGCTTGAGCATAATGAATTCCAGTACTTAAGCCCATCTATGCTATATTGTATAGTAGTGCGACTGACTGCCACAACCACTCTTAATTTTTCTTGCAACTTTTCAAAAGAGTCTTCCAAATTCTTTCTTTTTTCTTCATGCACCTCCTTCATAGCCTAGTGATGTCCTTCCACATGAGTACCAAGAACCTGTGCAATGAATTTATCGAAGATAAAAATTTGAACCCCATACACTGTAAGAATACCATCATTCCAACCCTAAACAAAGATGTTGGTGACCTGCATGTTGAAGCCATGTAATTTTTCAATAAAGGGTGTAAGACCACCCGCTAATAGTTTATCCCACACTAGAGGTTTTTCCAACTATATTTAATAGGATTTAGGTTCAACCCTATTGCAATCATTGCACATATTACACAAAGAGAAGATAGGAGCCAAAGATTCAAAAATGACAACACATACCAAATAAATCATGCGCAAAAAAAAAGTCCTACCTTTACATGCCATTATGAGTGAAGGACAGATCATTAAGCCCCTTCACATGATTTTGGAAAACTGAGAAATCATTCCCTAGGAGTCCTTTGAATTATCAAGATTCACAATCATTATGAATGCTAAATTTGTGTTATTAATTTTTTTAATATGATATATTGCAACTTTTAAGAAAGTCTAGGAACCATTTAGAAGATGAGGAAAGATAGGATAGGGTCATATCAGGAACCATAGAGGATGTGCTGATGTTGAAAGAGTACCCAAGGTATTGGAGCTTTCATAGTGTACACCTCATCTTCCCCCATGATTATCCTATTAGAGATGCTCTACCATGGGTGATGCTAGAGACTAAGATAGTTGCAAAGAAATAGGAGGAGGAGCAAGGTGATGAATAGGATGTCCCTATGAGATCACTTGAGGATACAAGAGGGAGAGTGACATAAAGGAGAGGAGGAGGAGGTGGATAGGACCCCGGTATGGAGATGTGTAACTTATCATCAACTATAAGGACCTCATTATCTATCTTTAAATATTCATACACTCCTCACTAAATTATAGAAGGTTAAGAGATGCCCCTTTCCCTTTAAGATTTCTTAGTGGGAAAAGAACAAGGTTATTTCTACATGCAGTGCTAAGTTTATAGATTAGATTGTGTGAACAATTAGTGCTAAGGTAATTTCTTTAAAGTCTCAGTCTTCTAGTTTGTAGCATAAATTATGGGACTAAAATCCCTTTTTTATTTTTTTGTGTTAGCTATAAATTCAATGCATTTTTAAGTTAGTTGTTAGGAATTTATTTTTACCTTCATCCTAATGGGATTGGGGCCTTCTTATTTAGAGTCATTTTTATTAAAAGTAATCACAATTATTCATCCTCACTAATATCAAATTGAACACATTATACCTCACTCATAGAAAATGAAACTATTGGCTACCAAATTGAACACCATGAAATGGGTATGTGTAGGATCATGGTATGCCAAAAGGTGGCGATGTGAAAATATAAACTTTTCACTCGTCCAAAAGCACACTAATCCATTTGTTGACTTTTTAGGAGGCCCGGGTGTCAGTACACCTGGCCAAGCCAAAGGCCAAAGCACATGCATAATTGAATATCCGATAATATCAAAATATTATCAAACATCTGATAATATCAAATATCCAATTTTTGCCAATAATTTTTATTTACATAGCCCGGCCGCGTTCAACATTTTTCATTCTGAAAATGTTGAACGCGGTTTGGGGCTTTCAGATATCTGATCAAATCCTATATCCTATTTTCTTAAGATCATAAGTAAGTTCAATTTTTATGTTTTTAGTGTTTTTAGTGTTTTTTATAGAAATTTGTAGTTTTTATATAAAAATTATGGTTTAAATGAGTTTTTTTTTTAAAAAAAAAAAATTGATTGTAATTATCGATTTGTGTTCTAATTGTAATCAGACATGGACCCAAATCAATCAAAAAAACCCTCCCAATGATCCCGCAAATAATCCACAACCACCTCCCAACAATCCCCCACTTTTAGAAGATGAACCAGTCTCAAACCCTCACCGTTTAGAGGATCTTATAGGAGACAAGGGTAAAAGCACAATAAGCTATCACCCTTTTACAAAGGAAAAGGCTAACAAAATCAAAGTTGTTCAACTTCAATAGTATAAAAATGATATTTATGTTTGGAATTTGAAGATGATGTAAACTAATTAAATGCGATAAAATGGATGAAGTTTATGATCAATATTTTTAATAATTTTTTGAATAAAAATTGATATATTTTTTTAATTTTTAAAGATAATTTTTTTGTTGCTAAAAATTAGGGGTCTAGTTCCCACCAAAAAATTAAATGTAAATAAATATTTTTCCCCCTAATTTCAAAATATGTCATAGATGACATATATAGATAGTGCATGAAGAAATAAAAATTGGTTTGTGACCTATATTTTCTCTTTTATAACAATTCAAATTCCAAATTAGTGAAATCTACAGTTTTCATCTCGCAACATATTTTTCATAACAAATCTATCCCAATTAGAAAAAGAAATATATATTCTTGAAGAGGACTCTCTCCTCTAGTGCGTCATATGCTTTTCATATTTATTTAATATGATTTACTATTTTTTTCTTTCTCTGAATCAACATCTCCTTGACTGTTAAAACACCTACTTGCAATATTTTTTAATTACAATAAACTATGTCTAATTAAAACACTATAAAATCTATATGAGGATATTCTTGACTCTAATCTCTACAAAAGGGTATTTTTTTAATTTTAAAAAAATATCATTAAAATATTAGGAGTTATTGAAATGCCATTTTTTGAAAATAATTTTATTTTTATGGTAATTGGACCCAAAGTGGTATAAAACATGCATTTAATAGATATTTCCAATTGGAAAAGTTAAAGCACTTTTCTAACTTAGCTAGAATGAATCTAACTAGACCATATGTTTGACCTTGAAATTAATATTTAGTTAGAAATACTAAAATTCAGCTGTGCTGATAAGTTAGCCTAAAAGGTGACACCTGATTATGCTTTTACCCACAACCTAAATCAGCTTAGAGGATTACAAACCACATATGCCAATATCCCCACATTGCGCCCCATGTTTATGACGTTGAACTCAATTATTGAAAACATGGAGAAACTTACAAAGCAACATAGTGTTGCACTTCTTTGGCACAATTCCATGCACGCCCAGTTTGACGATGGGCATGACTATGATAAAGTCATGAACCTAAACATAACAAAACATGACATATGTAATCTTTTTGTGGATCCTAAAACTGGTCTAAAAGTGGACCCTAAAAAACCAAAGTTGTCAATTAAATGATGCACAAATAGTGCAATACGTGACAACTTTTGGGACCGCTGGTGGATGGTTTTTGATAGACCACCCCACAACAATTTGGATGTCCTAGTTTATTTTATTAAAAAATTGTATGTTGAATTTGTGCTCGATCACAAGGTCAATTATTTGAGTATGAGACTGAACCAGGGTGTAGGTTTAGGCGCTCCTTAGGATAGGCCATGGGCACATCGGGTGAAATCTCACACATATGGCCCCCCTCCTGAGATTTCACCACTTCCCACAGTGCAGCATCCTGACATTATTGCTGAGGTCATCTCACAGACTATTTGAGCCATTTACACCTTGAGTGATTTGTTGGTTATGTAGAGTATGACATTGTTTCCTCCTTGTCCTGATGCTTCTAGCCCTTCCACATCTTCCATGAGCTCACGTGTTTGTGTGCCCCACACTTGCATTATGTACAAGAATCTGTGCTTAGGTCCCCTGAATGATAGTGATGCATATAATTACATCTTTGAGGTGGATGATTCTACACAGCACACTATAAGCACTGAAGCACCTGATGAAGATGTGCATAAGGGGCATATAGAGCCATGGACTCCTACTGTTATGGTAAGGGTAAACAATTCACTTTTTACATTGTATTTACTTTTTATTGTTCGTATTTTTAGTAGAATTTTCTTATAATAATTTCCCACTTATGTTTTTTTATGTGTTACATTTATGTTCAGTTGATGACAGAGGAGATGGCATAGGTGGAGGGGTCCACGCTTTCGGCCATATCATTTGGTCTTGACACTTTCATGGTACATATGTTTTAATATACTCATTGGTTTCCTTAAATTATTACAATAGTATATGTACATGTATTTTCTAATTTTTATGATCAGCTTATTACATACTGATACAGGTGTCACCAATTGCCACCAAGGGGCAATATGAGGGGGTACAGGCATCAAGCGTTGACAAGGGGAAGGTAATTAAGTAATTTACTTTATTTATGCATACATGTATACTTGTCAGTTGTGCCTACTCATTTTTAATTTACATGGTTTATTTGACAAAGAATGGTATCTGATGATGTCATGAGACCCTATCACCATGATAGAGTTACATGCATATCAATTTGCAGTGATATCCCCAAGGTACATATATTTCTAAAGTTATTTGTATGTATTTTACTATCAAGTATATATAATATGATCAAGTTATGATAGTATGAAGTATCTATTTGACTTTTGTAGGTCACTCCTAGTTTGAGGGAGGTAGAACGCCAAGGGTTTTTATCTTTGATGACTTAGCCAACATTTCATGAAGAAAGTTCAACACAGGTAAGTTTTAATGTTAATTTAGTTATTTTGTAAACATATATTTTCTACCAAGGATTTAACATTAAATAGTATAACTCGTAGATCAATCTCATGTTCGCAAACATATACAAGTCAGAGTCCACATTGGTTGCATTGTTCCTTCACTACCAAGGACATTTATTAGGTCTCATGTATGTGGGAGGAGATAGAGAGGCGAGGTATATGAGAGTTCAATTTTAGTTTAAATTTTAGTTATTATTGTTGACTATGATTCTAAATTTTTATTTTTTATTTGTAGAAACCATATAAATTAAGTAATCTAACTTGGGGTTTCACTTTTGTGTTTGAATGCAGGATCCATCAGAGCCAAAGAGTACTTCAAAGAGGCTACATTTTGATGATCCACCAGTAGAATAGGATGTCCTTGAAACATTTGTAGTTGAACTTCTTATTTTGAGATGTCATATGACACATTTTGAGATGGTGTATGCCACATTGTATCTAGATATGTTGACATGTAAATATGTACAAAATTATTGTTCATTTTGATATATATGAAACTTGATATTCGATCCAATTTGTTAATTGTGTGTTCATTTATTCATTGTTAGTATGTAAATGTGCTTGTGTGTATGTACTCATGTGTACGATTTATGCCTTAAGTATATTCATGTGTATTCAAGTACATTCTTCATAACCTAAATTCATGTGTATGGGCTACGTGCATGACTTAAGTAAATTCATGTGGTATGATTTATAATCTATGTGCTACATGTATGCTTCATCACTTAAGAAAATTTATGTGTACGCTTTATGTGCTATGTGTGTTCACATGTGTAATTCATCATTTAAGTAAATTCAAAATTTATGTGCTACATTATATTCATGTGTATCTAATGCTCTCAACCAAGAAAATCTGATGCAGAGCCCTCTTCTATCCTCTCATGGAACCCAACTCAACTTGAGGATTCTACAAGCATCTTGGAATCTACTCAAGGAGTTAGTCTCAACTCAAGGGTCAAATAGAGAGCTCTGAATTTAGAGAACCAAAAAATCTAACATTTTGAACAAGTTCACTTCCTCTAACCTCTCATCCGAACTTCTCTTGGCACCAACTCCATTCTAGGCCTCTCAGTGCACCTAGAGCCTCCATCTTGTCAAAAATTGAAATAGGTCTTCCACCTTGATTGTAACATCATATAACATCTTAATATGGTCCATCTACTATGTCCCATCAATCTACCAATTCTGGTCAACCTATCTTCCACCAATCCACTCCAATAGCCCTTCTAGGCTTGTAGCATTCACCAGTCATAAATCAGCCTTTTTCTCCAGAATTCTCCAAACAACTCAAGAAACTAATGGTTGATCTAAATACCCTTTTGGTTCCTTAAATCCTCCCTAAGACTTTGGATTGACTCCTTTGGACCAAATGCTAGATCTACTACCCTAGCACCCACAAACTAGGCCTAATTTCCTCCATTTATAACAAAGAAACTTATATATGCACTTACTCCCTACATCCCAAAGCATGAAATAGTCTTTTTGAAGGTCTCAAAACACAAGGTTTTCAAGTTTATAAGGTTTCACCACTCACCAAATTCGCTAGCCACCAAACCCTTGTTTCTAGGATCATATACCTAGGGTCTACTCAAAAAGACCTTTGTAACTCTCTCCAAGACAATCCAATTAGCCTAACACATTATTATGGATCCTAATATCCATATTCCATCATAAGAACAACTCTTCTCAAGGGTATTAAACTTCCATAATGACTGGTGTGAAGACGGGCTCTCCTTCAATCAGTAAACTCCATCAATTAGTGTTCTCTCAACCATCACTTCACATATCCCTGCATAAAATAATTATAGTACTAGGATATAATACATCAGTCACTTCTCCTACCAATTACATTGGTCATAGTGGGTGGGAGAGTCAATCCCTTAAGGAGACTACAACAGGGATAACTTTAAGAAACCCCCTTTTAGGAAAAAGTGTAAAATCGTGGCAAATCGTACATTATTTTAGGGGGGAATTTTTTTTGAATGGAGGCAAAAAAAATTTCAAATCCTCATTTTTTCATAGTTTGTATTGGCGATTTTTTCCTTGCCGAATGAAAATTTTATAAATTGTTGGCGAATTATTCAGTCATGTGGGGAAAATATATATTATATGAGGCGAATAATTTTCTTTTGAAGTACAAAAAATTATAATATATGAGGCGAATGATTATTTTAAGGGAAAAAATAATAATTGTATTGGTGAATTTTATGTGTCGTTTGAAAATTCATTTATTTTAGTGGCTAATCATTCGTTAATTATGGGAAAAAATAATATTTTATTTGCAATTTTTAAAAGATGGGACATAACACAAACATGTAACCTAACCTAAGTTACCTAACATACCTAACATACATACATTATTTTATAATGTTAAATGTATTATTTGAGACCGTCTGATGATCGAAGATTAATGGCTGAAGTTTAATGGCTGAAGATTGGCTCTGGCTATTTAGAGACAATCTAGCTTCTTTATTCCTCGATTCGTCTTTGCTAGATAAATTGTTTTTTTAGGTCAATAGTCTACAGTTGCACTCTGAAAATAATTTGTTTTTAAGGTTTCTGAAGTTTTAGATGGACACTCCAATTAAGCTTAGATGCACATCTGAGGAACCCCAGAAGGCCTTTCTGGGTTCCTTTTCATATGAAACCTTACAATCAATTTGTAAGGAGGGTGGGCCTTTTGTAATAGAGGTTGTTAAAATGGTGCTAGGCAAAGATGTTTCGCACAATGAAGATAGGCACCAGGTCAACATGGACATTACATCTCATTTTTTGGCATCTCTTCTCGACCTCGAAGGAGAGAAGGTGGACATGTTAATGTTGTTAAGGAGGATTTTTAAAGAAGAATACCTAGGGGAAAATGTTGATGTTGTCGTGTTCACGAAAATAGGGGTGGGGATCCTTTGGGCAAGTGAAATACCCAAGCTTCTCCTCCCATGCCAGAATGTGGCCATGCAACCTTTTCTTTTGGGCCTGAATGCTAGGCAGTATAAGCACTATAGGAAATGGGCCCTGATTGCTAGGGATTTTCTCTGAAAGTGGTTTATACTTGACGAAGAGGAGGCTTAGGTGGGGCAATACAGGTGGCTCGATGAATTCTTGTTGTTAATCCTCTCTGCAAAATTCTACTTAGATGGAGCTTAAGGGAAAAATCAATAATGGACTACTAGGGGTTTTTTTTATAAAAACATACCTCATTTTTGGGTTTTTAATTTATATTTATTAGTAGGTTTCTCTTTGTACTAGAAGTGGACAATGTAATTATAATTTTATCAAGCTGAAAGGGAAAAGCAACCCCATCTTTTCAAACCCATTCCGAAATCATGACACATGTCGCTAAACATGTTCCACTCACAGTCTCACATGATCTACCAACAATATCATTTGATGATGACGTGACATGTCTGACTCATGAGGTGAGTCAGCCATCAGGTGACTAGGTGAGTTAATGGGACCCACGTTAATGTGACTAACAATGAGTCATGATATTATGACCGTTGGATGATTGTAGATCAACGACCGAAGCTGTATTTCGGGCTGAAAGGGAAAAGAAAACCTATTTTTGCAAACCCATTCTGAATTCATGATGCATGTCCACTCGCACAGTTAGTCACTCAGTGATAAGTGTGATGGCTATAGATTTTACAATTTATGCACTTAAAGTTTCCAATCTAATTTTTCATTTATAAGTAGAAGTAGTCTACAGATTTAGAAAGGGGTTACAGATTCTAAGTTTCTAGGTTGAGGATTGAGGTTCGAGGAAAGTAAAAAAGTCTCTCAACTCTCTTCACAGTCATAGTCTGCAAAAATTGAAACTAAGGGTAACAGGTAACTACTAAAATCCTTAACACCTACGTCCCGCATTTTAAATTTTTCAAATCTATTGATTTTCAACTTTACTATTTATATTATAGAAAACAATTATTAGGGTTTAATTTTGAATCACCCCTATAAATTGTAGGCTTGTAGTTGTGTATAAATATTTGAATTTTCCTACAAGTAAATAGTAATATAGGCTTAGGTTACCAGCTTACCACGATGGGCAAAAAAAATATCAAGAATAAGACTATGAGTAAAAAAGCCAAGTTAGATAATAGAATTCCACAATCTGCTTAAAACACCAAGTTTCACTAATTTATTCCATGATATTTATGATCCTATTATTCATGGAAATAAGGGAATAATGGAAATTAGGTTTTCACTTGAAAATAAGTGGAACGATCCAAATAAGGGTTTAAAATTTTATTCATTTAACAACAAGATAAATGCAACGACAAATAAAATTGCAGCATGGGTTGCTAGGTTGGCAGCATTACCTGAAGTATTCCCTTGCCCAGAAATTGTCATGGTTTGCACCGAAAATTATACTGAAAATAGAAAATCTATTGTGAATAAAAATACTTAGGAGGAAATTTTGTCCATAACCAAGAGTGAATTTTCTAGTCTGTTGAACCTAGGGTTTGAAAAGAAAAACTCAAATGTGCACATTGACTTGGGAAAGCTCGCAGAGGATTATGAAAAAATAGATGCAACACAGAGAGATTCTTATATCAGAGGAATAGAAAATGGTTCTAGTCTGAGTCCAAATCATATGTCTCCTTATGATTATGAGATTTTTGTGCCATGGGCATAGGACAATATTTCCTTGCTAGTACATTTGAGACCTTTTTTTGATGACAGGGAGTCAAAATTAGGACAGTTTACCGTCAATATTATGACACTACCTATCATTGTAGTTTTGTAGTTGGAAAAAATGATAGTTTTGATGGGCATCGTAATTATGACAACCATGGTCATTGCAAAAAGGGGGTGCCAACATAGCGATCCTACCATCGAACCTAGTCGTAGCCGTCATAATCATTGTTGTGCAGTCGTTGTAGTTGTGATGAATATCAGTGTTTTAATATATATATATATATATATATATATATATATATATATATATATATATATATATTTCGATTGAGTTGGTATCGATTCATAATAGTGTTCTTGCAGATCTGATTCTTGCTCATGATTTGGTTATGGATCATTCGAAGATGACTTTTCACTAGATTTGGTAGCGGCTTGTGGATTATTGAGTCTAGTTTAGAGACTTGGATTTGGAATGGATCCTACTGAATCGAGATTTGTGACAGTGACTGCTCTAGCTTAACAAGCTAGTGTGGTGATCAAAGATGCATTCTTCCTAATGTGTTCGTGGGATATATGCGGACCTGATTGCATTCAGATCTGATTCGAGTGACTTCTTGACTTCTTTGGTCTGAATTGGATGTGTTTTGTTCCTATGGAGTGTAGCAGTGACTTGACTTAAATTTTGAGTAGACTATGCATTAATCAGCTTGAAGATAGAATCAAGCTACTCTTTGCATTGTTGTTGAGATCAGGTTGTGACAGATCACTATTATCATCTACCATTTTTTCCACAGTTTCAAATGAGTTGGATGTGATGTCGAGAGAGCAATGTGCAGAACTTTCACATTGGAGATTCGTAGATCACTATGGTGTCTATGATGACTTGGGAAAAGTCTTCTTCTTTTTGAACCGAGCTGAGAGACTTAGATTACAAAAAGTGGGTTGATTGATGTGACTTATGAGACATTAAATGACTCTTCACAGAGGGTTCACGGTGTAGTATGTGGTGTTTCTTTGCGACTGGGTTCTTGGCAGAGATTTGTTGATTTGGTAGCCATTAAGATGGATCAATATATATTTGTCGTACGTGGATTGACATCTTAAATGATTGAGCTTCTCTTTGTTTCAAGAATATTTTAACATTCTCTACTTAACAAGGCCAACTATGTGAAGGTGGAAGCTCATCTGGCCCCTCCTAGAATCCTCTTATGACCCTTTATGACACTTTAAGACCTCTAAGATGTATTCTTAGGGATCGTAAAGGGTCATAAAGGGTCATAAGGGGTCCTGGGACACAACAACTGAGGAACATAAATGTAGGCATCATGGTCACAATTATTTGGAGACACAACATAATTGAATGCTATACCCAAACGATGCAACACAAGCACTACTCTTGCAGTTCTAAGTTGACACTACGGGATCCAAAAACCAAAGATAAGGAATCTATATATGGTTTTTGGATCCCGCAGTGTCAACTTAGAACTACACGAGTAGTGGTTGTGTTGCATCCTCTGGGTATAGCATTCAATTATGTTGTATCTCCCAACAATTGGGACCATGATGCCTACATTTATGTTTCTCAGTTGTTGTGATACCTACATTTATGTTTTGTAGCTATCATGTTTATTTGCATGTTCTTTATGTGTTTGGCTTCTCTCCCTCGCATCGAAAATAATATTTTCCCACTCTGAATCGAGAATGCACGTGCAACACAAGCAGAATATGCACAGGATAGAAAATGGAGCTGAGAAAACACAACACATTTACATTTTTTTAATAAGTCAAAATTACAATGTTCGCAATGGTCTATAACTTAAAATACATAATTAAATACCTTTATAAAAAAAGCAACCCTGTTGTTTTTTTTCAGCTCCACCTGATATCCTATGTATATGAATTGAGATTGCATATTGAACTAGGTGTCTCCTTCTGCATTGCTTGAAACCAAGAGACTGTCACAATTAACATCTAAAATCATTATTGAACTTTTGTTATTATTAAAAAGTACACTAGTCTCCTTTGTTTTGTGTACACCATCTCTATCAAAAATTTTCTTCATGGACGACCTCCACTTTCTTCCCCACTACAAGTGTAACCACTATTCATACTCCTGTGGTCATTACTATCTTCTCTATTGATCAGATCTCCACTGTAATTTCTTTGATGAAAATTTCCAAATTCACTATTTGGTATTCCTTCATCTCCCCTCAACTCCATCACTTATGGTTACAAATCAAGTTCAAAGAATCAGAATGGGGCGTCTCATCATTACAACTAATCCACCTTAAATAATTGATTAACCATTCTAGACAAGATGATGATTTAAGGTTTTTTGTGAAGCTTCTAACTTGGTAGTTGCAATTAGCATTTGTATTACAAGTTTTGTTGTTGTTCAAGTAGTGTGTTTTAGAAAAGAACCCATTGAACATTCTAATACTAATTTCTCCCAAAGTATGAAATCCACTAAAATTTAGTGTAAACCCCTCCAACATTACAACAGTGTATAAAAGGAAACTCAGTGTATAAACATGGAACTAAGCTCAAACACATGTAAATAAACATCAACCATTATCAAATAAACATCGAGAAATAAACATCAGTCATTATCAAATAAGTTGCATAAATGAGAATCATTTTTGTTTTGGCCTTTTCTTGTTTTCTGCTTCCTTATATTGTTGCAGATGCATATCCATGTCCACATCGTCATTTCTTCTTGGTCGTGCACATGATCTCATTGTCCTTTGCAAAGGCAGGTCCTCTGCAATAACAAATAAAAGGCTTCAATTAAAAATATATTATCATAATTGGGGTTAATTTAAAAATATATTCATTATTGTTACAAGTATTTCAATACTTTAAAAAATATGAACATGACACTCTTTACCTTTTTCAACCACATCATCTTGCTCGGTGGCTTGAACCTCAACACACTCATCAGGAACAACCTCTACATCCCCTGCAACTGCAATAAAAAATGTTTTATTAATCCCAACACATTATAATTAAATTTTTATTACTATGCCAAATTCAATATAACATGTTTTCTTGTATTAAATATTCATTAATCAAAATTCAAATAGAAAATGTATACCTTGAGTACTACAATTCACATTAGAATCGATGCCTTCGTCGTGCTCGGCTGATGCATTATCAATATCGGCAAGCTGCATTCCAATGTAAATAATTAGTGCATTTATCAATAATATATACATATAAATACAAGACAAATACTAAGAAATATTAATCATTTAGTTTAATACATATAAATATATTCACTTTAATGTTTTAAACAAATATATAATTAGTGTTTCCTTAAAACAAATATATTCACTTTATGTTGGAACTTAACATCAAATACAGTAAGTGGTAAAATTTTCAACTTGAAATAAAAATCAATTGGCTTATTTACCTGATCAATAGATCCAGTAGAAGAACCTTGTGCACTCATTGTTCGGTATCGTTCAGCCACAACTTTATAGCCTTGTTTGTAGCCTATTTTTTTGTAGCCTATTTTTTTGTCCTCTTCAGTAATCACTTTTCCATATAAATGTAATGACGACATTTTAAGAAAAAAAACTATTAGAATCAAATGGAGTTATATGATAGGTTGATATCAAATTCTATGTCAAGATTTACAACATTAAATTGATCATAGTTAGAAGACTCAGACACAAGAAGAATATGAGTATAGTCATACACAAGAAGAATATGAATCAATGCAAACATACACAAGTGGATGAACATCAATAATGAAGGTACCTGATATTGCCTAAAGTAATGAAGTGTTGACCCAAGGTTCAATCCAGTATGCTCATGTATGATCCAGAAACTGCAAGGAAAGAAAGGATGGGGTTCGATCCAAAGGATCTAAGCAATGCCTAACATCCTATTATTGATCCTCATCTATAATTATGCATGTGCATAGTTAAGCCATACACTTCTAAAAGGAACTATTCTATAGAACATGTGCACTCAGGAACATGTACAGTGTATAGGTGCTGGAATCCAAATGAAGCCCTACATTTATGTCTCTATGAACACCTGGTGAATCACTGTTATGGCTACATTTATGTCTCTATAAACACCTAGTGAATCATTATTGTTCTTCATCATCCAAATAGTGCAACAACACCAGATGTTGTTGTTCCATCTGGTGTTGCTATGGCATCATTTCCAAATGATGCATCCACAACATTAACCCACCATGCCCATCAACACAAGGTAGTCATGATCAAGCATAAGTAATGGAGGGGACATTATCAAGGTCAAATCAGAGGTCAAATTTCATTCCTTGAAATTTTATATTTGTACAGTTATAAAATTTCATGCCTTGAAATTTTATAACATAGTTCCTTAGCATTTGATCTTCATATTGTAGCCATGACTTGAGGTAGGCATTCAAGCTTTGTCTTCTCATTAACTCAATTTCATTTTAATGGTATTTGTTGATTTAAATGCGACACCCACTTGGTTATAAACAAAAAAAAAGAAAGAAAAGAAAGTGTCATTTGTATTTTTTGTGAATTTGAAGAGCTGTCGCGAAGACCAAAAGCACAATATGAATGTTAATAGTGGCATTGTTTACATCTTAGCATTTAGAATGCTCGATGACCCACAAGCTCTGAGAGCTAGGGCATCATTGTTGTTACCTTCAAGGCATTGTGTGAAGTGTTTGATCTCTCTTTATTTGTTTTGTTATTGATATTCACTATGTGGTACTCCCCGTTTATGATCATTTCATGAGGAAATATTTTGATGGCTCGCGGGCTGCAAGCTAGGGCATCATTCATTGTTTATGAGCTCACTGTTTGAGCACCTCATGTCCCTATTTGATTGGACGGTGCTCTATTTTTTATATTCAGTTTACATCATATATTTAGTCTTAATAAATATCTTATAAACCAACATATATTGTGTGAAGTGTTTGATCTCTCTTTATTTGTTTTGCTGTTGATATTCACTATGTGGTACTCCCCATTTATGATTATTTCATGAGGAAATATCTTGATGGCTCATGGGTTGCAAGCTAGGGCATCATACATTGTTCATGAGCTCACTATTTAATACTGGCATTGTTCATGAGCTCGTTGTTTAATATCTGGCTAGGCCATGTAAATGGTACCAGGCCAACCCAATCAGCCCAACAAAATGTGTCATGTTTATCTTTTTCAAATACACTCATTCATCATTTTGTTCATGTTCTTCACACAAACATTATATCAAAAGTAATTGTAAAAAATGATTCAATACTCTTAGTTTTTATTCAAATCTATTCGAAACTCCTATCAGCTCATTGTCTAATAGTTAAACCAACCTATGACTTCAAAGGAGGAATTATGAAATATAGTTGTAGGTAGTTATCTCTTCTATAATGATGGAGGAGTCAAAGGTAATGATCAATGAGTTTGTTTCTATTAGATCATACATTAATACACTTAGTGTTTAAAATTTGAGCTCGGGCATCATGCAATTTTATTGTTTTCATTGCATGCTTGCTGCTGTTGTGCACCATATATTGTTTTATACACTGTTTATTTCATTGAGACCATGAGCTTGGCATTTGTAACGTATTTTCTGTTATTGGATCAATGCTACAATGTTGTTGAGGTTGTAGTTTCCTTGAATCACCACTATCATTCTATTTTTATAGCAACAATATAACAAATAGAGCACCAGCCAATCAAATAGGGACATCAGTAAGACATTTAATGCATTATTACTTCATCATGATGATAAAAATTTCATTGGCTCAAAGCACATAGAATGTGGGTAGATGCATTGAATCACCACTTCCATGCTATTTTGATGAAGAGGAACTATGTTATAAAATTTCAAGACATAAAATTTTATAACTGTACATATATTTTATGAGTATAATTGTACAATAGAAGTGCACCCACATGCCTTGGTTATTATTGGTCTATGAAAGGTTTTGGTTTTCCTTTCCCAATTGAGATGTCATCCTAAGATTCAAAAGGACCAAGGTAATAATAAGTCTTTAACATAAATGCATGACTGTGGATCCTCAAGTAGGAGTTGTGATGCAAAGGAAGAACACTTATATGGGTTTAACCACATAAGGACAATGGTTTCGTTCATCTTTCTTTCAAGTTCTCTTGGGTACTTTCCTTAGCCTCTAGGCTTGGGCATCCTATAGGGGTTGAACCAAAATTACAAAGGCAATAAGGACACATAGAACAATAGGTTTGGGGACTTAGACTTATGTTCAATCCTTAGTAATGGTTTGGGAAACTAATTACTAGATGAGTGACTACAGTACCCTAGTTTTCATTATTTGATGATCTTGTTTAATTTGTGTTGATTTCATACAAAGATACATGTAAAGGAAAAGAAATTTTTGCATCTAAAGATTACATATATATATATATGAAAAATAACTTGTATATACTATACAAGAAGAATAACTTTTAAAAGAAAATGCAAGAGTACGAACATACATAAGAGGATGAACATAAATAATAAGGGTGCCAGACATTGCATAAAGTGATGAATTTTTGACCCAGGTATGAATCTAGTGTGCCCTTGTGTGATCCAGAACCTGCAAAGAAAAGAGAGATGGGGGTTAGATAAAAAATGTCTAAGCAATGAATGAAATCTTATTACTAATCCTCATCTATGATTATGCATGTGCATAGTCAAGCCATACACTTCTGAAAAAAAACCAAGCTCACATTCTCAATGAAATAAATAGTGTATAAAACAATATATGGTGCACAACAGTAGCAAGCATGCAATGACAATAATCTCTATTTTATTACTGATATCCCTACTTACATCTTTTCATCAAATGACCCAAAAACATCAAGAATAGTCCTATATGGTCGCTAATAGCCAACTTTTAGAAGAATATAAATGAATGAAAACATACATAAGTGGATGGACATAATTAATGAAAGTCCTATATGGAAGGTTCTAATGCTTTTCCATTACAACAATTGAGCATTCATCATTTGGTATATGAATAGGTGAAAAATATGCAGACATCCAGACATGTGTACTGTGAGCTTTCCTGCAACAAATGGACTTGTGATGATTTTCACAATAGTGCATGTGTTGGAAGGAAAGCTCACAGTACTGCTTAGGAAAATATGAATATTCATCACCTGTGCATATTAGAGTTGATCAGAGAAGGTATATGCACAACAAAACAAATAAAGAGAGATCAAACACTTCACACAATGCCTTGAAGGTAATATAAATGATCAAACACTTCAAAATAGGGACATCAGTAATAAAATAGGGATATCTTAATCTTTATGAGCTCAAATTCAAATGACCCAAAAACATCAAGAATGGTCTTATATGGTCACTAATAGCCAACTTTCAGAAGAATATGAATGAATGAAAACATACATAAGTGGATGAGCATAAATAATGAAGGTACCAAACATTTCCTGAAGTAATGAAGTGTTGACCCAGGGTTCAATCCAGTATGCTCTTGTATGATCCAAAACCTACAAGGAAGGAAAAGATGGGGTTGGATCCAAAGGATCTAAGCAATGTCTGGCACCCTATTACTGATCCTCATCTACAATTATGCATGTGCATAGTCAAGTCATATACTTCTAAAATGAACTATGCTATAGAACATGTGCACTTAGGAAACATATGCATGCAGTGAGTAAATCAAGATCAAAATGGAGCAAAAAGTATGATGTCAAATGTGTTATCAAGCAACACCTCATGGGTTGTGAGTCAACATGGTATATATGTTGTTTATACAAGATCAATAAAAGGACATCTACAACCTCAACAACATGGAAATATTAATCTAATAATAGAAAATATATTACAAATGCCAAGCTCACAGTCTCAATGAAATAAATAGTGTATAAAACAATATATGATGCCCGAGCTCAAATTCAAAATAGTAAGTGTATTAATATATGTATGATCTAAAAGTAGAAACCTCATTGATCATTTCCTTTAACTCCTCCATCATTATAGAAGAGATAACCACGTACAACTATATTTCATAATTCCTCCTTTCAAGTCATAGGTTAGTTTAAAATGGAGAAAGTATACAAACTCACCAATTTAATCCCAAAATTTCATAACATTGCATTCTTGTTGCTATTATGGTGCACAATAGTAGCAAGCATGCAATGACAACAATAACATTGCATGATGTCTGAGCTCAAATTCAAAATAGTAAGTGTATTATTTTATTACTAATGTCCCTATTTGATGTCCCTATTTTATTACTGATCAATTTTGGGGTAAAACCTAGCAAGTTTTACACAGACTCAAAAACATGGTAGCATTGATCCAATAATAGAAAATACATTACAAATGCCAAGCTCATGGTCTCAATGAAATAAACAGTGTATAAAATAATATATGGTGCACAACAGCAGCAAGCATACAATGACAGCAATAACATTGCATGATGCCCGAGATCAAATTCAAAATAGTAAGTGTATTAATGTATGTTTGCATGATGTTAGATATTAAACACTGATCTCATGAAAAATGCCAGTATTAAACAGTGAGCTCATGAACAAAGTATGATGCCCTAGCTTGTAGCCCGCGAGCCATCAAGACATTTCCTCATGAAATGATCATAAACGGGGAGTACCACATAGTGAATATCAATAGAAAAATAAATAAAAAGAGATCAAACACTTCACACAATGCCTTGAAGGTAATAGAAAAGATGCCCTACCTCTCAAAGCTCGCAGGTCATCAATCATTCCAAATGAAAAGATGTAAACAATGCTAGTATTAAATAGTAAGCTCATGAACAATGTATGATGCCCTAGCTTGTAGCCCGTGAGCCATCAAGACATTTCCTCATGAAATGATCATAAATGAGGAGTACCACATAGTGAATATCAACAACAAAATAAATAAAGAGAGATCAAACACTTCACACAATGCCTTGAAGGTAATAGCAATGATGCCCTTTCTCTCAAAGCATGTGGGTCATCAAGCATTCCAAATGAAAAGATGTAAACAATGTCATTATTAAATAGTGAGCTCATAAACAATGTATGATGCCCTACCTTGCATCACGTGAGCCACCAAGACATTTCTCATGAAATGTTCATAAATAGAGAGTACCACATAGTGAATATCAATAGAAAAACAAATAAAGAGAGATCAAATACTTCACACAATACCTTGAAGGTAATATAAATGATGCCCTAGCTCTCAAAGCTCACAAGTCATCGAGCATTTGAAATGAAAAGATGTAAACAATGCCAGTATTAAACAGTGAGCTCATGAACAATGTATGATGCCCTAGCTTGCAGCCCGCAAGCCATCAAGATATTTCCTCATGAAATGATCATAAACGAGGAATACTACATAGTGGATATCAACAAAAAAACAAATAAAGAGAGATCAAACACTTCACACAATGCCTTGAAGGTAATAGCAATGATGCCCTAGCTGTCAAAGCTCGCAAGTCATTGAGCATTCCAAATGCAAAGATGTAAACAATGTCAGTATTAACATTCATATTTTTCCATTAAATCAACAAATGTCATCAAAATAAAATTGAGTTAATGAGAAGATAAAGCTCAAATGTTTACCTCAAGTCATGGATGCCATATAAAGATCAAATGCTAAGGAACTGTGTTATAAAATTTCATGCCAAATTTTAAGGCGTGAAATTTAATAACTGTACACATATTTTCTTCGACTCCACCACATTGTAAACTCAATGCTAAGGAGAAAAAAGTATGATATCAAAAAGTATAAAATTTCATGCCTTGAAATTTTATAACATAATTCCTTAGCAACTGCCATATGAAGAGTAGTGCAAGGTGGCAACTTTCCCATTTTACCACAGTTAGGGCCCTCTTTTACCATGATTTATGAGCCTTATGTTTTTACCATGCTTTATGAGCTTTAAGTTTTTTTTTAAAGTGAAGACAAAGATTATCTTAATTTGTTATCTTTAAATTTTATTCATTTTGTGATTTTAAAAAATGAAATAAAAAATATAAACTTTTAAGAAACTTTTACATCTTTTCATCAAATGACCAAAAAATATCAAGAATCATCATATATGGTCTCTAATAGCCAACTTTTAGAAGAATATGAATGAATGCAAACATACATAAGTGGATGAACATAAATAATGAAGGTACCAGACATTGCCTGATGTAATGAAGTGTTGACCCGATGATCAATCCAGTATGCTCTTGTATGATCCAAAACCTGCAAGGAAGGAAAAGATGGGGTTAGATCCAAAAAATCTAGGCAATATTTGTCACCCTATTACTGATCGTCATCTACAATTATGCATCTACATAGTCAAGCCATACACTTCTAAAATGAACTATGCTACATAACATGGGTGTGTGTTAATGTAATTCAAAAGCTATTATGCAAGATTGTTTTATTATTGAGATAAGGATATCTTAATTCTACAAGAATAAATATTTTGAGAAATATTTGAATTTAATTTTGACAATAACATGAGGAGTGATATATTTTAAGCTTCAGTGATACTTCATACCACACAATGTTCATAGATTACGTTCAATGAGTTATTTATGCTTGTATTGGTGGGAAAACTCTTGAAAATGTGCAAAAGAGATTGCATTCAACCATGTTGTTTACATGACACATGTAGTTTACCTCCAGCCTAAATCAGCATTGTGTACAAATCTGTGGACAATGCATGGTATGAAGGCTCATTGAAGCTTGAAAATGATAAGCATTATGATGCTGAGGTATGGTGTGGTAAGCACAAGTATAGTTTCTCGTAAGCTACTATTGGTATAGTTTTTTTTTTTCAATAGTTGCAGAATCCAGCTTCTCGTATACTTACATGTATGTATACATTTTGGGCTTGGCTTTAATGTCATGTAAATTTGAGTGAAATGGTAATAATATTTAAGAGCGACAAGTATGGCATTTTAAACAAGTATGCATATACATTATATAACAGGAAGAGTGATATATTTTAATGGCAACACTTAATGAGAAGGATGCCTATATAACAGGAGGACCAGTATATTTTAATGGCAGTGGACATAGAAATTGCATTGAAACTATGTAATTTATTATCATAAGTGGACATAGAAATTACAGTGTAAGTAGCAGGATAATTGTAAGTGGACATAGAAATTGCAGTGAAACTCTATAATTTATTATGGCTTGGTGTTGTATATCCATAGTGAATGTCTATTTAAACTTTAGGATGATACTTATATGATGACTTAAGTAAATTATTCTTACCTTGAGACTAGTACACCATGGGATTAGAGGATGGTTGTTATAATAGCAATTGTGTGTCTATGGAATACTTTTATATTTTGTATTAAATGATGATACATATGTGTTTCTTCCTTTTACAACAGTTTATATTCTGATACTTATATCTTGAATTGACAAATGACCAATGAGTGATAATTTTAAAAGTGTATCATAATTAAAGGCATGTGAATTCATATTGTACTTAATCTAAATACCACTATGTAATATTTTTACTTACAATATTAATCTTAATATATCCCTATTAAGATATCCCTATTTTATTACTGATGTCCCTATTTACATCTTTTCATCAAATGACCCAAAAACATCAAGAATGGTCATATATGGTCACTAATAGTCAACTTTCAGAAGAATATGAATGAATGCAAACATACATAAGTGAAAACCCATAAATAATGAAGGTACCAGACATTGCCTAAAGTAATGAAGTGTTGACTCAGAGTTCAATCCAGTATGCTCTTGTATGATCCAAAACCAGAAAGGAAGGAAAAGATGGGGTTAGATCCAAAGGATCTAAGAAATGCCTCATACCATATTACTGATCCTCATCTACAATTATGCATGTGCATAGTCAAGCCATACATAAACTTAACAACATGGTAGCATTGATCCAATAACATAAAATACATTACAAATTTTAAGCTCACGGTCTCAATGAGCCACCAAGATATTTCCTCATGAAATGATCATAAACAGGGAGTACCACATAGTGAATATCAACAGCAAAACAAATAAAGAGAGATCAAATACTTCACACAATGCCTTGAAGGTAATAGCAACGATGCCCTAGCTCTCAAAGCTCACGGGTCATCGAGAATTCCAAATGCTAAGATGTAAACAATGTCAGAATTAACATTTATATTGTGCCATTAAATCAACAAATGCCATCAAAATAAAATTGATTTAATGAGAAGACAAAGCTCAAATGCCTACCTTAAGTACCAGTGCCCTCTTCTCACACGGTGATGGCCTCTTCATGCACACCAAACTCAAATGCCCTCTTCATGCCACACAAAAGTGCAGTGTCATCTTCGCAACAACTATTCGAACACAAAAATTACAAATGACACTTTCTTTTTCTTTTTTTTTGTTTATAACCAAATGTGTATCACAAATACAATGTCATCATCGCTATTATGATACCGTTGGGGGCACTTACAAAAAAAAAAACAAAAAATAAACACAAATTGTAGTGGCATCGAAATTCAACCCTAAATGTTGTAGTGCGATTAGATAGTAACAAAGAAGTGGGTGCCAGCATTCTTGAAATGCTTTATCATATTTATTTTGTTAAAGAACTAGTAAAATATTGTTTTATTGAACACATTGTTTGTTGCATGCAAGAACAATTAATAATGATTAAAAGAGGTTCACGGAAGAAATTTAGATTCACAACCTACTTGTGCTATCTACTCTTAGCAAAGCATCATGCAATATTTCAGATAAACAAACTTTGCAGTCAAGGCCAAAATCCAATATATGAGAAGACACCTTAGATAAGGATGATTGATAACAGAAGGAACTACAATAATTTTGTAGACTTCTTTTTGGCACCATTGTACCATAAAATTGCAAGAACTCCAATGCCTAGATTGCCTATTACTTATAGAGATTGCATTCAACTCAGAAGTCAAATACAATTGGTTGAATGGTACTTATTAGAAGAGTATGTATTGTGTTAAGGTTTTACGGTTTAGTGGTAGAACCCTACAAACTTCCAATACATGTAACAAAGAGGGTATTTGCATTGGAATATGTGTATGCACCCTAAAATGGTCGCCTAGACTTTGGGCCCCCATTCATCAATTTATCATTCCTTGAATCAATGTGTTGCAATATTTTTAATTCAAATCAATTTTCTTGATCAAATCATAATTAATTCAAATATTTTAATATTTCTTAATGTTTGATCATTTCATCCTAAGTTTTATTTAATTAAGAGAATATGCTCCCTTTTAATTAAATAAAAATCTCTTTTAATTAAATAAAAAATAAATCTTTTAGTTAAATAATAAAATCACTTTATCCTAAGCAATATTTAATTAAAAGAACAAATCTCTTTTAAATAAATAAAAAATCTTTTAATTAAATAATGGAAACCACTTTGCTAAAAATAATAAATAAATAATAAAAGAAAAAGACTTTTTTGTCTACACATTGAATGCACACTTTCCAAGATGAGTGGAATCTCCTTTTGCCTCTTAATCTCTTCCACACGTCTTTTTGCCTCTTAACCATGTCCATTGATTTTGCCTCTTGAGAATCTTGAGCACATGGATCAACCAAGATTTAATCTCCACCATTGCTCATTTCTTTTTTCCTCTTAATCGTGACCATCCATTCATTTCTAAATCTTTTATAAGGAGCCCTCTCCTTCTCATTTAGGCATCCAGATTTTAGAGACCTAGATTTTATGTTATTTTTATGTTGTAGGTTTGGAGAGTGATTTTGGAAGAGAGTTTGAACAATTGAGCTTGAACATTGAAACTTCTCTTTTCTTGTCTTCTTCTCTCATGCCTCCATGGCAATCCATTTAGATTACTCTTGCACTTGAATATTAGATTAGATTCATATTTCATTTCATAGAATAAATATTGCATGTGTATTTCCTTTCATAGATTAGTTTGCTTCCATGCATTGTTATCATATAGAATAGCTTCCATTTTCATTTGCATGCATATTTGATGATCATGGAGACTAACATTCTTGATTTTCCTCATTGAATCTCTCATTTTATGGTGTACTTGCATGGGCACAAACTAGGTCTAAATTGAGGCCCTCCATTATAAACCCTTGAACTCCATGAATATAGAGCTATGAGTCGTCATTTGAGACCTCATTCTTGAGCAATCTTGGATATAATGACTCATAGAAGTGTGTCAATATTTTATCACATATTTTTTGGCACCCACCATGGGGAAACCCACCTTTACATGCTGGTTTTGGTTATTTTTAGAGCTAACCCCCTTGTGCACATTTGCTTGGAGATAAAAACCCTATATTTTCAAAGATTTGATCATATCTCCCAAACAGCATGGAGTTTTGGTTTGAAATTTTTTTATAGGTTAATGACGTATCAGAGAAGCTTCAATAAAAAATTTAGAATTTTCTAAGATATTTTAAATTTTTAATAATTTTTTATTTATTTTTCATAAATAATTAATTTTCAGTGCAAATCAACATATTTTTAGGAAATTTTTACATTTTCAGAAAGATCTTTAAATTCTATAGGGGGTCCATTCTTTTTGTTTTAAATTTAGATGCAATATCATAGCTCAAATAGTCAATTTATAAAAACTGATATATTTTGGTAAAATAGGTCTCTAGGGCACAAATGAAGAGATTTTTCTAAAATTTTTACATTTTTAGAAAGCTCTTTATTTTTTAGAAAGGATCTCTATTTTGCATTTCTATTTTTGTGGCTGAAATCATATCAAAAAAATCAGATCTTGTTGACTAGGTCAAATGCAAAAAAAATAAAATTTTGTGATGAGTATGCACTTATTTTTCATTGTTCAATACATGATATGAGTTGTCATTTGGATTATTTGTTGGTTATTATTTCTCCTAACAATTTATTTCCAGATCTACCCCTAGGGTTTGCATAAGTTGAATATGCATTGCATATCTTGTTTTCTTGTTTGCTTGTTGGAGAGTTCATGGCTTGCTTACACAGAAAAACTCAAAAAAAATAAAACTGGGGTAAAATCTACTAAGCATGTTGCTTTGGACTTGAGGTATTCTGTTGCATCTCTATAAAATTTGGATTTTGAAAATTAAAATGAACCTCTCACATATCTTACTTGAGTGATTTTTGTTAGAATAACTGAGAGGGGGTGAATCAGTTATCCACAGTCCCAACTACAAAATGTATAACCAAAAACAATTTACTTAAACTTATGCAGCTCGGTAACATAAAATACTATTCTATCTATGCTTTATCAATTACCAGTCAATAACTTAAAGTAATTATCGATCAAATCCAATATGCAATATGTAAAGTATGACAATCAAACAATCGCCACAATGAACATATAACACAAAAGATTTAATGTGGAAACCCTGTTAAGGGAAAAACCACCTGGGACTAGTAACCCAAAAATTGTTCACTTTTCTAAAGTGAGGTCAGTGAAGACCCAACCCTATTAAAGGTTACAAAACACACTGTATGGTGTGACCTTGTTAGAGGATTTTAGACCAACAGTTATCGTCCAACTAGCATTCACTATGGGGTTGATAGGATAATAAATGTACATTCTATGAATGACATTACAAGACTTTCAAGTCCACTCGATTAAGAGATTTATCTATTTACAATGGTTAAACTATAACAGTAGATGATCTGATTACAATACAACTTCAATTGCAGATGTTCAGATCTATATTATGCTCATTCAAATCCTCTAATCAATATATCAATTATGTTTCAACAATATTCAGTAACTTACTATCTCTCGGTTATAGATTTTTGATGGTCGCTAATCTCTGTAGTTTGGTTCTCCTTTAACCAGTCTGATCAGGCATGCATGAAGCTTGTTCATGCAATATCTCTATAGTCTCCTTCTTATGGCATATGTTTCATAAAGAAAACCTAGTCTCTTAAATAGACATGTAAACCATTTTCTTCTCATCCATCAAATTTTGCCACTTATTCTCCTTCATCCATTTTGCCACTTAAACATTCCTCAGATGATGTGTCAGTAACACATTTTGTTTCCATCCTTTAGATCTTCTTTGAATTTCATTAGACGCTGATCTTTGTAAGAAACTTTATCTTTTGCCTCGAACTCATACACTTTACAGCTCATCAATCCTTATCGGCTAAACTGATCATTTAGTTCTTTGTTCCAGCTTGGTTAACAAAGAAATGCATCAGTGAACACAAGCTCAATTTTTACTGTGCTCAGTATACACTACACTGCTCGGTGTATATTGGAATGCTTCATCAACCGACCACACTGCTTTGTGTCATTTTTCTCTTTTCTTCATCATAGATGAATGCAACATAATCAAGTCAATTACATAAGGTCATAGACTCATCAATAAGTTACCCAATGTATTCCTTATCCTTATCTTTCATATCCATCTTCCTTAATGTAGATATATCTATTTTTCATATCTTTTTCTCCTTTCTACAAATGTTTAGGTATTGCAACTTACAAGATAAGTGTTGTCAAAACTAGTTGACATCAATAAAAACATATTACTAATTTAATCATCTTACATATCTAATCGGCAACTCGGTGATCTCTAATCACTGATCTTTAATTAGGTTCTAAATTAGATGTAGTTCATCAGTTTCTTTCTTTCATAGGTCACACTTCAAATTTTTTCTCTAAAGGAAAGAATGAATCTAGATTTGCTTTCTTGCATATATGTCTCATATAGTAATTAGGCCCTATGAACACTATTTGTGGCATTCTTGAGAGAGTGGGCTTCATTCACTTGTTTTACATGCAAAGCTCTTCTTGAAGATAGATCCCATTAAAGGTAGGGAAGGACTTGTTATCATCTCATGGTCTTACTTGGTTTAGTCTTCAACATTTGATGGTACGTTCTCTCTTTGTCCCACTTAGAGAGATCAATAGTCATTATTGTGGGCATACAAACCTTGGTTTAGTCTTTAATCTTTGATGGTACATGCTCTCCTTGTTCCACTTAGAGAGATCGGTAGTCATTGTTGTTGACATACAAACTTGGGTTTCATCTTCAATCTTTGATGGTACATTTTCTCTTGGTCCCACTTAGAGAGATCGGTAGTCATTGTTGTTGGCATACAAACCTTAGTGAGGTGATTACAACTTAGCGTGTCAATTAATTTGCTTGCTATGTTTGGGTGAGGTGAAGAGGCTAGAGGAGTATGCTTTGTTCCCTTTTGGGCACATCAAAAACTTTGAACCCTTGAATCTGAGCTAAGTCCCCATGTGGTCCATATTGTGAGTCTTCCTTGTTAGAGAGGGTTAGCCGTAGTGGACACTCCCTTTATTGGGTTAACCACATAGATGGAACCTCAAGCGGTATTAGCCATTCCTATTGTGGTAGCAACAACTGCTATATAAATATCCTTGTGGAAGAAATCTCCACAAGTGTGGTCTCTTGTTGGGCTGTCAAATCTCCTCAGGATCTCCAATTGATTAAATTCTTAGAATGTCTCAAAACCCCGGTGCACTTGGATTGGAGTTCGCCCACTTGAGATTGAAAAAGTTGTAGAGTTGACCATTACTACAAACCATAGTGCAACCAAATTTTTCTTTTCTAGGACTATGTGTGTGACTGAAAAACATTTTGAGAACATACACAAGTAGAGTCTTTAGGGAGTAGAATACTACATCACTATTCTTGTTTATGCCTAAGATTGTTTTATCCCTTGCTCATTGTTTGAAGATAATTATTTGATTGAACTCCCTGATTGTTGTCTTGTGTGCCTGATTAATGATAAAAAAATTTTAATGCATTTCATTGATCAATTAAAATGAACAAAAACTGAGTTCTCGAGTCAAAAAACTAGTTTTTTACAACTTTCTTGATTTGCTATCCTTTCATTTCCAGTCTTCTTCGATCGATTCAGGTCAGATTAGGTCACTTACCCCACTTTTATAAGCCTATTTTCACCTTGGATTCTTGCATTTTGACCTCTTGAACTAGTAATATTTGATTTCATGAGTGACCTTTCTTGGAATCGGTGAGCTAGAAATCATCCTTATTGAGAAGATCAACCTTTGGATCCTTTGATAACACACTTGGAGAGTTTTAGTAATCTCTTGTCCATTCACTTCTATAAAACTTCAAATTCAATCAATATAACTTGGGTAAATCATCCTCCTGATCCATATGTGTTAGGGTATTCACCCATTCATTGGGCACCTCTATGGCAGTGTTGGTTTACGCCTCTTGCAAAATTTCTATCTTATCATCTCTCTTTTTGGACAAGTGAGTGCTTTTACTATCCTAGTTTGGTACCAACATTTCTTAGGGTCATCCTATCACCTAGTTCCCGTTATTTCATGTTGGTTACAAAATGATATTAAGTAAATCAAGAAAAGAAACCTCAAGTAGTCTTTAACTAATTACCCTTAGTTCAAACTTGCCAAAAATGTAAGTTAAGCAAACCCATATTTGATCAATCACCCAAGAACAACTCAAAAGTTTGGTTTGATCCCAAAAGTAACCTTAGTGAGTTGAGTACACCCTTAGCATCTTCTCGCTCAGATATGGATATGAGTTACACAATGACTCGATTAAAGAGGGAAGAAATGGATAAAATCCTTGATGGCATATTTGAATGACATAGAGATACCAATCTGTTTGGCAATTCCTCTAGTGAAAATCAACTAGTCTCACCCCTTATCTCAACTAGATATCTAGATGCACATCAAAGGGCTAAAAGAGATAAGAAGCAAGCCTATCAAGAAAAGCAATCACAACATGAAAGCCAAGATGACGATCCTTATGACACGCATGTGAATGCAACATACACCAATGACTTGTTTAGGCATTCAAGACCAAGTTCACCGCTCAAAACAACTTCAAGATACACAAGCGAAAGACTTAAGATAATTGAACATGAAAAGAAAGCCTTCCTAGATGAACAAGCTGAAAAGGAAGAGAAATTTAGACTCCTAGAGTCTGAGAGACAAACCTTGTTGGAGATAGAAAGGAGAGCCTCACAAGAAGAGTAGGATAGAATCTTGGCTCAACAACTTAATGATCAATTTAACAACATGTGTGTTGGTGGTGGAAACAACTCTCCTCTATCCACTCCTCCTAAAACTCCACAAAGTGGAAGGCCTTCATGATCTCCTAGCCCTAGAGGAAGAAGGGCTTCACAACATGATCATTATAGGAGATGAACCCCTCCTAGGAACTCAAAACAACCTTCACAATGTGGTCACCATGGTTCACAATATGGGAGTAGTAGCTTGCTCTTTTACCTCAACTCCCAAGATTTTATGAAGATACAACAAGAACCACTCTTCCAGTAGTATGTGGAAAGATACTTGGAGCAAAAAAAAGACAAGTTCCTAGAGAGTTTAATCAAAAAAGGTGCCAAAGTCCCCTACAACTTTGATGTGGACAAGAAGATCAAGAAAAAAGGTCCATCTCAAGATGAAGAGATCAAACAACTTAAGAGTATGATGGAAAAGATGTTGGCACTTAAGAGTTCATCCTCACTTGATTTAGTTTGTCCTAATCCTTTTGACAATAGTGTTAGCATGAAAGACTTTCCTAGAAAGGTTGAGATCCCTCAATATGAAAACTATTATCGGAATGGAGATCCACATGATCATGTGTGTCAATTCTATATTATGAGTTTTGAGTTCCATCAAGATGATTCATACCTCATGAGATTGTTCCCAAGGAGTCTTAAGAGTCAAGCGATGGAATGGTTCACCAACATAACTCCCCCTGTCAGGACTTTCAAAGAACTTGTCTGTAGATTTATCCAACACTTTGTATACAACCTTTCAAGATTTGTCACCATGTTGGACTTATGCAACTTAAAGAAAAATCAAGGGGAATCCTTTGTCACTTCTTGCAAAGGTGGAGATGACAATGCTCTCGCTACTCTAGGACCATTCTTGAAAATGAGAAGATTGACATCCTTGTTAACAACTTGGTTCCCAAAATGTGGTATGAAGTTAGGAAAATGGTCTTTGATTCCTTTGACACCATGGTTGAAACCGCATGTAGGATTGAGGATTTTTTTGGAGAACAAGGAATTTTGACCAGACATGGAAATAACAACAACAACAATGGTCAAAATATTAAAAAACTCTAACAAGGATAAAGGAAAGAACTCACACTAGAATAAGAACAAACAAGTAGTCAATGATGGAGTTGTGGACTCCTCTCAACCCAAAGATCAAGTTGTTCTTCACTTGTCTAGTGTTGTTCAAACCATGAAACTCAATGCATCTAATCAACACGAGCACAAGCCAAGATATCAAGACAAGCCCAAGAAAGAGAGACATCAGTTTTCAAAACTTGGTGATTCATATGAAGATGTCTTGAAAATACTCATTTCCAACAACCTTGTGCATCCTCAAAATCCTGCAAAGCATTATATACCTGATGTTAAGCCACATTGATGGGATGAGAAATCCTTTTGCAAGTTTCATAATGGCATTGGACATGATATTGAAAACTATTGGAAACTTAAGCATATCATCCAAGATCTCATTGAGAGTGGAAAACTTAAGATATATGGATTGAACACCAATGCTGATCATAAGGCATTCAAAGAACCTTTTCCCAAGTATGAGAAGGGAGAACCTCTAAACCTAAGAATCACAAGGCTGAGGTCAATTACACTTACACAGCTACGGAGAACATTGTCAACATGCTTGAAGTTGTAGAGGAAAATGTCAACATGATGAGGAATAAAGATCCCTATGATTATGATCTAGACATGGACTCTCCTCCTATCTTTGATGAAGAACCTGTCGTGGTGCTAAGGGGTCCTAACTCTAGAATGTCATTGCAAGCTCTCAATGTTGTCACATGAAGTCAAGGTCCTGTTGTCATTAGAGGACCCAGTTTGAGTCAACCAAGTAAACAAAAGCAAGTGGTATCCAAGAATGTCACCTCAAAACCAACAGTTAATCCTAAGTTGAGATATAATCTTGTCGATCAGTTGTAGAGAGCCCCAACTCAGATTTTGATCTTTGACCTCTTAGAGTTGTCCCCGAGACACAAGAAAGTCCTTGAGGATGCTTTGCGCATAGCAAATGTACCTAACAACTTAGATGTTGATCAATTCTAGAACATGGTTAACCATATTGTCAGCCCTCATTACCTTACCTTTTCGAAGGATGATGATAAAGCTTTGAGCCACCCACACAATCTCACCCTTCATATTGAAGTCATGATCCACAAAATTTGTGTTAGGCACGTGTTGATAGATGGAGGTGTTGGTCTTAATATTTGTTCCTTGAATCTTTTAAAGATGTTGGGTTATTCTAAACAAGTTATAGATACCAGAAAGAAGATCACTAGAAAAGCCTATGATGAGGTGAAAAGAATTTCCAAGGGGTTGGTTGTCCTTCCTGTTAGGATTGGCCCTGTTGAGAAGGATGTTTTATTCCAAATAGTTGACATTGGTCCCCTTGCATACAATAGCTTACTTGGTAGTCCATGGATTCATGATATGCAAGCAATGTCATCTACCTATCATCAGTGTGTTAAGTTCCCCTACAATAGAGTAGATATTTGTATACCTATAGATAACACTTTATATGTTAATTCAATTTCAGCAAGTTCTCATGTTCCCCTCAATAGAGAAGTGGAAGACTTCAATGCAACCTTAGCTGTATGTAAATAAAAGTTCAAGTCAATAGACCTTAGCATAGGGGGGTATCAACTCAACTCCCTCATGACACTACTAGTTTCACCTAGGTCTTATGGCAGGCCATCACAAGAAATGAGAGCTTCCTCTTTAGGTATGACTTTATTTGGCACATTTGTAGAGTCCTCAATGCCTATTCAAGATGAGAAAGAAGAGGTGGTTGTTAAAGACTGGATTTATGAAGAAGAGAAATACATGCACAATGAGAACTTATCTCCCTCTCTTAAGGCTTATGGAAGAGGGTATACTTTTGTCAAACAGATGGGTTATCTTGGACATGGCCCTCTTAGTCACAGATTGGATGCTAGAGCCGAACCCCTTGATCATGATCTTTTTGGATGCAAGTCTAAGGAGATAGTTGACCTAGGATTTGTGAAACACAACAAGAACACTACTCATATCCTTGATGAGTCAGATAGTGAAGATGAACCTATATACATACTTAATTTGACAAATCAAAAAGATATGTGTGAAGATTGGGTCCCTTCCACTAATCTCCTTTGGGAATATTTAGAAAGTCCAGTCACTCATGGGATAGTTACAAGCTTAGAACAAGATGAATCAGATGTATAAGATCCTATCAGAGAATGCCAATGAAAGAATCTTGTTCATTTGATGGAAAGAGAAGGTGTTACCCTTGATGACATTAGAACTTCCACATCAAGATGTCCCAAACCTTCATGGTGTAAACATCCTAGTTGAAGTTCAGAAACAAGTTCATATGAGTATGAATGGGATTCCTTCTCAGAGCCTTCTACAATTGACATGGATGTTGATGTCATCCATACTTATAGTTCTCAACCTGAGGTAGCTGATGAGTCACATGTAGGATTAGAGGATTTGAACCCTTATGTTGCCTTAGTGGATGATTCTTCACTTGTTAGGATGAATCCTGATTTGGGTAGCTTAGAAGGGTACTGGACGGACTCTAGTTCTTCGGTCACCAAAGATGATATCATTCACATTCACAACCTTGAACTAGTCATTGACTTACCTCTTGTTCATCCTAGCCTCCTTGATTGGTCCCAATGCTATCAAGAGCTTGTTACTTGAATGACATTCAACTTGTAGTCTCTTCCACCATTGAACTAGCTACCAGTATGATAGAGGCAAACATCAAGTACCTTAGTCATAAAATAAAAAGAAAAAAATAAAATCAAAAGAATAAGATTTCTGATGGCAAAAACCACTGTGTGGCGGAGTTAGAACCAAAAAAAAGTAAAAATAATGATGTATCCAAGGGTGAAAACTTCTTTGAGGAACCTAAGGATGAGGTACTTGATCATCTCCCTAGATATTTTCAAGACAGATCTTCAATTCTTATCGAGCCAACACAAGTAGTCAATTTGGGAATAGATGAGGCTCCACAGGTAGTACATGTGTCTTAGTCCTTGCTACCACAAGAAAAAGAAGCTTACACTAAGTTCTTACAGAAAAAGAAGATCAATTTTGCATGGACTTATTTAGATATGCCAAGGTTGGACACTAATCTTATCATGCATCACTTCTCCATAGCTCCGGGTGTCAAACTAGTTAAAAAAAAGTTGAGAAAGATGCATCCTCACATAGCTCTCCTAATCAAAGAAGAATTAGAGGAACTCCTAGGTGTAGGATTCATAAGAGCTATTGACTATGCTGAATGGATATCAAACATTGTACTAGTTTCCAAACATGACAAATCCATTCAAATTTGCACAGATTTTAGAGATGTCAATAGAGCATGCCCAAAGGATGACTTTCCACTTCCCAATATAGACATGATAGTGGATATGACTGCAGTTTATGAGATCTATTCCTTGATGGATGGTTTTTCTGGATACAATCAGATTAAGATAGCTCCTAAAGATCAAGAAAAGAATGCATTCTCTTGTGCATGGGGTACCTATTGTTGCAACATTATGCCTTTTGGATTAAAAAATGCAGGAGCCACCTATCAACGAGCTATGACAACCATTTTTCATGACATGATGCATAAAAACATAAAAGATTATGTGGATGACACCTTGGTCAAGTCTAAGAAAAGAGACATGCACTTAGATGATTTAGAAGTCATTCTAGATCGCATAGAACAATTTCAACTAAGGTTAAATCCTAAAAAGTGTGCATTTGGTGTCACCTCTAGAAAACTACTAGGATTCATCATTTCATCAAAAGAATAGAGGTAGACCTTGAAAAAGTCCAAGAAATCATAGATATGCAACCCCCTAGAAATATTAGTCAAATGAGGAGTCTCCAAGGACATCTTCAATCCATAAGGAGATTCATTTCATAGTTGGCAGATAGAGCTCAACCTTTCAACAAGAACTTACACAAAGGAGTCAAATGTGTTTGGAATGAGGATTGTCAAAAGAGCATAGATCAAATAAAGAAATACTTAGCAAATCCTCCTTTTTTAATGCCTCCTATCCCTAGGAAACCACTTATTTTGTACATTTCAGTGACAAAATCTTCCTTGGGGGCATTACTAGCTCAACTTGATGAACATGGGAAAGAAAGAGCAATATACTACATTAGTCGTACTCTTGTTTCATATGAGGTTAACTACACCAGTATTGAGAAAGCTTGCCTTGCAGTGGTACTTGCTTCCCAAAAATTGTGACATTACATGCTTGCACACACTATACACCTCATAGAAAAAATTGATCCACTCAAGTATTTACTAGGTAAGGCTACCCTCATAGGTAGACTTGCTAAATGAATGATGATCCTTTCAGATTTTGACATAGAGTACATTAAGCATAAAGCAATCAAAGGATAAGTAATAGCAGATCAATTGGCTGATTTCCTAATTCAAGATAATGCACCTATTCAAGTTGACTTCCTAGATGAGCACCTCATGTATATGACTGAAAGAACTTGGAAGATGTTCTTTGATGGATCCTTTATGCAAAATGGTTTAGGATCTGGTGTGTTGTTTGTTTCTCCTCATGGGTACATGATTCCTAAGTCTTACAAGTTATTGTTCCCATGTACAAACAATATTATTGAGTATGAAGCTTTAACAAATGGACTTAAGATGGCCATAGAATGAAGAATCACAAAGTTACACATCTATGGGGATTCACAGCTGATAATCAACTAATTCAATGATAAATATCAAACAAAAGATGAGAAACTGGTACCTTACAAGCAAATGGTTGATTCCTTGAAATGATACTTCACATTTGTCACATTTCAATAAATTCCTAGAGAAAAAAATAAAGAAGTTGATGCTATGGCTACACTTGCTTCACTCCTTCAGTTAGGGGAACATGAATCTAGATTGAAATTCTTGGTGGAAGAGCTACATCATCCTATCTACGACTCCCAAGAAAGTCATGTCATTTATGCCCTTATTAGTCATGAGTCATCTCGTTATGGTGCCATTTACTCATACCTTCATAATGGAATTATCCCTAAAACCCTTAACTGATTTGAACGCAAAAACCTTACCCAAAATGCCTCTCGTCATACCCTTATCTTTGGTGATTTGCATAGGAGGGGTCTAGATGGAACACTTCTTAGATACTTAGAAAAGGAAGAATCCAACCAAGCATTAGTTGACATCCACGAGGGCATTTGTGGGGGACATTCCAATGGTCTTCCATGGCCTGGAGGTTGCTTAGGGTGGGATACTATTGGCCTATGATGTAGATTGATGTAGTAGCTTTTGCAAAGTCATGTGAAAAGTGTCAAAAACATGGTAACCTGATACATGCTCCAGGTAGGGAGCTCATTCCTTCTATATCTCATTAGCCATTTCAGCATTGGGCCTTTGATCTTATTGGGCAGATTCATCCCAACTCATAAGGTGGACAGAAGTTTATCATCACTGTTATTGATTACTTCACTAAATGGGTAGAATTTTTACCACTTACTGTTGCCTCGGGAAAGACAATCAATCTATTAATTTTGAACCATATCATCTATCGATATGGAGTGCCTTCCAAGATTATTACTAACAACAGAGGCCAGTTCAAAAATAAGGACCTTAAATAACTCTGCAAGAAATTCAAGATTAAGCAACATTGGTCCTCCATTTACTTCCCACAAGGAAATGGTCAAGCAGAGGCATCAAACAAAACCATTATTAAAATCCTACATAGAATAGTTTGTAAGAATGGTAGAGATTGGCATTTACAAATAAATCCAGCTTTGTGGGCTTATAGAATGAGTATTCATACTCCTACTAGGGCTACTCCTTTTTCCCTTACATATGGTGTTGAAGCAGTGTTACCTTTAGAGGTTGAGATTCCTCCACTTAGAGTTTCCCTCAAAGGTCTAGTTACAGATGAAGACTATCACGCCATGAGACTTCAAGACTTAGAACTTCTAGATGAGAAATGTCAAGCATCATTTGACCATATAAGGGTTTATCAAAAGTGCATGTCCAAAGCCTTCAACAAAAAGGTTCGCCCAAGATAATTTCAAGTGGGAGATCTTGTCATACGTGAAAATCCTAAGAATCAACAGCATAAAGATCAAAAGGAAAAATTTGAACCTAATTGGCTTGGAACTTATATCATTATAGCAGCTTTTGGGACAAGTGCTTATTTATTGTCTACTATAGAGGGAGAGCAGCTCCCTGATCCTATCAATGTCTTGCACCTGAAGAAGTTCTATCCATGATGCCCATTCTATTTGGGGGCATCCTTTGTACATACTTATTGATCCTGAAAAAATCCAAACAATGATATATTGTCAAAAATTTAAAAAATTAGAAAATGTCCTATAAAAATGATCATCTTAGTGAAAACCTAGCAATAGGCACTTTGATGTATCTCCAAAAAAATTATATATTCCAAAAATACCAAAAAATTAAAAAAAATTCAAAAATTCAAAAAAAAATAGAAAAAGTGTCTTGGTGAAAACCTGGAAACGGGCGCCTTGGTAGCAAAAATACAAAAAAATTATAAAAAGTCCTGAAAAAAATAATAATAAAAATAAAAATTTGCAATAAAATCCAAGCGGTGAAAACTTGGAAATAGACACTACTTGAGGCCTTTGCACCCCTATTTCTTAGCACATGTCCTCAACACTTAGCATTTCTCCATCATGCCTTGTCCTTGTTATCATGGTTTGGACTTGGTCTTTGTCTTTGTCTAGGGGGCATAACTATGTCAGCTTTGGTCTCTTGGATGCATTAGTCTTTAGGACACCTCACAAATGGTGTTTTTCAACACCACCCCCAACTCTATTTTTCAACACAACCCCTGACATCGAGTTTTTTTCAACACTTATCAGTTTGATCTTACCCAATTTTGTCTTGTGATCTTACCTTCTTGCAAGTATTTGATCATTATCCTCGAAACTCAGTATCAGTTAACACACTTAAATTTTTAAACACAACACTTAATGCTTGAGCTATGTCATGATCTTTTCTTTGTGTGTTGACTATTATTGATTTTCGTTGAGTGTCCCTATCTAATAAGTCTCTCCGGGATGCATAGCTAGAGGACTTTGGCATGGGGCATGTTTTATTTGCTTTCTGCTTATGGGTGTGGTCTTAAAGCTCTAGAGTGTCTCTTCTTGTTCCCTTGAAACACTTATGAGATTTGAGGCATCATCCTTGACTTTTTTTTTCACAACCATTCTTGTGGTCATCTTGGCATCTTTGCCTTGATGTGAGCATGGTTTTGCTACATTAAATTGGGTAAGCTAACATCGAAGTCATCTTGACCTTTATGTCTTTGATGTTTATGTTAGAATCTTTCCACATTCCAATCCGATTTAAATCACATTCATATCTTCATAGTTGTGCTTGTGACTAGTGATGATTGTGTGATTTTCTGATGCTCGTTAATAATGGCCCAATGATGAAAATAAGTTCCTTAACATTCTCTAATGAATGATGAACACAAAATCCTATGTAATAGTTGCTCTATTGCAACTACACCTTTGCATTTTCATGTAGCTTGCATTGTTAAACTTCATGTTAATTTGCATTTTTAGGCTACATTAGGAGTTTGAGAGGGTTTTCCTTCATCTTTCTTTTGGACTTTTAATCAACTATGGTCACATTTTGATCTTCATTTCCTCATCTTCTTTTGTGATCTCAATCAAAATTTCCTATCTTAAATAGTTGATTGATTTTGGGGCATTCTCTTTCTTGAGGCAAATTCTCTTTCTTCTCTCCATTTCTTTTCACCTCTTCCAAACTTCTATCTTCCATTCACTTTCACCCCACTTTTTTTCTTCTAATTCAACCTTGGGGCATAATCTTTCGATCTACCTTGGTTCTATGATCCTTATATCTTTCATCTTACATCAAGAACATTATTTTTAGTTCGATTTGATCAAATTTATCAATTTACTATTTCTCCTCTATCTCATTTCGATTTTGATCATGAGGGGGCAATACCTATCAAACTTCAATCCTTGATTCAGCTTTATCAATTCTATCAATTGCTTTGCTTGGGGCAACCTTGCTTGAGATTCTTATCTAGGACATGACAATTACCTATTTATAGGGGTGTTGGCCTTATCTTTTTCAATTAGCTTATCTTTGTCCTGATGTGTTCCCATCCGTCGATCACATGTCTGAGTTGTTTTGTGATCCCAAATCGATCTCACACTTCAACTTCATTCTTTGACTACATGTGTTCCCATAAAGATCACCCATTAGTCAAACAAGGGAAAATGTATGCACCCTAAAATGGTCACCTAAACTTTGGGCCCCCATTCATCAATTTATCATTTCCTGAATCAATGCCTTGCAATATTTTCAATTCAACTCAGTTTCCTTGATCATATCATAATTAATTCAACTATTTCAATATTTCCTAAGGTTTGATCATTTTATCCTAAGTTTTATTTAATTAAGAGAACATACTCGCTTTTAATTAAATAAAAATCCCTTTTAATTAAATTAAAAAATAAATCTTTAAATTAAATAATAAAATCACTTTATCCTAAGCCACATTTAATTAAAACAACAAATCTCTTTTAAATAAATAAAAAATCTTTTAAATAAATAATGGAAACCACTTTGCTAAAAATAATAAATAAATAATAAAATAAAAAGAAAAAGAAAAAGACTTTTTTGTCTACACATTGAATGCACACTTTCCAAGATGAGTGGAATCTCCTTTTGCCTCTTAATCTCTTCCACACATCTTTTTGCCTCTTAACCATGTCCATTGATTTTGCCTCTTGAGAATCTTGAGCACATGGATCAACCAAGATTTAATCTCCACCATTGCTCATTTCTTTTTACATCTTAATCTTGACCGTCCATTCATTTCTAAATCCTTTATAAGGAGCCCTCTCCTTCTCATTTAGGCATCCAGATTTTAGAGACCGAGATTTTATGTTATTTTTATGTTATAGGTTTGGAGAGCGATTTTGGAGGAGAGTTTGAGCAATTGAGCTTGAACATTGCAACTTCTCTTTTCTCATCTTATTCTCTCATTCCTCCATGGAAATCTATTTAGATTACTCTTGCACTTGCATATTAGATTAGATTAGTATTTCATTTCATAGAATAAATTTTGCATGTGTATTTCCTTTCATAGATTAGTTTTCTTTCATGCATTGTTATCATATAGAATAGCTTCCATTTTCATTTGCATGCATATTTGATGATAATGGAGACTAACATTCTTGATTTTCCTTTTTGAATCTCTCATTTTATGGTGAACTTTCATGGGCACAAACTAGGTCTAAATTGAGGGCCTCCATTATAAACTCTTGCACTCCATGAATAGAGAGCTATGAGTCACCATTTGAGACCTCATTCTTGAGAAATCTTGGATATAATGACTCATAAAAGTGTGTCAACATTTTAGCACATAATATGTACGGTAGATGGAGAGCACAGATGTACTCTTTAATGGTCAGCAAAAGAAAATGATATTTCCTTACTTGTCTTTCTCACTTGGAGGATTCACATTTGAGAGAAGAGGATTCAAAGTGGCACAAGCCTTTTTTTCAATTTTTTTGTTTGATGTTGACAGTCACTGGCAGTATGATCCACTCAACATAATTAGAACAAATCTTAGAGAGAATGGGAAGTTTGCAAGCAAATGTAAACATGAAAGTATGTCATTGATTAAAAATTTTAAAAAGATAGAGTCCTGGGATGAGGTCAAAAAAGAGATGAAGAAATATGCTGCTGAAAATAATATGTCAATACAGGAATTGTCATCACAAATTATGGCATTGCACAAATAGAAAGGAAAAGTGTAGGCCATGACATCGTACAATTTCTACCAGAAAGCTGCTCAACCATCTACAAAATCTATTCTGAAAGAGCTAATGAATGAATGTATGGAAGATAATTGGACTCGAACCAAAATTTTTGATTTTTGGGAAATGAGGAAGAATCTCAGTGAGCCAAAGACCTCTATAGATCTTTATGACATGGAAGAAGATATAATGTTTAGTGAATTGTGGAATAAGGAGCATCCAGCTGAAGCATATCACAATGATGATGATGATGATGATGATGATGATGATGATGATGATGATGATGATGATGATGATGAATATGAGCAAGATTCTATGAATCCCACATCCAGTGTGAATCCCACATCCAATAAAGTATATTCAATTAGTAGAGGAGTTGATGTGTCCACAAAAGATAAATATACCAAAGGGGCAGATATTGTAGAAAAAATGGGCTACCCAAGTTTTGGTGGTCCGGGTCCTAGTGGACAAGGACTTTGGTCTGTACCTGACCCACCAGCTCCACCAAAACATGGTGAGAAACCAGGCCTTGGGCTTGGAGTTCAATCATCATATTCATCAACTCAGTCAATTTCATTTTTTCTAACTTCAAATATAGTTCCACCTGTTCCAAGCACTCAGATTCAATTTGAATCAAGCACTCAAATTCAATCTAAATCAAGCACTCAGATTCAATCTGAATCAAGCACTCATATTCAATTTGAATCAATTTCCACTCCCACAGGTGTGGATATCATGGATACAACTATAACTAGTGGTCTAAAAAGGACATTATATTTGGACATGAAAATAATGGTTCCCAGAGATCAAGGCAGTGTAAAGAAGTAAAAGGTTATGACAAGTATTAGTACAACAATGGCAATGGTGACTGTGAGTCCAACAATTGCCCAACCTTTAGGACAAAATCCTTAGAATAGTCCAAAAACTCCACTTGTAATGGGTCAGGATGTTGGTAATCCTTATGGTGGAATTAGGAGAACCACATGCAACATAGGTGGAAGCTCGTACATCAGTGCAAGTGCTATTTCACCATTCAAACATTCAATTGTGTCATAAAACCCTGATTTTTGTTACAATAATTTTGTAACTAACTATGAACAATCAAAAAATAGGAATAGACAAAATAGTAAGACAATGAAGATGGAAGCAGTTGTTGCAGCTCATGATGCAGAACCTGCATCCAACAGGTTATTTCCCACATATGACCCAAATAAAGATATGATGCAATTCATGGTTATGCCCCCCAGCTAGAGATAACAATCCACCAGAGAGTCAATTAGATCCATGTCAATTTCAAGTTAGCACCCTCCAAATGGATTTATCCAAAATTAAAATGTGGACAAGATAAATGTGTAAAAAATGACCAACCAAGTGGTCTATAGTTCAGTGATGAAGTTGGAGAGAGAGAAAGGAAAGCTTCAGGGAACAATAGATAAGTTAAAGGCAAACCTGGCAAATGAGAAAGCAGCAGAAAATAAGTGCAAAGAATTAGAGAGAAGGATACAAAATTCATCCTCTAAAGAAGCAATTGGACAGCAAGAACATATGGACACAGAACTGAAAACTTTGAGGGAAAAACTGGGACAGAGTGAAAAAAAAACTTGAGGATGAAAAAGCATTTTCATTAACTTTATACAAAACCTTGGAGAATGCGGGACAGACAAATAATAACTTAAAGAAAGAATTGGAGAATGAGAGGGTAAAAACAAAACAGTTGGAAGAGAAAGAAAAACAGTGGGAAGAGAAAGCAAAGCAAATAAAACAACATAGTGAACACCAGTTCTCAGAAATGAGAGAAGACCTAAAGAAGGGAAATAAAACAATTAAAAATTATGAAAATAGCATGAATGACCATGTAAATAATATAGTCAAGAAAATAAAAAAATTATTCTGGGGGCAAATAAAGATGTCTGGTGATAGGTTGTGTGATTGGTTTGAACTGAATGAAAGTCTTACACATGTTTTTGGGAAGCTAAAAGAGCACATTGAGAAGAACAAAAAAAATTGTCAGACACAAAAAATTGCAAAGCAAATTATGCAAGAAATCAACACAACCAGTGACAAGCATTTGGCAAGCAAGGGAATTCAGGACCACAGTGGTGCAACAATAAAGGTGAACTATGTCTTTCAAAAATATCAGAAACTAATAGAAGCAGATGAAACTCTTTCCTTATTCGAGCTAAAGCTTGCCAAGATGAATAGTAAAACAACCAAATTGATATCTCTTGGTTTGCCGAGTTCTGGTCTTGATTACTCATCAACAAGTTTCATTGGAAGAGAAGCTTACAAAAAAAAGTTGGAGGACACAATGATGTCTGATTTAGGCAAGCTTCCTTGGGACAGAAATCATGAAGGCATTACAAACTGCATCAAAACATTGATAATTTGAATGCAGTAATGGAAGGAACATTGCTTTCAACTCACTCTTCCAAGCATGGGTGGCTGATGAGGTTGTGGGTCATTTACTATAACATCACAAATTTTTCCCTTCCAACCGATGAAGAATGGAGCATACTAAAGAAACTGACAGAATCATCTTGATCTCATCAATTATAGTATGTGAAAGTACTTTCAGTTTCAATCATCTCTATATCTTTATTATATATCTTTGATATTATCCTAAATACTAGAATTGAGTTTAAAGTAAGAAGTTTGAACTCTATTTTTTGAACAGGATCAATGTTGTAGTCTTGCAGATGCTATTGCCAATGCTAATTTACTAAACTGGCATGTCAAATGTAGAAATGTACAACTACAGTTGTAGAGATGTTGTAGACTTGTAGTTATCTTTCTGATTTATATTTTGAGACTTCACATTAGGCAAATCAACCTGAAGCTATTGTTGCTCCCTTGTTTATATAAAAGGGAATTCGGGATCATTGGCTTAGGGTAATGAAATTGAAATTGGGCCAAGGTGCCAAATTGCCAATGGGTATTGAGTCATTGACTTTTGTAAACAAAATCACAAAGTTGTGTTCTTACTAGTATTAATGAATGAATTGTTACATTGTATCATATTTGTAATTAAATTAATGAGAATCAGTATTTCTAAGAATTGTAACATATGAATTGCTATGTTGTCAAAAAAAATAATGAAAAATCTACAAGAATTGTACCATATGAGTTGAATAATGCAAATGAAAACCATTATTAATTGTGGAATTGAATCTTGAATCTTGATGACATTATCAAACACATTCATGTTTTTAACATTGGAATATGCTATTATGCATGATTGATGATGAGATACAAAAACTAACAGTAGACTTCCAGAAAAAGTTTAATAAATACCTAGGACCTGCTACTTATACAACAGTTTAACTTCAAGCTGCCAATTCAATTCATTATTGAGATCATCAAATTCATTGCCATCAACTTCATAGCTTCCCTGGTTCTTCGATATGTTTTCTTCACTATGCATACCTCCACTTAGCTGATGTTCATCGCTAGCAGTACTAGTACTAGTACATGAGTCAATGACATCATTGCCTCTGGCATTCCTACTTCCACTTTGGTTTGAAATGTTGCCCAACCCTCTTCTCTGACATTTCTTCCTCCACAATTGCAGTTCCCTTTCATAAGGAAAAGTATTGACTTCATAACTGGATGTATAGAGCATCAAGAAATTTTCTAGATTCTTGTCTAGTTTGTTTCTTAGCTTTGACTTTAGAAATCCCAAAGCACTGAAAACTCTCTCATCCTCCACGACCCCAATATCATGGTCAAACATAATTCAACAAGCTTGAAATATTCTGATATTGAATCAATCAACATTTCACTCTCAGCTAGATTTTTCCAAAGCCTTGATACTGATCCATCTTCATGAGGGTTCTGCATAATATTATATTATTCCCTCATTGTCAATGAAAAATGACCTGATTGCTCTCTCAAATGATTTTCATCTAAAATTTCATTTAGAGTTACTCCATTTAACTCTTTGGTTTTGTAGAAATGATCTATGAAAGTTAGTAGCTTAGTTTTAAAATCTTTCAGACTGTTCATACTCCAATATCGAGGAAACACAATAGCCATGGATTCGAGTAGTTTGACTAGAGGGAATCTTTCTCTAATGTATAAGGAAAGATCATAGGCAATGTGCTTCATAGAAGCTATTATAGACTCAACAATCTTGGTAAAGTCTTCCCTTTTAATACTTGATACTTGCCTCATGGGGTTCTTTCCTAGTTCCTCAGACTCGATCCTGGCAAAGTAGTGCACTAGTATCTCAACTCCATGAACTTCTGCACATAACTTCCCATTTACACTGATTTTTAAAAATTTATTAGGATTGTCCAAATCTATGATTTTCAGCCAGCTAGCAAATTTTACATCATCGACACATAATCGATAGAGATTATCGAGCGTCATGCATGTCAATTTATGAAGCGTAGCATATTCTGCAATATACATAGCTCTTTGTTGGTCCTTTTTCATTAAATTTATCATTTCCTCAAGTATGGGGAGAAGACCTGCTAATGTTAAGAGTATCTCTACATTACTTAACATTTGCAGGAGTGTAGGAAATTTTGGTTGCCCTGCTTTGTCATGACTTGAGTTCATTAGACCAAGCAACAATTGATATTTTGAAAAAACTTGATGTGCTGGTCCATCCAAAGAGATCCATCTGGCATCATTATCCTTAAGAATCTTGTTCCCATGGGTTAGTCCTTCGGTAAAGTGTTAAAATTCCCTCAATCATTTCAAACTTTGACAAAAGTATTGGTAGAGCTCTTTGATTAAAACTTTAATTTTTTGTAATGGAGCATGCTTGCTGACAACTCCAAAAGCTAGATTCATTATATGGGCCATGCAGTGAATGGGAGTAATGTAGGGTGCACAAGAAGATTGTATCTTTGTCCAAAGATCACCCCTGTGGCCTTACATTAATGAAGCTCCATCTGCCCCAACACACACTCACTTTTTAGCAATCGTCATGTCATTTATACCTCCATATTCAATTAGAAAACTCTTTACTAGTTCAAATAATTTTTCTGTTGTCGCATTATCCTTCATTTTAGCAACAATTAATAGATGAGGTTGGTGAACAAAATTATGTACAGTATAAACATGCATTCATACCTAGGAAGTATTGTCTACTGCTGTAACCTCGTCTAAATACAATGCAATTAAATTTAACTCTTTAATTTTTACCTTCAGATCCTCTTTTTCAACCTGGGCAAGATAACTTGCCCATTCCCATCCATTGTTTACTGACCAGTGATTGTTAGGATAGTTACAAAATTTTAGAAAGTGTAATAAAGCACTCAATGATTTTTGAACTCCATCTATAGTTTTCTTTTTGTAAACTTTACCCATATGCTTCTCTATGGTGTCAATTTTTAGCTACAACCTCTTTTCCTTCTTATTTATCTGGCTGCAAATCTTACATCTACATTCTATTGGAGGCTCCCCTTCAATTGGATTGTCCACTTATTTAATGAATGGATACTTTGACACCCATTCTACTTGAAAATTCCTCAACAAATCCCACATCTAATCTTTTTTTTATTCTCTATCATTCTTTCATTTGAATTTTCTTTTCTTCTTCCCTATACCATCATCTTCTCTATCATTCTTAGTCTCATCCAAGTCGATTATATCATTATGGCTACTCTCGGTATTTAACCAAAAATCTTCTTCAAGTTCATTGTGATCTGAGATATCAGGTTCACTAATTTCTTCAATATGTCATGTAGGTTCAGGTTGTGAATCTTGAAAATATTCTTGTGATGAAGTAGCTTTCAAATTTTGGCCAGAAACATTTCCAACACCATGACCAAAGTATGATGATAAGGTTTTGCATTTTGCTGGCCTCTCTTGGCTTTCCTCATATGCTAGATCCTTACCCTTATTCTTGTTTGGCATCTCAATTCTTCAACGAAATAAAGGCTACCAGCCTACCAGTGAAAAAAAAAATGTTTAATTGTAGAAGAAGTGACAATAGAACTATAATATATATAAATATAATTCATTGACCCTTAAATCATGTCTGAGGTCACCACTGTTCACTAACTGGTCCCCACTAAATAAGAATGAACTCAAATTTACATAGTTATAGAATAATAATCACTTACCTTTACCTCAAATTCAATTACATTCGTGACTTGCCAAAGTAGTCAAGACTCAAAAGTCTAAAATTTGCTATCAATCAAATTGAACCAATCCAAATTGTGTACAATAACACTGATCTATGAATGTATTTATACTAATCCTTTTTTGGTGAATTGGGCGGGAGGTATTAGGTCTCCAAATATTTGGTGAAGCCCATGTAATTATAACACATCTTGTGTTATTTCCTAGGTGATTATGGGTCGTCCAATACCTTGGTATGATTAATAAAGTTGGAAAAAATCCATTGGTTTGAGACACCCATCCGTAAAATGCCTGGTGAAATTGGGGATGCTTAAAAATATTTATATAAAACTATTGGTTAATAAAGGTCATCCATTTGAGGCTTCTTTGAAATTATAGGTGAATGTTTAAAATATATCATGCCCAAAAATTATATGCCATTGGCGATAATGGGAAAGAAATGGACAAAATTAGATAAACTGATGGGCGATGGGCCCAGCCATTGGGCCCAATTTTAATAAATGTAGGAAGATATGGTCAATCCCATATGGCCAATATATTTGCCAAATCAGGAGTCGCCAACATGCGACATTCACCAAATGGTGAATATTCACCACTAAAGTTTTCATTGGACTACAATCCCTACACACTGACTGTACCTTTCAACTAGTCACAGTCACAGAACAATAGTCACTTGCTTTTCTTTAAGAACAATAATTTAATTGAAAGTAATGCATGGAAGATGTAAATAATAATCAAATAAATCTATTTACTTCACTACCCAACCAAAATCACATTCAAGTCAAGCACATTAACTTGTTGTTACACTGATTGTTCCACGAGACAGTTAACAACATGCAAAGAAAATCTTTGTTTATTGATTATAAAACATTACATTTTTTCTTCACTACACTCCCAACTCGACATCTTCCATTCACTCCCATAGATCCCCTACAAAAAAGACTCAAAACTCCTTCAAAACCCGACTGCAACCTCTACCTAACTGTCTGACTGCTTGGTAACAGTCCCAAACTAACTCTCATAACCAAAGTATGATTTAAAGATGTTGTTAAGTTCACAACTAATGTTTTCAACTTGACAACTTGAATCTAATACCCCTTCTTATAACTTTTAAAAAGGCTTAAAACAACCTTTGTAATCCAAACTAACCTATAACCCCATATGAGCATTATAGGCTTATTTTGCCAATAGAGGCAAATTCCATATTTTAGTACTTCAAGTGCTTTTACATCCTTTGATTGACTCTATTGGCCATTTGATATCCATTAGATGTTAGGAATGGGAACACTGAGAGGGGGGTTAACTAGTGTTCACTGTATTTTAACTTTTCTCTTTAATCTTAATGCTAAACTTAAATTCTTAAGTGTTGAATTAAACATTCACATAAACATGAAATATGAAATCAACATATGACACCAATATGGTTATGGGGAAACCAAAATAGGAAAAAACCCCGGTGGGACTTGATACCCACTAATATTTTGCACTAGTGTTTTGTGATCCTTGTTAGAAGATCCTTTACCTTGTTAGGAGTAGCTTTACAATGCTTTAAGTATAGTAGACCTTGTTAAGGGTCAGACCCTGTTAGGAGTCTTTTGCAATGATCCATGTTAGGGGATTGGACTCACTATCCTAGATCTCACCACTCAAATGATGAAGGCTACAACCTTCTGAATTCAGATACACACTATATCTGTAGGTGAACTGTCACTGTGACACTGCTTGTTAGATCAGTTCCTTTGATGTGTTGATGCTTTGACCTCTTGAAAATCTCTAATACATCTTATGATCTCTTTTCATACCTCTTCTCTAATTAACACAACTCTATTACAACTTCCATACCGAATACAATGGGCGCATCTTATATTTATATGCTCATATAAACAAAACAATTAGGTCAGCCCTATAACTAATTACAAACAACGCTACCAAATGAATTGGCTTAAGCCTGCTTACAATCATACATATAAATATGTTGGAAACCTAAATACAATGGGTACATGGCCTTTACAACATTAAATTATAATCGCAAACCAAAATACTAACTGTCGGCCCTATGCTTTGTTCTCTGCTGGCACACACTAGCTGTGCAACTTCAACTGACTGTAACTTTTGCATCTTTGCATATCTACTTATGTGCTCTTAGACTAAGCATAAGTATAGCCTAAAAATCTTAACTTCTAGGGTGCATACCATAATTCATCCGTACACACGTGCGCTGATGCTCTGAGCTGCAGGAACTCTGTACACTGTCCAATCTTCAACACTTAATTGAATTCTAATCTTTACACTAAGTGCGCTGACTCCAAACTGCTATATGACTTTGTTTCCATAATGAAAACACTATCTCTAGTCATATACTTTAGTATAGATAACTTTCCAACAATCTCCCCCTTTCTCATTGATGGCAACAAAGGAATATGGCCAAGTCTCTAACTGTCCCTTAACAAAAAACTTTTTGTCTTCTATACATTTTTATACATAAACTTATATCTCCATATACATATATATACTCCATATTCTATACAACTCCCCCTCTGACATTAATGAAAAAGGTGTATCAAAAAAATGTATCTACACATACTCACTGAGGGAAAACATCTAGATAGGCTACCTTGATGTTCTAGGTCTCCTTCTGCCAAAAGGTTATCAGAGAGTTAACTATCTGGAGATGGGCACATAATGCATATTGAAGCTTCTCCATCTTCTCCAAGTCACTGATGGGACCATGATCATAAGTTACCATGGTGGCATCAATCTCCTTTATGTTATGATTGAGGATGTCTAAAGAGGTCGCAAGACCATTCCTCAACTGAGTCTATTTGAACCTTATCCTTGATATCTCTTTTTCTTCCTTCTCAATTTTGTCTATCTGTCCTTGGTAGACATTGTTGCACATGTTCACATCGGTGAACATGTTTTTCACTGAGTTCTTTACCTGCTTAATCATTGCTTCTACCTCTTTTATCTTCTTGAAATGAGCATCGGTGATCTTGTCTTGATCCATGCATGCTACAATGATCCTTCTTCCTTCATCAACAAACTCCTTCAGTGATGCTAGACCAGACTTAAGAGAATTTAGGTCTAGTGCATAGTTTCTCATTAGTTCATTGAGTCTCTTCTTTAAGTACTTTTCTTCTGCTACTTTGGATGTAGATTCTTCTAGGCCAGAAAAATTGCTTTTGAACTATGAAAGGACTAAACTCACATCATCTACCGAATGTACTTTCTACACTTTCTTATCTTTTGGTAGAAAATTGTTCAAAATATTCACTGATTCCACAAGGAGAGGATTCCTCATGACTTGTGTCTCCTTTTCCTTCTCCATATCCAGGACGCTGAAACTAATCAGGTCTTCTTCCTTCCAAGAGTCTAAACTGCTTGTGTCAGGTGTCAAACTTGACAACAATGTTGAGGAGGGAGTGATGGGAGTGCTATCCATCATTTCTTGTTTCACCTTGACCAATTCAATAGAAGATTCATTTTTATTTTCTTTTTCCTTTTCTTCTTCTACTTCTTCTTTCTCATCGGATATGTCTTCAATGTCTATTTCTTCTTGATGAGTGGGAGGAGAGCTGCTACATAAGATTTTGACTTCTTGTGTGCTAACAAGAGCTTCCTCAAACTTATCCAATTCTGTGTCAATGGTGGCCATGGCTATCTCTACATTGTCAATGACAATAGTACTATCTTTGTGTGATTCTAAGATGGGTGCAGACTTATCTACCTCTTTTTGAGTTTCTTGTATGGGCGTTGAGTCCTAAGGACCTGTCATTGGTACATTGGAGGTCTCTATTTCTTTGTCTTTCTTATTAGATGCATGAGTGATGGGCACAGTAGGTAGTTTTATTTATTGTTCTAATAACACCTTTTCAAGGGCCTTCTATGTTTCCTTCGTTATCAACTCATAGTATTTGTTCATGATGTGAAGAGTTCTCATCTTTGTCCTTACGTCTAGCTTCACCAAATTTAATATCAGTGCCTCTTCTTCTTTAGAACATACTGGTAGAGTATCTTGTAATACTTTTTCTCTGATCCTTAGATCCTCTTCATTTGCTTGTTTCTTTTGGTATTCTAAAATATCCCAAACTTTATCAGGAATAGAGGTCTTCAATTCAAGAACTATTTTCTTGAACTTGATCATATGCTTGATAATCATGTTGTGTATCTCTGATTTGTTAATCTCACTGAATGATTCATAATGTTTCCCTACTTGATCAATTTTGCCCTCATCAACAATTCTAGTGCTCAAAACTTTAAGGCTTGGTCTGAATCCTACCTTAGGAGGTGCTTGAATGTTTTTCTTGCTCCTTGTTTCTTGCAAGGATGAATGATCGGTGCTAGCTTATTTCTTCCTCTTTACCATTGGCTTATACTCCAGAGGATTATCTTTGGGCATAGAAGGAGAATTGTCATCTATACCCTTCTAACTATCATTTGATTCAATTTTCATCTTTTTCAATTTAGGATCTTCTTGTTCATCCTCTACTATTGTGCCTTTCAATTCTAAGGCAATCTTTTCATCCCTTGCTTTACCAAGGTCTTCTTTTGATACACCATGTATTCTCAAGATTTCAGAAGTGACCTTTGCAACCTTTCTTTTTTGTTGTAGCACTGTTTATCTTAGCATCAACTTCTCTGGTCTTTTCTTCATAGGTTCCCCACCTAGGTTCATTAGGATCTTTAGGGGCTGATAGAAGTACATGTGCATAGGCTTCAAGAACTTGTTCCTCTACCTCATAGCCAAGTGGATGAATCCACTTTGTTATTGGTTCCACAACTTCCATGCAAGTAGTATCAATCTCCACCATAAAGCATATTGAGTCCTTATACTTCTCTACAATATTCTTAGGAATCCTATACCTCATCTACATCTTAGCTCTAAAGGTCTTCAATTCCAATGTGATATAGTCTCTTAGTGTGCTTTCTATGGATGCCTTGTTGGATATCTGAGGCATGGTAGAAATGGACTTGTCTAGATACAAGTCTGATACTCTTCCAACTATATGAAGGTACATATAGATGATTATGGACCCAAATGTGAATATCTTTGTCTTGTCATGTTTTATAGCCTTGATGTTATCTATCAACTGTGCACGCAAGATCTCATACAATTTGAACTCTCCATCTTCCTTTACAATTCAGATGGCTACTAGAATAGTTCCTATAGACACACTATTCACTTTGCTATTGTGAGGAAATTTGTAACCCAGTATCATTGACATCAATTTGATGTCTTCTTGTTCAATCAGCTCAATAGTCATGTCACACTTATCGCTCCTTGACTTGCATACTTGCTCTACCATTTTCTTGACATCTTTACCCATAGGAAGGATGGCGTCTATCCTAGAAAGGCCTGTCATCTCATGAATTAGATCACTTGTGATTCTTATTGGTACATCTCCAATGCAAAACAGATCATCATGGATTCTTCTCAATAAGATCTTTATCCATTTAGTCTCATAGAACTCATATGCTATAGCATACTCAATAATAGGGTGATGATTCCATTTGGTGTATTCATCCATGAGAGTTTTATCTGGTTTCAACATCGTATACATGTGCGCCTTTAACCTATCTAGTCCAACAGGTTCCTTCTTATAGTAGATGTAAGCCGTTATGTCTTCCACATGCATGACACCCATAGGCATGTGGGAGAAAGCTCCCTCTAAATCATCTAGGGTTGATTTAAATGGGTGCCTCTTGAAAACATATATTTTCTTCTCAGCGACATCATAAAAAATGGGAGTGGCCATGACTTACTTGATATTCGCTTTCCAACTGAACTTAGAGATAATCTGACGGCTTTTGAATCAGTGCAATGAGCTAGGGTTTCTACAACCAATAATATGCACTGCAAAAACTGATAGTTCAATCTCCAAATCTTCACAACAACTTCCAAGGCTCAATCTTCTCTTCAATCACTCTAAATTTTAATGCAATGAGTGAACAAACAATCTTTTGTGTACTTAAAGTGAGAAATTTTCCATTAATGAAGATCGTGTAAACCAGGCTGTCACTTCAAAATTTTAAACTTGAGCTCCACTAACAATCAACATGTGCGCTCTTGCACAAAGGTTCCAATACACTCCAAAATCTTAAGTCCAAAAGTGCATACTTTGAGGATGAGTATACTAGCCATGCAGGGGTCTAGAGCTAAATTAACTCCCCCTATGACCTTGAGGGCCATTCATGCAGATGTAGAGGGTGCATCCACTGGGGATGCATCCAATACATTCTCATCAGTCTTTTCTTTCTTCTTATCTGACCAAATAAAGCTCGCATCTTCTGAGGCTTTCACAAACTTGACTTCTCCTTCAGGATCCAGTACTAGTTCTTCGATCTTTTTAGGGCTTTCGTGACCTTGCGCCCTTGATCTACGAAACTTTGAGATATGTCCAACCTTGTTACAAGAGTGACAAATTATTGGAGGTCTATTATTCCTTGATGCATTGACATGAGTCACCATTTTACATGTTCTGGCTGAGTGACCATTATAGTTACATATCTGACATGTAACATTATGAGAACTTGCATTGGTCTTATTCTGATTCCTCTGATCATGTTGAGTCCTGTTCTTCTTACTAGTCTTGTAATTCATAGCTTTATGACCAAATCTATTACATGAATAATAGTAACTATTAAAATTTCTTACCTCTCTACATTTCCTTGCAATATGTCCATGCTTGTTACATGCAAAAAAGGTGCATTCTATAGGCTTGCACTCATTCTTAGGAGGACCACCTTTTTTTTTGGTTTGATCTTCAGTCTTCTTAGTATCAGTAGAGTCTTTTTGTGTCTCCTTTCTTGCTCACATATTATCAATCTAATTTTGTGCTTCATTGTATCGAATACAACTAGTGTCTCCTTTGACTCTTCTTGCATAAAACTGAGATTCTATCAAATCAGAACTGGTGTGCAATTTGTCAATGTTATTCTTTTCTTCTTTTAATTTGGACTCCAATCTTTCTTTACAATTCCTTAGATCCAAGATTTCCAAATTGGCTTCCCTCAATTCATCATTGAGTTGAAGGTTGTCCTTGACCTATTCATTATAGACATCTTGATGGTTCATCAGTTTGTCATCAAATTCTTCAAGCTGACTCAATAGAGATGCATTTTCTTCATTCAACTTCTTGACTTTTTCTTCAAGATCACTGTTAGAACATCCTTTCAAATCCTTTCTTAGTCTTTTGATAACTAATTGAGCATCACTGACTTTTTCTTTTAGTTCTTCAATTTCTCTTTCTGAGTTGTCTAGGTCTTCAAGAGCGGCTTCAATATTCTTCTTCAAATGTTTCATTTCTGCTTTTTCCATAATCTCCTCAAGTGGTTAAACTTCTTTGCTAAGGACTAGAGCTCTGATACCAATTGTTAGGAATGGGAACACTGAGGAGGGCCGGGGGGGGGGGGGTGAATCAGTGTTCACTGTATTTTAACTTTTCTCTTTAATCTTAATGTTGAACTTAAATGCTTAAGTACTAAATTAAACATTCACATAAACATGAAATATGAAATCAACATATGACACCAATATGGTTACGAGGAAACCCAAATAGGTAAAAACCTTAGTGGGACTTGATACCCACTAATATTTTGCACTAGTGTTTTGTGATCTTTGTTAGAAGATCCTTTACCTTGTTAGGAGTAGCTTCACAATGCTTTAAGTATAGTAGACCTTGTTAAGGGTTAGACCCTATTAGGAGTCTTTTACAATAATCCATGTTAGGGGAGTGGACTCACTGTCCTAGAGCTCACTACTCAAATGATGAAGGTTACAACCTTCTGAATTCAGATACACACTATATCTGCAGGTGAACTGTCACTGTGACACCGCTTGTCGGATCAGTTCCTTTGATGCACTGATTCTTTGACCTCTTGCAAAGCTCTAATACATCTTATGCTCTCTTTGCATACCTCTGCTCTGCTTAACACAAGTCTATTACAACTTCCATACTGAATATAATGGGTGCATCTTATATTTATATGCTCATATAAACAAAACAATTAGGTCAGCCCTATAACTAATTACAAACAATGCTTCCAAATGAATTCGGTTAAGTGTGCTTACAATCATACATATAAATATGTTGGAAACCTAAATACAATGGGCGCATGGCCTTTACAACATTAAATTATAATCACAAACCAAAATGCTAACTGTCAGCCCTATGCTCTGTTCTCTGCTGGCACACACTGGTTGTGCAACCTCAACTGACTGTAACTTTCACATCTTTGCATATCTATTTATGAACTCTTAGGCTAAGAATAAGTATATTATAAAAATATTAACTCCTAGGGTGCATACCATTATTCATTCGTACACACATGCACTGATGCTCTGAGCTGCAGGAACTCTGTACACTGTCTAGTCTTCAACACTTAATTGAATTCCGATCTTTACACTAAGTGTGTTGACTCCAAACTGCTATATGACTTTGTTGCCATAATGAAAACACTATATCTAGTCATATACTTCCGTATAGATAACTTGCCAACATTAGAACTTATAGGTCATTAGATCAATCCAACTGACCTAGGATTAACTTAATCACCCCTAGTGACCCCTAGGTACATTTAGCCCTTCCCAATGCCATTTAATGGCTTACAATGCATGATCCTGTACAAAGTATTATCAATCAATAAAAAATATTAGAATGCTTACCTCTTGACACACAAATCAAAGGATCCATTTAAAGGCTTACTTTGCCTCTTGACACACCAGAACGCGCGCCAACATATGCAATGGTTCTTAGTGGACCTTTAGAACAAATTGGTCAGGCATGTTTGTGAACATTCTACTAAATTCATGTTCTGAACAAGGGTGTCCAAATGGAACTAATGGCGCAGTCTGTTTGGTGCTGGAACAAACAGTTTGGAAGAAACCCAGTGGTGCAACTTTCAACTGACGCTCACTACAAGTTTTGGCATCAAGTGAGATTGGTGTGCCAAATTTAAACAAATTGGAATCTCCCAGAACGGAGAGAGGTTATTGTAGGCCTCAAAAATACAATCATGTAGCATCTCACAGTTTGTTGATACCTTTGACGGGGTCTAAGATATGAGTCTCAAAAGATCACTGCCCAATTGTGCTTAGTGCACCTTAGGGACACTTCGGTCTGATATGGTCGCAGACATTATGACTCAGTGGTCAAAATGGGGTTGTCACTAGTGTTTAACCTCCCAATTGAAGCTAATGGCATAGTCCATTTGGTGCCAGGAAGAATGGTTTGGAAGAAACCTAGTGGTGCAACTTTTAACTGACCCTCACTGTAATTTTTGGCATCAAGCGAGATTGGCGTGCCAAATTCAAACAAATTGGAATCTCCCAGAACAAAGAGAGGTTATTGTAGGCCTTAGAAACATAGTCATATAGTATCTCATGGTTCACTAATATCTCTGACGGGGTTTGAGATATGAGCCTCGAAATATCGCTGCCCAATCATGCTTAGTGCACCTTGGGGACACTTCAGTCTGGCATAGTCACGAATGTTCTACTAACTCAGTGGTTGAAATAGGGTTTTCACTAGAGTTTACCCACCCAACTAGAGCTAATGGTGCAGTCCATTTGGTGCTAGGATGAATGGTTTGGAAGAAACCTAGTGGTGCAACTTTCAACTGACCCTCACTACAAGTTTTGGCATCAAGCAAGATTGGCGTGCCAAATTCAAACAAATTGGAAACTCCCAGAATGGAGAGAGGTTATTGTAGCCTCAGAAACATGGTCATGTAGCATCTCACAGTTCGCAAATACCTCTGACAGGGTCTGAGATACGAGCCTTGAAAGATCATTTCCCAATTGTGCTTAGTGCACCTTGGGGACACTTCAGTCTGGAATGGTCATGAATGTTCTACTAACTCAGTGGTCAAAACAAGGTTTTCACTAGCATTTACCTGACCAACTAAAGCCAATGGTGCAAACAATTTGGTTTTAGGATGCAATCCATCAACACTATCCCTTCACTCCAGGGAATCACCATTTTACTTTGGACACATTTGACCAATTTTGACTCAATGACTCCAACTATTACATCATCTGACGATACAAATGTGCATGGAATTAAGACAATACAAATGTAAGCGATGTAGAGGTAAGGGTGGTGGGTATGCAAATTACAAAACTATATATAAAAAATAAGTATCCTTTCTGCTCCTAAAGTGTATAAGTTTAACACATGGTACTCAATGACATTGGCTACTATAACAAGGTGTGAATACATGAGAATGATTTTTTTTCACGATGCCCTGCCCTATTTTCCCAATAAACTTCATTGGATTGATTGGCTTAATGTTTCCACTTTGCAATGAAAGCCTAAAGTTGATGCCACTGGAAGTGTGAAGAAGGATTTGTCCAGCAATTTCCATTTATCAAGAGAGTTTTTGTGTTGAACAAAGGAAGATCGTGGGATTGAAGATGATGAAAATGGGCGAGCTTCAGTCAAAATCTTTTAAGGAGGTCGTTAAGAAAGGTAAATATTCTAGTTTTAAGTTCCCATTTCTAAATAGGCAAAAAAAATGTTGACATAAAAATTATTCCACTCTCTTCCTTACCAAAATTTCATGGTCTTTGAATTTCCAAAAACCCTTTAAAGGATGTTGCCTCCTAAAAAAATTCATACCTTGTCTCTTGTCTTTGACCATAAAGTTTTTACTTTTCAATGCTAGTAAAAAGAATTGGAAATCCAAAAATATCAGATATCTGAAATCTCCTGCCCAAATCTCTCTCTCTCTCTCTCTCTCTCTCTCTCTCTCTCTCTCTCTCTCTCTCTCCCTCCCTCCCTCCCTCCCTCCCTCCCTTAGGTATAATATTGAACATATAATATAAATATTTAATAAGTTAATATCTATTATACAATAGAGAAATAAATAATAATAATATAATACATACTAATATAAAAATTTATATTATAATACTAAAGCTATGCTATTATATTTAATATTAATTTAAAAAAAAATTGTAATATATAACTTAAAATTGAAAAAATACTCAACTGAATTAATATTAACATAAAAAAAATATAATTTAATATGTAACTTGAAATTTAAAAAAATACAATTTAATCTGTAACTTGAAATTGAAAAAACTAGTCCAAATGAAATTTTGAATTAGGCGGGAAGTTTCAGATATCCGATTTTATCAGATATCTGATTAGGCTTGGTATTTGCCTTGTGAAATGTCAAACGTGAATGGTCAACCCATTAGGCATGTTTAGCAGATTGTTTTTGATATCGAGACTTCGACCATGTAGTTGACGACTATTTTTTCACCTAAAATTGATGAAACAAAAAGGGTTTCTTAAAGACATTATCATCTTTCCATCAATATAATTGCTATCAAATTTTGAGTTCAGTAAGTAATTATTACTTATTTTTCAATTGAGCTATCTTTAAAGTCGTAATTGACATACTGATTGAAAAACAACTATAACTTTCAAACCGTTTAACCTTTTTGAAATCCGAAACATGCGTCACATTATATGCTTCAGCTACTATAAGAAAAAAAATCAAGTTTGTAAAGTTTAGAATTAGTTAAGGTGGTCAAACATGAGAGTTTTTTTATTTTGAAAAATTTGTAGCATAAAATTCATAATTAATTATTTATTTGGAAAAAAATTACAAAAAAATATGTGTCACATTCGGGCATGAGTCTACTACTTATATCTAGAATCTTGGGAAAATATATCATCATTTGATTGTGATTAAGGTGGTTAGACATACACGTACTTTTTATCTTTTCATTGAAATTTTTGTACTACTGCATTGAAATCTAAAATTTTGAACAATTACATTAATTTTTTTTAGACAAGGGCTAGTATTTTAGAAACTACATTAAATTTGCTACAGATTCTATTCTTACAACTTTTTCACTTAAGGTTCATAAGATGTTCAACTTTTTACGTCAAGTTGACTAACCCTGATTTTTTTATTTTTCATTGCCACTTAAGGCCATAGTTTGGTATACCATGATCCTGCACATACCTAAATCACACTTAATTCCCATGACAAACGTATTGTGAAGCACATTAATATTCATTAATGGGGCATACCTAATCACTATTTTTGTAACCAGAAAAACCTTTATTTTTATATGATGTATAAAAAATACTACAATTACTAGCATATTGAGTATTCTCTTTACTACTTCAAATCTATTTCCATCAGAGTGTGTATAAATATTGAGATCAAATCAACACTGCACACATGAACATATAAAGTCTTGTCAAAATTATCTATACATAAGGTTGTGTTTAATAGACTTATAAATTGTGGCATCTTCTCTCTTACTATTGTCCTAGATTGATATTCCTTATGTCCTAATGATATATTTGTGCTATGAGATTTATAGTTAGATATATTGCATCAACTTTGTAAGATACATATTTCATCAACAATATATGTGACTTATAGCTCAAAAAAATAATGCATTAATCCAAAATATCTAATTTAAGTTATCTTTCTATTACTATTCAATTTGATTTTGATTAGGGTAAAATGACTCTTCAAGGGGCCCCAAAATCATGTACAAGCATAGTTTCAAGGAATCTGAAACCCTCAAATGAATAGTCGCAAAAGATAGATCACAACCAAACAACAATCCCATAAATAGCCTAATAATAGAAGCCTAAAGTAGACTAAACAAAGAAAACTCAAACTATTACAACATGTTGAAGCCCTTCAATTCAATACAATTTTTGTTGTATTCTCTCTTAATCTTGAATAAGATCATAAGGTTTTTTCATGTTTCCTTAACTTGAACAATGGATTTTAACAAGGCTCCCATAATCCAATAACCTAAAAATAAAACATAATAAACTCTATAATAGACTGAACTTCCCAAGCTACCAAGAGCATGACAAGGAGTAGAGAGTTTTGAAAGGCTCCCCAAATGTTTACATTGAGTTTTAAAATGCCTCCCAAAATCATCAAGAATTAGAAATTAAAGCCTCCCCAACAACAAATCCTCACCTCAATAGAATAGGTACCCACCTCAATAGGAATAGTAAAAGAAGAAATCACTAGAAAGAAGAGCCACACTCGATCCAACCCCACATTCAAGAAGAAAAAGACAAGAAAAGTCCACATAAAGAAGTGTCCAACTTCTCCCACAAGGAAAATATCCATCTCTATAGGGCGCATCATCACCTCGATATGAAGCACAAAAGAGGAAGAAATGAGAAAAATGAGTCATTCTCCATCCTTAGCCACAAGAATAATCACCACCTCAATAGGATAATAATCCTCCTCCATAGAAGCCCCATGTGACAAGACTTGAGGGAACAACAACATAAATCTACTTGAGAATATATGAAACTAGAAAATATTGGGCTCCAAGAAGGATGAGCAAAACCCCAAAACCAAAAGCAACCCTCAACCAAAAACAAGGAAACCACAATTCCAAGAAAATGCCAACCACAAACAAAACCATCAAACCTACAAACACATAGAGGTAGAGAGCCTAATCCAAAGATATCTAACCACAAATTGCCACTAAAATAACCTCACACAAGACAAGCTAGAAAGCAAGGTGTAGAGAATATAAAACAAAAGAGAAAGATAACAAAGGATCCCAAACATTGAAGAGAATAACCCACTAAAAGAGGTCCAAGGGGATGCCCTAAGTCCCATGTCATTCTACATATTAGCAGTTAAGCCAAAGAAATAGATTTTAACCCCTTAGAGCCACAGATCCTCCAACATCTCCCACATGAGCTGACCCCATCGCCTTCTAAAATGAACACAAGAAAAAGGGGGTCAAAGTTGCATTTATCAAAACTACTACCAATAGCCAAACCTGAGGCTCCTTAAACAAAATAGACGCAATAAGGGATGATAAAACCAACATAGACTCTCCAACCTCCTCTTATGCCTTCCCTAAAACACCTTGATCATGCACCCTAGCGTGACTATTGTCACCAGGATGGACTACAAATAGTAGAGGTGCAATATAACAAAGAATAACCTCAAACAAACTCTTAGGAAGCGCTAGGATAAAGCCTAAAAAAAAATGCAAAGACCCATAACATATATGTGGAAGCACCTCACTAATCTCAACAAGAAATCACACAACAAAAATAGAAAACATGACATAAGAGACAAGGAAAAATGCAAACCCACTCGGGGATTGAGAAAAATGAAGATGTCAAGCACCCATGAAATTCATAGTACCAATGCAAAAGGCCAAAGAGAAAAGAGGACCCAGTAGAGAGAGCCTCTTAACAAAAATTTCTAGGCCATAGGAAACCAGGAAAGAGCCATTCGAAGTATGATCTCCCTTATCATCTGCAACATCCGCTTCTCCTCCGCCCCCCCCCCCATGCTTTCTCTCCTGCCCACTTTGATCATTTCAAACTCTTGATTCAAATCCATTACTATTCAATTTATTGATAATATATTGCTTATTCAAATTAGAAAATATATATATATATATAGGGATCCCTTGTCCAAATAAATTAAAGATGTGCATATATCCCACTATGTGCAATTATCTTAGTACTTTTTTTATTCCATAAAGATCCTTCTTTATCTTACACATTTATGTGTACTTGTCATGCAACTTCATAACCTAGTGGTTGTGTGACAAATACTTCCTTATCTATTATTTACTATTTATGAGATTATATTTGACATTAACTTGATGAAAATTCCTTTAAATTGAGAAAAAAAAAGCCAAAATAGTTATTACAATGTCTTATTATATCTCCATCTCTCTCTATACTTATATATCTCTATCCATCAACCTCTCTCTATATATCACTTCATATATTTATTATTATCTTTCTATCTCTCCTCTTTCTTTTTATATTTTCTCTTTCATGTCTCTACACATATTTTTATCCTCTCTCTCTCTCTCTCTCTCTCTCTCTCTCTCTCTCTCTCTCTCTCTCTCCTTATCTCCCTATCTCTCTCTCCACATCCCTCTCCTTCATCGCTATCCCCATTTGTATATCTATCTTGGACAATCTATCTATGTGTCCTTACACTGTGCCCTTCTCTCATTCTTTTCCCCCATCTATCTCACTCTCTCTCCTTCTCTAAATGAGCCTATTGATAATGGGTTTTGAAAATATTTTTTATTGCCTATATTGCACAAATAATATCATTTTCTAAATGACCTACTAGTTGAACTGATGTATTACAAAAAAATTATGAAAATATAGACCAATAGTTTTTCTATTAGACCTTCCACACTTCTTCAACATATTGCATACCAGGGTGATATTACTACTTACAGTATAATTCATGCTACTAAAATAGAACTAAAAAATCAACATTGAAAATCTTAAACAATCTAAATGATCAAAAAAAAATTCTCACAAAAATTAATAGATTGAGGAATCTTCAAAATAAGATATACTTTATTTTGCCTATCGACATAGTTGTTAAACCTTGGAATAGTGAAAGAGCTTGTAGACATATAAAACAATGATGTATAATAATCAATAACACAAGTTGATGAAGGGTGCTCTCTTAATACCACAAACGCATAACAAAAACAAAGAAATAACAACAATTTGTAAGAACAGAAAATGTGCTTCTTATTATCTCCACAAATGTGGAATTCCAAATTTCATAATTACAATATGCAAGGCCACATGGACATTTCCCTTACAATATTCTATAGGAAAAAGCCTCGAATCATTACCCAAATCTACCCAGAACTGCCCTAGACAACACTATGGGATTTCTTTATATAGGCAATTTCCACCATCCAAGAAAGTTCCTGAAATTTAGCCCTTAAGGCTGACTATACATAGAATTATTTTATTTTCACAATTTTTTACAATAGGGTCAGCTCAAAAGAAATATAAAATATGCTTTTAGGTAGCCCAACTTCTAGAGGCCATAACTTTCTAAATGTAGCTCTATTTTTCTATTATAACCACTTTTCAAAAACACCAGGATGAGATCTACGGTGCCTGACTCGCGCAAGCTCCAATTAGCTGGGGGTCAATTGCGATCCGAAGCCTCTAAGGCCTTCAAAATTGACCTGAAAGATTTCATACCTAAAAACCTCAATAACTTCACTGATATAGCTGATATGAAAATGAAACTCAACTGGTAGGCTTATATGACTAAGATGAACCTCCAACTATGAAATCAGAACATTTCGAGATCATATGACCAACTTACTAAAAATAATAAGTTTCCATAAATAGCAGCTCTGCACAAGATATCCCTTATTGAAAAGAAACCAAAAATATTTTTGGGTGATGCAAGATTACTCTTACACCCAGGATGCTCCTGCATCAAACACCCAGGGTAATTTGAGAAGTGACCCTGTCACGACTCAAGTGCGAAGAGGAAAACTAGGATGGTCAACCTCCTCTTTTGTCAACCATGATGAATCTTCAACAAGTCATCCTTTCCATTTGACCAGATATTCTTCATATGTCATGTTCTTGGTACTTCTACCAACATGACTATCCAGTATGTCCTCAATCTCCTTGGTAGCTGAACTAGTTGCTGGAATACTCCATTGTGCTTCTGTGATCTCAACTTCAACACCTCTTTCATGATACTCTGTCAGATCTGAAATGTTAAATACTGGTGAAATATTTAGCTTAGTAGGCAACTCAACCTCATATGCATTTCCTGAATCATGTTTCTTCAGTATCTTACATGGCCCAAGCTTCTTCATTTTTAACTTGTATGTACCAACTGGAAATCACTCCTTCTACAAATGAACCATGACTTCATCCCCAACCTAAAATTCCTTATGCCTTCTTTTCTCATCTGCCTTAGCCTTATACTATGCATTCATCTTGGTAATGTGCTTCCTCACCTCCTCATGTATGTTCTTCAAATGTTCTACAAAATCCTCAGCTTCAGAACTACTTATTTCTCCTTTATCAATTTTTCTCAACTCAGATGTATTTTTGGGACTACTACCATTTACAATCTAGAATGTTGATTTACCAGTGCTCATGTTGATAGAATTATTGTATGCAAATTCCGCCTATGGTAAAATCAAATCCCATCCTATTGGTTTATCTCTAACCAAACATCTCAACAAATTCCCCAAACACCTATTCACCACCTATGTATGTCCATCAGTTTGTGGATGATGTGATGAACTGAACTTCAAATCTGTCTTCAACTTCTTCCACAATGTGCACCAGAAATATCTAACAAACTTAGTGTCTCGATCTGAAAATATGCTCTTTGGAAAACCATGTAGTCTCACCACTTCTCTGAAAAACAATTCTGCTACATGAACAACATCATTAGTCTTCTTGCAAGGAAGGAAATGTGCCACCTTTGAAAATCTGTCAACCACCACAAAAATTGAATCATGTCCCTGCTGAGTCCTTGGTAGATAAAAAACAAAGTCCATACTAATATCCTCCCAAAGTTTCTCTGGTACAGGTAATGGCTGATACAACCCTGTATTTTGCTTCACTCCTTTTGCCATTTGACATACTTTGCAACTCTATACAAACTTCTTGACATCTTGTCACAACTATGGCCAATAATAATTCTCACTAACCAAACCAAACATTTTATCACGACCAAAATGTTCAGCCAATCCTATGCTATGCTTCTCCTTGATGAGATTATCCCTCATAGAGCTTCGTGGAATGTACAACTGACTCCCTCTGAATAGCATATCATCCTAAATGATGAAATCCAACCACTTCATTCTATCTAGAGTAACGGGTTCTTTACAAGCTTTCCAAGCTGCACCAAAATCAAGATCCTCTGGATATAAATTCTTGAGTTCCTTGAACCCAACCACCCCAGTCTGCATCTCCGTCAGCAATAGTTGCCTTCTGCTAAGAACATCTGCAACCCTGTTAGACTTTCCACTCTTGTGTTTCAAAAAAAATGTATAACTCTGCAAAAAATCAACCCATTTCAAATGCCTTTGATTCCATTTTCCTTGACTATTCAAATATTGCAAAGCTTGATGATCAGTATACAAAACAAACTCCTTAGGAAGCAGATAGTGACTCCACTTCTTCAATGCCTGAACTATAGCATAAAATTCCTGATCATAAATAGAATATTTTCTCTTTGCATCATTTAACTTCTCACAAAAATAAGCAACAGGCTTACCTTCTTGACTCATAACAGCTCCTATTGCAGTACCAGTAGCATCACGGTCTTCTTGAAACACCTTATTAAAATTTGGAAGTGCTAAAACAAGTTGTTTTGTAACTTTCTATTTCAACAATTTAAAACTCTTATCTACCCCATTAGTCCACTTGAACTCTTTTCTATCCCCTCTCATTGTTTCAATTAGGGGTCCACAAATACTACTAAAATTTCTGATAAACTTTTTGTAAAAACTAGCCAAACCATGAAAAGATCTTACCTCAGTTGCACTCCTTGGAGTAGGCCATTCAAGGATAGCTTGTAATTTCTCTAGGTCCATTTTTAGACCTTCTGTTGAAACTACAAATCTCAAATATACTAACTCTTTCTTCACAAAATTGCATTTCTTCAAATTTATCAATAATTTCTCTTCTCTCAGCTTCTCAAACACTGTACGAATATGCATCATATGCTCCTCTAATGTCTTACTAAAGATCAAAATATCATCTAGGTAAACAATGACAAACTTACCCAAAAATTATTTTAGAACCTCGTTCATGAGCCGCATGAAAGTGCTCGGTGCATTGGTTAGCCCAAAATGCATGATTAACCACTCATACAGTCCTTCCTTTATCTTGAAGGTAGTCTTCCACTCATCTCCTTCTCTAATCCAAATCTAATGATATCCACTCTTCATATCTATCTTTGAGAAATACACAGCTCCACTCAAACAGTCCATAATATCATCCATTCATGGAAATAGAAACCTGTACTTGATTGTGATCTTCTTTATTGCCATAGAGTCTATACACATCCTTCATTCTTCAATCTTCTTTGGTGCTAATACTATTGGTACAACACATAGACTCAAGCTCTCCCAAATCAACCCCTTCTATAACAACTCATGTACTTGTTTGTTCAACTCTTCGCTTTATATTGGTGTCATTTTGTGTGCTACCTTATTCGGAAAACTAGCTCCTAGAATCAAGTCCATCTGATGACTGATCTTCCTTACTGGTGGTAATCCATTAGGTACATTATCAAATACAATATCCTAAAACTCATTCAACAAATCTACAACTTCTACAAGTACATCTTCTAGTTCCTCTTTACCAGCTTTTGGAATTAAATTGAAACACACATGCTCATGCCTCATACCCTCTAGGAACTTTCTTCCATTAACAAAAGTTATTCTTTCATTACCACATACCTTTTCTTCTATCTCCTTCAATGACTTTAGCTTATATCACACTCCATCCTTCGTTAGGGAATAGGTATTCTCACGACCATCATGTACAACACTCCTGTCAAACTGCCATGGTCTACCCAACAACATATGACATGCATCCATAGATATGATATCACATAGTACCTCATCATGGTATCCGCCAATCTTGAACTTCACTAAGCATTGTTCATTGACCATGACCTTGTGGTCATCCTGCACCTAGGAAATCCGGTATGGATGTGGGTGTTTCTATCTTTTGAGCTTCAACTTTTTGACCATCTCTTCTGACACCAAATTATCAGTGCTTCTATTATCAATAATCACATCACAACATTTACCCTCACACTTGCATCTAGTGTGAAACAAGCTCCTCTTTTTCTTAAGTTCATTCTCACCACTCAATAGGACTCTTCTGTTAATCAGTGTTTCTCCTCTTTTAGCATCTTCAAAATGTGATGATCTGGCATCTTCATCTACATGTGCAACTCTAGCCTGGCCTTCACTCCTCCTATCTATCCTTCCTTGGCACTAAGGACATTCAAATGCCCCATGACCTTCTTCTCCATAGTGAAAACATGTTCCACAGAAGCCTCCTCTTCCTGATCCTTGTCCTCTTCATCTTCCTCTCTGATCTCTATTATTCTGATCATAGAAATAATTCAAAGTGTTTCCTCTCTGATTTTGATTGCTACTGGCCTCATCCTTCTTTTTTGGATCTTCATTTTGGCCACCATATGATTGTCCACCAGATCTTCCACCATGACCTCTTCCATTTTGTCTGCTCTCGAACTTTTGGTTCAACTTTTCCTCTACTTTTAGGGCAAATTGGTATGCCTCTTCAATACTATTCATTTGAACCAAATTCAGCTCCTCCTGAATGCTTGGCCTCAACCCATTAAGGTAACAGACAACTTTCTCCTTACCAGCTTCTGCATGCCCTGTTCTAATGAGGATTCGATAGAACTCCTCTGTATACTCCTAAACAGATATTCCTGCTTGCTTCAAACTTTGCATCTTCTTTAGTAGGTCAAGCTCATAATCAACAAGAATGAACTGTTGCTTCAATTTATTCACCATCTGATCCCATCTTGTGATTTTATCTTTTCCTCTTCTATTTCACTCCAATTGAATCTCTTGCCACCAGATCTTCACATGACCCTTCAATCTGGCCTTCACAAACTTGACCCTATCAAGATCCTCAATATCTTCATACTCAAAATATTCTTCACATTCATTGATCCAGTCGATCAATTCTTCTGGGTTAAGATTTCTTGAAAATGTAGGAACTTTAATCTTAGGTCTTTTCCCAATCTTGGAAATGGCCTAGAAAAGCCTTTCTTCCTCTTGATTCAAAATTTCACCTTCTCCTTCCTGATCAAAATTTCCTTCTCCTTCGGCTTCATCCTCGCTTTGATCTCTAACATTAAGATTCATTCCTCTACGAATCTCTTCTTGCAATGCTCGCACTTGTCTCTGGAGTGCCCTAACCTCAGGTGTCACAACACTAGCTCTTCCACCACATTCCCTTCGTAGAAGCATTTTCACACTGCTCACTGAAACCCTAACCACGGTCCTGGTGCAAACTGCCTCATAGTCAATGATCTATTTACACACTCAGGAACTCCAGCTCTGATACCACTTGATGAAGGGTGCTCCCCTTAATACCACAAATGCATAATAGAAACAGAGAAATAACAACAATTTGCAAGAACAGAAAATGGGCTTCTTATTATCTCCACAAATGTGGAATTCCAAATTTCAGAATTACAATATGCAAAGCCACATGGGCATTTCCCTTACAATATTCTGTAGGACAAAGCCTCGAATCATTACCCAGATCTACCCAAAACTACCCTAGACAACACTACAGGCCTTCTTTATATAGGCAATTTCCACCGCCCGAGAAGGTTCCAGAAATTTAGCCCTTAAGGCCGACTATACATAGAATTATTTTATTTTCACAATTTTTTACAATAGGGTTGGCTCAAAAGAAATACAAAATATGCTTTTAGGTAGCCCAACTTCCGGAGGCCATAACTTTCTAACCGTAGCTCCGTTTTTCTATTATAACCACTTTTCAAAAATGCCAAGATGAAATCTATAGTATATGACTTGCACAATTCTCAATCAGCTGGGGGTCGATCGTGATCCGGAGCCTCTAAGGCCTTCAAAATTGACCTGAAAGATTTCATACCTAAAAACCTCAATAACTTCATTGATAAAGCTGATATGACAATGAAACTCAATTGGTAGGCTGATATGACTAAGATGAACCTCCAACTGTGAAATCAGAACATTCTGAGATCATATGACCAACTTACTAAAAATAGTAATTTTCCATAAATACCAGCTCTGCACAAGATATCCCTTATTGAAAAGAAACCAGAAATATTTTTGGGTGATGCAAGATTACTCTTACACCCAGGATGCTCCTGCATCACAAGTAAACAAGACTGACTTTTTGTTAATTTAACAATTGGTATTAGAACCTAAGAAAGATCTAGGAGAGCAAAGAAGTGAAACATGATGCAAGGGAGATGGGGAGGCATTTTGTTGTTGTTCTATTCAAATAAAATTTTATAAAAGATGGAGGATGATAGATAAATTGAGAGAAGAATGACACTGGCTTATGAAGGGCTTGTTAAAGAAGGGGATCCAGAAATTGAGTTATAATGGACATAAGACAAGTGGCAAGTGGCCCTTCTGAATTATACTTGAGGCAATACATCCTCTCTAAAGGACATTGTGCAACCCCACAAGGGAATCTATGTCATGGAAAATGGGAAGGTGGATGGTGTACCCTTTCTCATTATCCCTATATTCACATACCCCTATGTTCAACTATCAAATCTCCCTTAACTTGCCTAATTTTTACCTAATATTGTATATGGTAAATCCAGCTCATATGTGTGCATGTGGATTTTTTATATTGAACTATGTATGCAAGAAGTTGATTACTCATACATGAGTTGATTTACTTGGAATAGTTGTATTGTGCCACATTTTATCAGTGATATCATCAGCGTGGCCTGAGAATACAATTTAAATAGCTTCTTGGGAAAAAGTACAAAGTTGTGTTGCAGTGCAAGACAACCGATGGGTTTCGACCAAAGGTACTTTAGGTCAGACAAGGTTTAGCAGGACAATGTACAGCTAAACGTGTGTGGCACATACCTGATGCCATGTCGCATCAATGTGGCAGATTGGTTTCAGATGAAACAGGTCCAACCGAATAAGAAAATTGAGTAAATATAAGTGAAACATGTTATATCAATGAATAATTAGTACATATATATGCAAGGGGGTTCGGCCAAACTAGGTCTGGCTGAAACTGCTTATGAAGGGCTTGTTAAAGAAGGGGATCTAGAAATTGAGTTATAATGGCCATAAGACAAGTGGCAAGTGACCCTTCTGAATTATACACCAGGAAAGACATCCTCTCTAAAGGGCATTGTGCAACCCCCCAAGGGAATCTATGCCATGGAAAATGGGAAGGTGGATGGTGTACCCTTTCTCATTATCCCTATATTCACATACCCCTTTGTTCAACTATCAAATCTCCCTTAACTTGCCTAATTTTTACCTAATATTGTATATGGTTAATCCAACTTATATGTGTGCATGTGGATTTGTTATATTGAACTATGTATGCAATAATTTGATTACTCATGTGAGTTGATTTACTTGGAATAGTTGTATTGTGCCATATTTTATCAATGATATCATCAACGTGGCTTGAGAATAAAATTTAAATAGCTTCTTAGGAAAAAGTACAAAGTTGTGTTGCAGTAGAGGAAAACCAAGAGGTTTCGGCCGAAGGTACTTTCGGCCAGACAAGGTTTAGTAGGACAATGTACAGCTGAACATGTTTGGCACATACGTGGTGCCATGTGGCATCAACATAGCAAATTGGTTTCAAATGAAACAAGTTCGACCGAATAAGCAAATTGAGTAAATATAAGTGAAACATGTTATATCAATGAATAATTGGTACATATATATGCAAGGGGGTCTGGCCAAACTAGGTCTAGCTGAAACTACTTATGTGGTATCCCATGTGGTAGCCAAATAAGTAAAATTTGCATTATTATATAATTTGTCACTTTTGTAGTTGATTTCTCCATCAAAACTCAACTTTATTTAAAAAATAAAAATACCCTTTTGTAGAGCTTGGAGTCAATATTATTGTCATCTAAGTTTTATAGTGTTTTCATTAGATCTAATATATTATAATTTCAAAATACTGCAAGTATGTATTTTAACATTCAAGAAGATGCTACTTTGAAAATAGAAAAAAAATAGTAAATCATATCAGAAAATTTTAAAAATTAAATTTAACACTAGAGGAGAGAGAGTCATCTTCAAGAAAAAAAAAATCTAAATGGTGTATATTTGATAGGGGAAATTTGGCGATCGACGAAAACTGTTGATTTCAAGTATGTTTGACTTTGAATAGTTATAACGGAAAAAATATACATCGGAAACCAATGTTTATTTTTTTATGCACTAGCTATACATGTCATCTAAAACATATTTTGAAATCAAAGGAAAAAAATATTATTTACATATAATTTTTTTGTGGGAACTAGACCCTTGATTTTTAGCATTTTTTAGCAATTAAAAAATAGACTTTAAAAATTAAAAAGTTACATCAATTCATCTTCGAATAATTTTTTATAAATAATAGCCATAAAGTTCATCCAATTTTACACATTTCTCTACATGTGTCACCTTAGTGGTAAGCTATAAAGATCATGTAGTATCCTTAGACCCTTTAGAAAATTATTTCTCTACATGTGTCACCTTAGTGGTAAGCTATGACATATTAATGTGGTTAAATTCAATTCCAATAGTGTCGTCATGCATGGTAAGTGATGTTTCGATGGGTATAAGAAACTTTTCAATGTGCGGGTTGTGGCTTATGTCTCATTAGAAAAATGACATTTCTTGATTGGCAAACAACTAAACTTACGTTTAGTGAATAAACACTGGACAATTCATGCTTTCGTTTTCTGTCCCCACGAAAGGTTAAAGAGACAGAGCCGATGGGATCGATGCTTTCAGACTAGGAATATTTCCAAGCACACAAGCATTTCTTTTCTTTTCTTTTTTTAATACTTGTTTTCCTCCCGCTAAATCTTTGTTCTATGTGTGGGCTTTAATTGGAAAAACATAAATCTTTATGCTATTTGTTAGCTTTAATTAAAAATTTGTTGATTTCTTAGTAGATATGTACTCTTCGATTTAAAATTATACATTGTTTATTTATCTCTCAAAGAATCGCTTTAATTAAAAGTTATGGACTTCTAGATTTACTGTTGCTAACTTAACAATTTAACATTTAAATGTATTTATTAGTTTAAAGCTAAATAATTTTTTCAATGCATTCTTCTTTTACTACCCAAACATTTGGAATATATTTATAAGCTTTAATTAAAGAATTGTTGATTTCTTATTGCATCATGGACTATTAGATTTGCTTTCGATAACTTAATACTTGAATATATTCATTACTTTAAGGCTAAATAGTTTTTTCAATGCACTCTTTTTTACTACCCAAACATTTGACATATATTTGTTGGCTTTAATTAAAAAATTGTTCCATACATTTTTTTTACCACATGTAAACATTTAGAATATTTCAAAGTCCACAAGCACATGTAAGTGGTCCTCCACAAACACCCTTATGCATTGCTTATTTACTTATCATAAATCCTTATTCTATTTTTTAGTTTTAATTGTAAAAAGTTATGTATTGCTTGTTTACCTCTCACAAAATCTTTTTTTATTTGTTGATTTTAACGGAAAAATTTATTGATCTTTGACTACGCCGTCTTCCCTCTTAAATTTAACTTCAACAACTTTAAACTTAACAATTGAAAATATGCATTACCTTAAAGCTTAGTTTATCTAAGGAAATATTTTATGAACCTTGACATTTGTAATCACTTGTTGATAAATCAAATTTCTTATCCACAGTATTTTGTACATATATAAACCTAACCAAACTCTATAGTAATATGAACTAATACCTTAACCTAACCTATTTATAATTTATTTTTAAAGTGATATCTCTCAATGTATTTTGCATAAGATTTTCAAAATATAAATATACAACTAATAGTGTATGGAATTTTTGGTTTCCTCGTCATCATTATTACTTCTACAACCTACCCTAAAGTCCATTACTATCATCCATACCCCAATAAATTTTTTTTATTAATTTTATGGCCTCTTTAACTACCAAATATTTAGAGACTATTTTATCACGTAAATATGGTCATCCAAGTTGCCCTTAGAACATTATTTTCATATTGTCCCTTGTGATGTTTCTTAGTCCCTTTTTTACCACCATGATCTATAATTAATTCAATACCCTCATCTTACACCTCGTCATAACTAATGAATCTCTCTATCCAACCAATCCACATTTTCTATACAAGCTTTACCGTCACCTCTAACCTCTTATGACCTCTTGTTATCCACATTCTTTTATTATGTCAATTATCATTCATACACCTCACTAATGTGATGTTGACTATGATTTCTAGTACAAGTTAGCCTCTCAAGTATCCATATGATCACCTCATAATGTCTCTATGGTACATGTGTGATTAGCATTATCCCTCTATCTCTATGAATATTAATCACCTACAGCATTACTATTGATTTTTTCTTCAAAATTTAGCAATATTTATCCTATTAATAGTATTTATATTTTGATAAAATCCCTTCCTTTATTTAAGTGCTCCCTCCCTCCCTAAATTTCCTTAGAATTATAGGTACACATGAAACCATGTAGTAAGTGTATGATCACCTCTAAGTCACCATTCATATTCCTTTAGTCCAATCCAATTACCCAGACCCAAGATGTCACTACATGATCTCATTATCTTTATGCACACATTAATCCCTATGGTAAACTAACAAATATCCCTTATCTTTCCTAAGCTTTATCGAATATTGTATATGGCTAACCCAACCTATATGTGTGTACGTGGATTCGTTATATTGAACCATGTACATACAAGAACACTTGGATTACTCATATGTGTTTATTTACTTGGAATGCTTGTATTGTGTTGTATTTTTTAAGTGATATCACTAATGGACCTTGAAAATCAAATTGTCATAATTATAGCTTCTCATGTAGCATACTTTGACCTGTTAGAAAATTCTTTCTCTACATGTGTAACCTTACTTGTAAGCTATGCTATATTGACGTGTATACATTCAATTCCAATTGTGTGATCATGCATGATATGTGGTGTTCTTATGATGGGCCCAAGAAACATTTGAAGGTTGTAGAACTATGTGTTAGAAAAATGGCATTTTTTTATTGGTGAACATCCAAAATTATGCTTAAAGGATAAACACTTGAGGTCACCACTATAGTTACCCACCATGCACTTTTATGTTGTGCGTCCCTCTCAATATGGCTAGAACTCATCTTCGTGGATTAATCATGTTTTGTAAAATAGTTTAGGGAGACATAAGGACCTCTTTTCCCCATAAAAGTGGAGGTAGAAGTTTCTAGAGAGGAGTCAGAGTAGCATCAGTGCCAAATAGAGAGATTAGAGTAGGGACTTGTTGAGGAAACACCTTGACCACACCCCTAGAGTGACACTGCCTCACCAATCTTAGCAAGAAAGCACATAGAAACAAAAACAAACATGACATAAGAGACAAGGACAAATGAAAACCCACACAGGGACTTGGAAAAATGAAGATGACAAGCACCCATGAAACTCCTAGTACCACTGCAAAAGGCTAAAGAGAAAAGAGGACCCACTAGAGAGAACCTCTTGATAAAAAGGGCTAGACCATAGGAAACCATTAAAGTGCCATCTATAGCATGAGCTCCTTTTTCATCTACAACATCCCCTACTCTGGCCCCCCTACACTTGCTCTCTTGTCTACTTCAATCATTTCAAACTCCTAGTTCAAATTCATTGCTAATTGATTTATTGAGAATATATTGTTTATTCCAATTAGACAATATGTATAGGGATCCCTTGTAATTTTCTATTAAGCCAAAATCAATTAAATATATACATATATCTACTATACAATAATCTTAGTGCTTGTTTTAGGTCATAAAGATCCTTCTTCAACTTACATATTTTTGTGTACTTGTCACACAACTTCATAACCTAGTGGTTGTTTGACAAACACTTCCTTGTCCATTGCACCATTTATGAAAAGTTTTTTGACATTTATTTGATGGGAGTTCCTTTAAATTGAGAAAACAAAGCCAAAATAGTTATTGCAATGTTTAATCTAGAAATAGGGGGGATATGTTTCATTAAGACATATAACTAGTTGTTATGAGTATCCTTTGCAACTTATCTTACCATAATTTTTTTTAAAGTTCATTTTCCTTCTACATCACTATAGATCCAAATTTTCATTTGCACATGTGCTAATTAGGTAATTGTTGGGATACGGTTTCTTCATCTTCTTTTGTTTTCTATAGTACTATATAATAACCTATTTGTCTTCATTTTATTTAGTGTAACTCTTTGGTGTGATATTTTTATCATCTACTGATTATCTAAATAATCTACCAAAAAATCCTCAATATGAGGTTCATGAATTTATTTTTTAAAGACCTACTTCTACATTCTTCCAATGAAATCTTAGTTGAATCATGTATGATCATAAAATTGTAAGCTAATAAATTGTAACCACGCTTCAAAATATTTTACAAAAATTAAGTTACTAAAAGCATACTATCTTATGTGGTTAATGAATTTGATTCCATCTTAGTGTTTATCTTTCAAAGAGTTCATAATTGAAATATATTGTTTATATTCTTTTAAACTATTTCATATGATAACTATTTTACATTTGAAATTATACAATAAAAAAATATTGTCTAGACTAATTTTTAGCATTATAGCTTTGGTTTTAACTATTTATGATTTATTAAGAAACAAATATAGGGAGATTGGTTTTAGTTCATCTCATTTTATAAAAAAATCTATTGTGATGGGAGTTGGTAAGTTACTTGTGATGGTCTTCATATGTTTTATTTTTTGAAATTTGTATGTGGCCTTGAACTTTTTTTTGTTGTCTTTTATTTCAATTCAAAACAATTCTATTGTTATCTAATAAATGAAGGCTTAGTTCTTCATAAAGTCATCTCACACTTAGAAATACAACAATAATAAAAATGGAAATTTCCTCTCCCCCTATCTAGAAACAAACTTTAACTTGAAACCGATATATTCACAACTTCATGGTTTCAAGTGTAGGCTTGATGTTCATATATTGCAACATTGGCTAATTTTTCTATGTTACCAAGAATTTATTTTCTCACATATAATTCATTTTATTATTGCATGCATTCACTTTTCCTACCCAATAAACTTTTAATATGAAAACAACCATAAACTTATGAATTTGTTCCATCAACTTCTTTTTTCAATGTGTAGAAAAGATAAAATAGAATAGGAAAGAAATTATTTCCATGCTCATTTCATACAAGCATACTAATTTAAATGTATTTTCCTATCAACGTATCCCTTGTACCCTCTTTTGGTGCAAGTGTTTTTTATTAAATATTTTTAAATCTAATTAATATGGGTTTGTCTTATTAATTTTTTGAGAGGTGTCTAACTATGCTACAAATGACACATACATATCTTACCCCTTATGGATTTTGAAATTGTGACCTCTTTAAAAAAGCTAAAATGGTTCTTTATTTAGAATAAAATGGTTCCTACTCATATGCATTCAATGGCTATGGTGATGTGAGATTAATGGGTTCATGTATATTTTTCAAAGAAATGTGGTTTCATGGAATGTAACGGCATGAGATTTTTAAAGAATAAACTTGTTGAAAAGTCTTTAGCCACTTTCAGTGTATTTGAGTGAACAACATGATTGATTACTGAAGTTTTGCATTTGTAACTCATACAATGATTTAGGAACGATGTGTTATATAAAGCTACCATAATGAAGATATAAAACTATTTGATTTGTGAACTGGGAATGTCTAGCAATGATCGAAATGGGGATATTGAGATAATGGGTAAAATAGATTTTCAATCTTCTACACTAGTTGCATATTTTGATTGGATTTCATTCCATTCTTTTGTGATGCATCCAATAATGGAATTTATATATGTAGCACTTTCATAATAGTTTTCTCAATCATAAAGAGATTGATAATTCCCAAACAATTAGTTGTACATTATGAATTGGATTGTAAGTTAAATAATTTAATATTAGAACTTTTTACAAAAGGTCTTATTGATAACATGAATTTTTATTTTAAAAATAATGAAGAAAAATCAATGTGTGATGAACTTTTTCACAATGATAAACTTATTTCATAATGAGTATCACTAAAAGAAAAAAGATATTATTCTGTTTGACCTCTTGTTTCCATTTGTTTTTGTTGTTTGTAATTTTTATCTTATTTTATAAATGAAAATATTTTAAAATATCTTTAGAATATTATAATAAATTTCATAATGAGAAATTTTTACTAGTTTAATTCATAAATTTTAGTAAAAAACTAAAAAAAATCAATGTGATAAAAATTTAAATTATATCTTTAGTAGTTATCATATATAAAATGATGAAACAATATAGTTTAAAAAAATTTATCAAATTTTCTTCAGTTAAAATATAGAATCTAAAAAATTGATTTCTAAACACTTTTTAATAAATAATTGTGAAAAAAATTAATATAATTTTAACAACTATTCAACATTGAAAGACTAATATAATATAAAATAAATTCTAAATAGCATACATAACTACAAAGATATAAAAGAAATACCTCAAAATATTTCATATTCAATTTAATAAAAATATCATAAATCTCTTTTATGCGATTTTTCTTTCTGCTAAGATATATGTTTAATTATGTATCCATATGATTGATATGTCCAAAATACATCACATCCACCTCTCCTTTCCACACACAATTTCAAATGTGGAACACTAAATCATGTCATGATATACTATACCATATAGGTAGCACAAAGTTGAACATTATTGCATTGCTCACAATAAACTATAGTATCCAAAATAATACATTAGTACATAATTATATTTGGGACCAACCAAAAAATAAACCAAGACAAATTCTTTGGGCTTAGAATGTAGATGTAGATGTAGATGAACTTCCCCAATTTCTAGATACAATGGTATTTATATTTATTTCATTTTTAATCAAAAGGTGAGATATCTATTGGTAATTGAGGAGTGATGGGGGTACCAAGATATGCACCTCTGATTGTATTTAATCTGTTAGCTACCTTAGTCATTTTGGGTCACTCTTAAGGTGACTCCCTTGTCCAAAATAGTCCAATTTGTATAAATTGAGTAAGGCATTCCATTACTATTGATGTCTCTAATTCATGAACACCTATATAAGAAGACAATTATCCACTACAACTAAAATTTTGTTAGGAAAATGCATTTCTATCCATTTTTGTAGATTGATTCCTTCAATGAACATATCATATGTTGGTTTCTTCCTTTTCAAAAGCTCTAAAATTAAAATTCCATAACTGTAAACATCTCCCTTTGTAGTAATATTTCAACCTATTCCATATTCTATAATAATAAATAAATCCTAAGTCATTTGAGACATCCAAAAAATATAGTAAAATAAACAATCTAAAAATAAAAACTTTGTACCTGGTGCAATGTAGCCAATAGACCCTTTAAAATTATGTCTCACAGAATCTATTCTATGGCTTTAGTTAAAAAATTGTTGATTTATTAGTACGTTGTGAGCTTTTAGATTTACTATTGCTAACTTAACAACTTAACATTTAAATATATTTTTTAATTTTAAGGCTAAATATTTTTTTCAATGCATTCTTCTTTTACTACCCAAACATTTGGAATACATTTATTGGCTTTAGTTAAAGAATTGTTGATCTCTTATTATGTCATGGACTATTAGATTTACTTTCAGTAACTTAACACTTGAATATATTCATTACTTTAAGGCTAAGTAGTTTTTTCAATGCATTATTTTTTATTTATTTTTAAGCGAAAGTGGACTAGCCACCATATTTATATTAATATAAACTGATTCAAGGACTCATCCGTGGAAGAATCGGGAAGAAACCTTGGAGTCATTGTCATATACATGCAAGGAAAATATAAAGGTATTTACATTTGGTTTTCCTCATGAAAACCACGAATCCATGAAGGATGTTACAATAGCTCAAAAACCCACTAATTGGGTAGAGACATAACGTAAGCCAACTCCAAGCAAAAAACCCCAAAAGACCCATCATAAACACATTTTTAATACAACATAAGCATCCAATTGCACAAGGATAACATTCATCGATGGGAGAAACTAATCACTACACGTAATCCCATGCAAGCTCCCATCCAACTAGCGGAGCCATGACAGTCACCGCTTCCAGCCATCAAGTGAAATCAGAGCTTTTGGGGGAATGGTAGAAGACTTAATAGGTGAGAGAGGAACATTTAAATCAGGTACCTATTTTGAAGTACCGGGAGGTAGCACAATGCAAGATAACTTCAATGGCGAAGGTTGAACCAATGGAGGTGGCAAGAGTAGCAAATCTAACACCGCATGTGCTATTCTCCTGATCTTGTCTACAAGATCCTTCCCTAAAACTGAGCTCACAATCTGTAGATTGTTGCTAATAATTTGATAGCTCTTTTTCTCCATGGCCCATTTAAATAATCGTATGCCATCAAATGTTCATGGCTTATCATAAGGTCATGGTGAGAAAAAAAACCACCTATCAGTGCTTTACTTGACCAAAGTTCATACTTTTGTAGTGCCTCCATGAGTCGAGTGTCTGAAATAAATTGAGGATGAACTACTTTGTTAGCAATATAAACAACTAACTCAATCGATTGTAGCAGGTCCATTAAGTTGGATAGGAAGATCAACACCAGTTGCGATGGGAATACAACCAATTCTGTCCTTGGTGAGAGCACATTTTCACCAATAACTTATCGAACTGCCCTGTAGTGAAGCATGGAATTGCAAACAAACACTTGTTCAAGCTCCAGGCCATCAATTCTATTGGGGAAAGGGAGCTCAGAGGTAAGTGGGAATATGGAGACCCTGTAGTTCCTGGGAAGGAGCTTGGCATGAAGATAACCATAGGTAACACAACAAGGAAACTCCATTTGAAAGATAAAACACAGTTATCAAAACAGTAATCCAGCCTTGGAAGAAAACACAAAAATCACGTAACATTACTAAAATCTAGGATATTTGAAGGCAACGGGTGAGCATTCAGAATTCGTGCCATTTATGGCAAATCTCCCATAATCTATGCTTGAAGTTGTAATGGTACAGGGCTCATAATAAATCAAGGTGCGTGTCAAACAAACCACACATATCATCTATGTGAAAACTTATGAAACTTCAGAAGCAATGTACTTAGGATGATCTGTGAATTAGCAATGGTGGCATACAAATGTAGGGTATTGATTCAAATTAGTACTCCTCAAAATACACATTCATTGTTACATCATCCTTTCGCACTACATAGTACTTATGCCATGTGGACCATTGATGTGTTGTTACTTACACCCACCAAGTAATAAACCCTACTGATAGTTTTCACATTGGATAGCCTCACATCCATGGTTTGAGCAAGATCCATCATATGCTGTCTTGTCCAAACTGAGTATGTCTTGAAGTTTTCCATCCTATTTTGTGATATCATCCGAATAAAATGACATTTCCTCATGTCCATCACAACCTTTATTTGTCAGATGATTTGCCAACGCGTTTCCTTCCCATAGTGTATGAGAGATGAATACTTCTTGAATGAGTCAAGTAATTGCCAAATTTGTTGTAAAATGTATGTAAGTCTCTAATTGTGTGATACTCGATTAATACATGCTTTGATTATAATCATCAAATCACCTTCTATATGAATATGCTGAAATCCTCCAGTTTCAACTAGAATTAAACCTACAAGTAATGCCTGGGCCTCTGCCATATTATTTGTTCCATATGGGAGTGGACAACATTTAATTGCTAACAGTGATCCTTGGTGGTCACGAATGCATATTCTTGCTCTTGAATTCCCCGGGTTACCTCTTAAAGAACCATCAAAATTTATTTTAACAACCCCTATAGATGGTGGTATCCATTTGACTGAATCTCTGTTATATACCTTATTAGATGTTGTTTGGTGGTACCAACCAAAAGGCACATGTATACTTTTCCATTCACACAATATAGAAGAATCCCAAGTAGTCATGACTAGGTTATATCTAAGTTTACTATGACTAGCATTTACTAATTCAGATATAGATCTTTCCAGCTCTGATGTAACTACTTGGATAGGTGAAGAAGTTCTGTGGAAAATTCTTTTGTTTCTCTCCCACCATATTGCCCACACTACTAGCACTGGTATGCACTTCCAAATAGAAGAAAATAGGGATGTAGAATACAGATCTGGCAAAGACTCAAATAAGTCCCATAATTTGTATGGAAGTGGTGTGGAATAATTTAGTTTACCAAGGACAAAAAGATAGCAATCCTATGCAAATTGGAAATTTAGAAATATATGATCTGTGTCTTCTTGTTGACTATCACATAATAGATAGTTGAATGGTTGTGCTATATTGAGTCTATGTAAATGATCACTGGTTAGTGCCCTATTCTTTAATGCTATCCAAGAAAAGCAACCGGCCTTAGGTAAAGTCAAATGATTCCAGCAAAATGTGTAGGCACGGGATGGTTTTATGATAGTATCCCTCTGTTGGATAAGTTTATACCCTTCTTTGATGGTGAAGTTCCCATCTTTCCCCGAAGCCCAGATCAATTTATCCTCCAAGTTTGATAGATAGACCAATTTTTCTGAAAAGATATTCTCCAAACAATGAATTTCTTGAGGGGATAGTGACAATTCATGAGGATCTTTCCATATCACCTTTCTTGAATATAAGCATATTGTTGAAACATAGTCACATAGGTAAGTACCCCATATAGTTTCCAAAGTAGAAACTATGGCTTCTATATCATCCATTTGTAATAAGGGTGGTGCACCATTCCAGGAGTCACGCTAGAATTTGATTGATAAACCATTGTTCACTTCCCAAGTAATGAAGTTACTTACTATTTCTCTAGAAGAAATCATGAAGTTCCAAATGGCTGAACCTTTAGGGGGGTCTGACACAGTGAGAATTATTGTTGGATTAGTATCATCTAAGTACTTCTTTTGCATAATTTGACACCAGATGTTATGTGGTTTGGTGTACATTTGCCAGACTAATTTTCCCCCAAAAGCCTAATTTCATTTTTGAAGATCATTTATCCCTATACCTCCTAACTGCTTTACCTGTGTCATGTTCTCTAGAGAGACCAAAGGTATTTTCTTCCCACCATTCATATTTCCTATCCATAGAAATTCTCTTAAAAACTTCTGAAAGGTTTGAATTACCAAAGAGGGTGCTTTGAGAATTGATAAATAGTAGTCTGGGATAGCTGATAGTACTATTTTATTAAGTAAAATTCTATCTGATAGAGACAACCACCTTGCTTTCCATGCTACTACTCTAGATTTGATCTTATCAATGATAGGTGTCCAATAGCTAACTTTGTTTTCCCCCGTAAAGAATGGAATTCCAAGATATACAAATGGAAGGAAGTCAATTGAAAATCCTAGTAGATTGACAATCTTATTGGATATAATCTGATTAGTATTAAATGAATAGATTTTAGACTTTAGGGGGTTAAATTTTTCATTTGAGGCTGTTGTATAAAGATCTAATGCTTGTTTGATCTGCCTAGCCTCCGAGATGTTAGGCACCCCAAAGAGTAATGTGTCATCCGCAAAGAGGGAGTGTGTCACTGAAATGTCTGTCTGGCCAATCTGAACTCCTTTCCAACTACCTAGAGCTTGCTTTCTCTGAATGAGTCTACTGAATGATTATTCCATGAGGATAAATAGCACTAGTGACAAGGGATCACCCTACTTGATTACTTGTGTGGATGAAAATAATCCTGCCTACACCCCATTTATCAATACTAAAAATCCAGCACCCGATATGCAGGCCTTGATCCATTTACACCAACCTTTTGCAAAGCCAAATTTCTGCAGAACTTTTATTAGAAATGCCCAATTTACCATGTCATATGCTTTCATCATGTCCAGCTTGATAACGAAGTGTGATGATTTACTATTATTAATTGAATGAAGTGCTTCATGTGCCACTAAAGCACCTTCCATCGTTTCTCTGCCTAGTACAAATCCTCCTTGTGGCTGTGATACAAGGCTAGGGATGAGATGTTGCATTCTAAGATATATAGCCTTTGTGATGATCTTGTAAATAGTGTTGCATAAGGAGATCGGGTGGAATTCTTCAAATGACTTTGGTGTTTTGACTTTCGGAATGATGGCTATGTTTGTGGTATTGAAGTTTTTTAACATGGATTTTCTAGTTCTAGATTATTCTATTACACCCAATAGGTCCCACCCAATCCAATCCCAACATGATTGGAAGAATAGAGTTGTAAAGCCATCTAGGCTAGGAGCTTTATCTGGGGGCAGGGAAAAGACCACTTTTTTAAGTTCCTAAATTGTGAATGGAGCGAAGAGTTTCAGATTATCAGCTTCTATTACTAGTGTAGGAATTGCCTCTAACAATTCATCCATTGGAGGGGCTACTGAGCCAGGTATAGGAGGGGGGGCTAGCAAGGACTGAAAGTATCTGACTCCTTCTTGAATTCTTTGGGGCTCAGATAGTAGGATGCGCATTTCAGCATTATTGATAGTGAAAATATGGTTAATTATTGTTTTTTGTTTTGTTGAAGCATGAAAGTATTTGGTATTCCTATCCCCCTCCCATAACCATAATTCTGTTGATTTTTGCCTCCAGTATTCCTCTTCTCTGCTACATATTTCCTCCCATTCCTACATGAGGATTTTTTGGGTGATGTATGAATCCTTGTCCATTCCTTGTTTAATAATAATGTTGTATATGGATTCCAATTTTTGCTTTACTACTTCCTTTTCCTTGAAAATGTTCTTGAAGACCTCTTCATTCCATTTTTTTATCCATTTTTTGATATGTTTCATCTTATGTGCAAACTAATGCATTTCAGTTCCCTCAGAATCCGGTGCACTAACCCACCACTATCTAAGTAAGGGCAGAAAAGTTGGATGTTGTAGCCACATTCTTTCAAATTTGAAGGATGGTCTATGTTGAAATCCTTGATTTGCTAATATCAAACTCACATGAAAACATATAGGAAAATGATCTGACCCTGGCCAAGGCATGATTTCTGATTGAAGTGTAACATTTGCTAGTTTCCAGTTCTGTGATAGGAGAAATCTATCTAGTCTAACAACTATTTGTGAAAAATTTGTCCTTTTGTTAGTCCATGTGAATGTCCCATTGGATGGTTCTACATCCATAAAACTATTATCTTCAAAAAAATTAGAGAAGTCTTGGATAGTTCTCAGTGGTGGACAGATGCCCCCACTTTTTTTTGGCAATTTGAGGATAGCATTAAAGTCACCACCCATTATGATACGATGATCTGTCTGAATTTGGATCATATGGGTTAGTTCCCTCCACAATCTCTGCTTATCCAATGTTGATGTGGGTCCATAGACATTAAAGAGTAGAAATTTGATGTCAAAACACTCCATCCTAATGGCTTGCCAATTATCTTTCATATGGAGTATCTTCCCTTGGATTGATTTAGGATCCCAAAGGACAGTCATCCCTCCTGATGCTCCAACTACCGGGTTGTGGGCAGATTTCCACTTTGACCACTTCCCAATTGACTTGTCAAAGGACTCTATTGACATCTTTGTTTCTTGGAGAAGTATCACATCCATTTTCAAAGAATCCAGCTCTTGCTTGATTCTATTTCTTTTGTCAGAGACATTTAGACCTCTGACATTCCAAGAGGCTATCTTCATTGCTGACAAGGAGAACCCTTGGTTCTCCTCATCAATCTTTTACAGGGTGTGAATTTTCCATCCAATGTTGATTGGATACCTGCTACAATTTCTTCTTTGACTAGATTACTTTTGAGTTTTTTGCCTCTCTTTTTTGGCGTAGCCTTAATCTGTGAATTTTGAAGTGGTGTTTGCTCAATTGAAAGAGTTAGGCTATGATCATATGCCGGCTGATGTGACTTTAGCTCAAATGTAGTATTTTCAAAATCCATGTTGTTGTCCTGAACTTTTTCTACTTGAATCTCCTCTAAATCAAAAAATGTGTTATTCTGGATCCAGTCTCTAATATGATTAGTTACATCATCATCAAGTTTAGGGGAGGAAAACACTAAAATGCTATCTTGAAGACACCCAGTAATCTTTATTGAATCCATGTCTCTGATTTGCTTAAGTAGGTTCTCATCTGGGTTGGATACTAACTCGTCAGATATAGATCTTTGAAAGACTGGGCATTGTTGTCTAAGACATCCTTAATAATGATGTCTCTTTCCTCTATGAAGGGTCATTGTATGTGTTCTTGTGATTGCCTTGCCTCAATGGAAAATTGTTCAATTTGGACATATTTGACACCCTTGTTTACTTGCTGAAAATCTATTGGATTCTGATCAACTTCATGAAACAATACTACTCCTTGTTCTTCTGCTATTTCAATGTTGTTTATGCCATCTTCGAAAATGTTGTCTCTCTCCTCTATGAAGGGTTGCTGAACATATGCTTGTGACTACCCTTCCTCAATGGTAGATTGGTCAATATGTGCTTGTGTGACACCCTTGTTTACTTGTTGAAGATCTATTGGATTCTGATCAACTACATGAAACAATACTCCCTCTTCTTCTACTATTTCATATATAATTTTAGTAGCTAGTTCTGTCAATAACTGGTTTGATAGTTTCCTCACTCGAAGATTCACTAGGGCCTCTTTGTCAAGCACATCATGTGTAATTGGCATTTTAATTGGGGAGTCACGAAACATAAGCTGTTGAACTAGAATATCCAAATCTAGATTACGCATTTCTTCAAGTTTCTAGTCTAATAAAAGGAACTTGTTGAAATTCTTCAGAATTAGAAGTATATATCTAATCACAAAATAGAAGAAGATGGATTCCTCATATGAATGAAAGAAAGAAGGCATATCTTTGACAGGATCTGCTAGAGGAGATTGTACAACCATGTGCAGAAAGAAATGGGAAGATGATTGAATTGAGCATTGTAGAGAGTTTGTGTGATGGTCCTCACACACCACCAACTATTGAAGAGTCTATGGTTTACAATGAGCTATGAAATGTCCTAGTTGGTGCTAGAATAACATGATATTATCCTCATTCTGAAGAATAATTTCCTGTTCCCAATGCCCCCATTATGATTTTAGGGAAATGAATTTTGGCAGTCCCTTAGCTGGATCAAGAAGAATGCACACTCTAACCTCTCAATGTGGGTACTCAAAAGGGATTAGATCATGTTTAACAAATGTTCCAAGTCTATTGGCAATGATCTCTATTATATCCAAATCTCTGTATTCTAAGGGTAAATGTGGAAATGCAACCCAAATGGGAAAGAATAAAGGATATCTACCCTAAAGCATTACATTGGGAGTCCATACCTAAGTAAAGAGACCCAAACCTTTGCAAAACCAACTTTTATTCTTATGAATAGCATCCCTCATATCAGCAGATTCAAATTTGGCAAGAAAATATCCCAACTCAACATTCAACCAAAAACATCTGATAAACCTGGCCAATTCTATAAGGCCCAAGACTTAATATCATCAATAGAAAGATCAAGTTTCTAGAACTTACCTATTAGAGCTTTGTCACGAAAAAGGTGAACTTGGTCTTGAAGCAAGTGGTCTAGTAGCATAATAGTGTTTGAGGAATGGGGGTCAATACCATGATGGAGGATCTCTGATTCTGAAGATATCTACAACTATTTGGCCTGCCAAACTTGTGTAGGCTTTTTTGGATTGAAGGGTGATCTAACCACTGGCTATTGATACTTAGATGTAAATCCTTTTGGAATCTAATTAGCATTGCTTAAATCAACATTATCTATACTAGGGCCAGAAGGATATCGGATCACAACAAGGGATCTAGGAGGTGTGCCTTCATAGATATCAAATATTGGTTGCTTTTGATTAAGGCAGTTCCTACCCATCCCCTTTTGTCTCAGAAACTAGTGTAATCTGTTGAAACAGGGTTGAGAATAATTTGAAATTTTTTCCCGCTCATTTCCCTTTTTGAAAAAACCCCGATCTGAAGAAGTGAGAGCCTATTTGAAGGATACCACATGTCTCCTGGTAGCTTGCTTAGTCGACTCACCAACCTCAAAAGTAGAGATGCCATTGAATCTGGCAGGATTAACCGATAGATTGGAGCCCTTCCCTGGAGGGAAAATCTTTCCTATTTCAGGCATTAATTTTTACTACCCAAACATTTGGAATATATTTGTTAGATTTAATTAAAAAAATTGTTTCAATCTATTGTTACATCATCGGGCTCTAAGATTTACTTTCATGTAACTTAACACTTGAATATATTCATTATTTTAAGGCTAAATATTTTTTTCAATACATTCTTTTTTACCACACAAACATTTGGAATATTTCAAACTTTGCAAGCTCCTTTATGTGATCCTCCACAAACATCCTTATGCATTTCTTATTTACTTATCATAAATCCTTATTCTATTTTTTGGGTTTAATTGAAAAAAGTTATGTATTGCTTGTTTACCTCTCACAAAATCCTTTCCTATTTGATATCTGACTAAGCCATCTTCACTCTTAAATTTAACTTCAATAACTTTAAACTTAACAATTGAAAATATGCATTACCTTAAAGCTTAGTTTTTCCAAGGAAATATTTTTTGAACCTTGACATTTGTAATCACTTTTTGACAAATCAAATTTAGATTATCAAGAGTATTTTGTACAAATATAAACCTAACCAAACTCTATAGTAATATTAACTAATCCCTTAACCTAACCTATTTATAACTTGGTTTTAAAGTGATATCTCTTAATGTATTTTACATAAGATTTTTAAAATATAAATATACAAGCAATAGTGTATGTAATTTTTGGTCTCCTCTTCATCATTGTTACTTCTACAACCTACCCTATAGTCCATCGTTACTATCATCCATGCCCCAATAAAACTTTTTTATTAATTTTATGGCCTCTTTAACTACCAAATATTCAGATTACTATTTTTTCACCTAAATATGGTCATCCAAGTTGGCCTTAGAACCTTGCTTTCGTATTGTCCCTTGCAATATTTTTTAGTCCCTTTTTTTACCACCATGATCTATACTTAATTCAATACCCTCATATTACACCTCTCCATAACTAATGAATCTCTCTATCCAACCAATCCACATTTTCCATAGAAGCTTTGTTGTCACCTCTAACCTCGTATGACCTCTTGTTGTCCATCATTCTTTTAATATATCAATTATCATTCATACTCCTCATTAATGTGACATTGACAATCATTTCTAATACAAGTTATCCTCTCAAGTAATCATACGATCACCTCATAATGTCTCTTTGTTACATGTGTGACTATAGCACTATCCCTCTATCTCTATGAATGTTAATCTCCTACAACATTAATATTGATTTTTTCTTCAAAATTCAACAATATTTCTCCTATTAATAGTGTTTGCATTCCACTAAAATCCCTTCCTTTATTTAAGTGTTCCCTCCCTCCCTCCCTAAAACTCCTTAGAATTGTAGGTACACATGAAACCATGTAGTAAGTTTATGATCACCTCTATGTCACCATTCATATTCCTTTGGTCCAATCCAATTACCAAGACCCAAGATATCACTACATGATCTCATTATCTTTATGTGCACATTAATCCCTATGGTAAACTATCAAATATCCCTTAGCTTTCCTAAGCTTTATCAAATATTGTACATGGCCAATCCAACTTATATATGTGCACGTGGATTCATTACATTGAACCATGTATAAAAGAGCCCTTGGATTACTCATATGTATTTATTTACTTGGAATAGTCATATTGTAACATATCTTTTAAGTGATATCACTGATGGGCCTTGAAAATCAAATTGTCACAATTATAGCTTCTCATGTAGTATACTTAGACTCTTTAGAAAATTCTTTCTCTACATGTGTAACCTTAGTTGAAATCTATGCTATATTGACTTCCATGGTTACATTCAATTCTAATTGTGTGATCATACATGATATGTGGTGTTCTTATGAAGGGCCCAAGAAATATTTGAAGGTTGTGGCTTATGTGTTAGATAAATGGCATTTTTTGATTGGTGAAAAACTAAAATTATGTTTAAAGGATAAACACTTGAGGTCACCACTACAATTACCCACCATGCACTTTTATATTGTGTGTCCCTCTCAACATGGCTTTAACTCATCTTCATGGATTACTCATATTTTGTAACATGGTTTAGAGAGACATAAGGACATTTTTTGGCCCATAAAAGTGGAGGTAGAAATTTCTAGAGAGGAGAGGGAGTAGCATCAACACCAAATAGAGATATTAGAGTGTGGTATTTCTAAGGAAACACCTTGACCACACACCCTAGAGTGAAAGTACATCACCAATCTCAATAAGAAAGTATACAACAACAACAACAAATGCGACAAAAGAGACAAGGACAAATGAAAACCGACACAGGGACTCAGAAAAATCAAGATACATCAAGCACCTATGAAACTCCTAGTACCAATGCAAAAGGCTAAAGAGAAAATAGGACCCACTAGAGAGAACCTCTTGACAAAAAAGGCTAGACTACAGGAAACTAGGAAAGAGCCATTTGCAGTATGATATCCCTTGTCCTCTGCAACATACCCTACTTTGTTCCCTCCACACTTTCTCTCTCACCCACTTCAATCATTTCAAAATCCTAATTCAAATCCATTTCTATTCAATGTATTGATAATATATTTCTTATTCAAATTAGACATTATATACAGGGATCCCTTGTAATTTTCTATTAAGCCCAAATGAATTAAAGATATACATATATCCATTATGCAATTATCTTAGTGCTTGTTTGAGGCCATAAACATCCCTCTTCAACTTACACATTTGTGTGTACTTGTCATTCAACTTCATAACCTACTAGTTGTCTGACAAACACTTCCTTGTCTATTGCACCATCTATGAAATTTTTTTTGACATTAATCTAGTTATAACTAATTTAAAATAGTTATTACAATGTCTAATCTAGAAATAGGGGAGATATATTTCATTAAGACATATATAACTAATTTTTATGAGTATCCTTTGCAACTTATACTACCATAATTATTTTTTAAAATTTTCATTTTTCTTCTACATCACTATAGATCCAAATTTTCATTTTAACATGTGCTAATTAGGTAAGTGTTGGGATACCATTTCTTCATCTTCTTTTGTTTGAAATAGTACTAATTAATAATCTTTTTGTCTCCATTTTATTTAGTGTAACTCTTTGGTGTGATATTTTATCATTTACTGATTATTTGAACAATCTACCAAAAAATCCTCAATATGAGGTTCATGATTTTATTTTTTTGAATCTACCTACTTCTACATTCTTCCAAAGCAATCTTAGTTGAATCATGTATGATCATAAAATTGTAAGCTAATAAATTGTAACTATACTTCAAAAGATTTTACACAAATTAAGTTACTAAAAGCATACTATCTTATGTGGTTAATGAATTTGATGGAACCATCTTAGTGTTTAGCTTCCAAAGAGTTCATAATTGAATTATATTGTGTATGTTCTTTTAAACTATTTCATATGATAGCTATTTTACTATTGAATTTATATAAGCTATCAAAGCATCCAAATTCATATAATCTTAAGGCATAAAATCAATATTGAAATCTACATAATTATTGTAACAAAACATAATTAATCATCCCAAAGAAAGTATAGCAAAGACAGCTAGGGTTCAGAATCTTGACACAAGGAAGAACAAAAAGGTCAGGATTAAAAAGAAAACCAATTCATAACTGAAAATTCAACTTTCAAATTTATTATCAATTCTTGAAAAGAAACAACCCAGAACGAAAGCATATTAAACTCATTCACATGGAATTCCCCTATTCTAAATCTGGTGAAATGGTTGGATCTTCAGTAAGAAAAAGAGCAACAATCACAACCAGCTTTTGTGTATTTTTTATTCAGATTTTTTAAATATAAATATAGACCCGTCTTTCAAATTCAAATATTTTGCAAGTTTTTCCAGTCATATATAATTATGTACACCAAAATGCATGTATAGTGACATTTAAAGCACTAAAGCCACCATAGAACAGTGGTAAGGAGGAGGAGGTTTCAGCCCATGGATGTAATCGAAATAGCAGTGTAAACAATTCCTTAAGAGTGATTACCAAAAATGATAATAGCAAAAGGCCAAATTGGCTCTTTTATAGTAAATAGATACTGGAAGCAAAAAGGGAAACTCGTTTTATGATTTATTATGTTTGCATGGTAAAAAGCACTTGGTCAATTTTAGTACATAAACAAAAACCTTCAATTTATCATCCACAACCTGTGACAGGATTTTGGACATTACTCTGTAAAAGTAGACTTAGTCTTATGTGGAAATTATGCATTGTGTCTTCACTACATTATTAACATGTTTAACTCAAGAATACAAGTGGAATGATTTAGTAAAATTACTCTCTTGAATTATTAGACATAAAAAAGGCCTAATTTCTCTCGCATCCACTATAGGCTAGATTTGGTACAAAAGTTGACAAGGAAATCACAATGGTGAGAGCACTAATGTTTTCTTGAACTTCACTAATACACAATGGTGAGAGCCTATTACCCTATCCTACTATCAAGACCCTTAAGAAATCTTCACAAGGCCCTAATTAAACTATGTGAATAAAGCAGTAAACAGACATAATGCTTTTAAAATAGCTTTGTCAAACATCCTACAAGAAAACCGTCAATAAGTATGCATAGTTGTGTAGTCTTTGTCAAACATCTTGCAGCCCACTATTATGTTGTATCAGAAAAGTAGAGATATGAAAAATCACAGCAAATAGTAAATGTTAGAAAATAGCAACAAGAAAGTACAAAAATAGAAAATTTTAAAACTCTGATGTCAAAATCTACACAAGGAAGTGCACAGGCCCACGCAAGAAAACACCTTTTTTGCGCGAGGAAATGCCAGAACTAGCAAAACTTCACGCGACATAGTGGGAATCTTTGTGTGATATTTTGTACCGGGGATGTACGGACGTACAGACATAGTGCAGAATTTTGATAAAAATATCAGAATTAATGAGGCCAAAAATTAATTTTCTGCCCCATGGTGGGTGCCAAAATATTTATAGCTAGATGTGGACCTCTTATTCAGCCATAGACTTCAACATAGTCATTTCTCATCAGCCACATATGAAAATGAATATGGAATTACTCATTTCGCATGCCTGTATGAATCGACCTATTGCCTCCTATCTAGGTGTGGTTTTGAGTAACTCTTAGAATTGAGAGTCCAACAACCATAGACCAAACTCTAGAATGGAGGATTTAATGCTAAAAAGGGAATGAAATTGAAACTAAGCTAGAATGATAGTGCAAGATTTATCAAGAAAATGAAATATTGAGCATTAATCTAAGAACATTGTAAGGAAACTAAATTGAGAATGAAATGCATCATTAATCTAAGAATGGAAACTATTCTAATGTGCAATATGAAAACAGCTTTGAATGCAAAAGTATGAGACAATAATTCACCAGAGTTTTGATACTCAAAAATTGCCTCTTCAAATGAGGAATGAGAGGGTTCTATTATAAAGAAGCCCGAGTGGAGATTGAAGAGTTTCTTGCAAAGAAATGGTTGATCCTTCGCCTCCTTGGGGGGAGGTGAAACATTTTAGAGAGAATATTTAATTAATTAAATGAAATATGGCCTCATGGGTGACTTTTCCACTTGTTTTGAATAATTAAATTCAAATGAGGATATCCATTTAAAGAACTAAATATTTTTTAATTCCTCCTAATGTGTTTTAGCTAAAAGGGGTGGAATTAATTTAATTAAAGTGCTAGGACTTTGAAATTAAATTAATCAATCATAGGGTTTATTTAGCTAATAAATGTCAATATTTAGGAGTTAAATATAGCATGTGATTAATGCAAATTTGAGGTTTTCTGCATTTGACACTAAGTCAAGTAAAGTCAATTAGGAGATAGAATTGCCTAGTACAATAGGACTTTGATGATGTAGAAATTTGAAGGAATGAGACTAAATGCACCAAAATTGGTTAGGATCGCAAGATGCCAATTTTGGAGGATTATAATGAGTATCACTAAAAGAAAAAAGATATTATTCTATTTGACCTCTTGTTTCCATTTGTTTTTGTTGTTTGTAATTTTTATCTTATTTTATAAATGAAAATATTTAAAAATATCTTTAGAATATTATAATAAATTTCATAATGAGAGATTTTTACTAGTTTAATTCATAAATTTTAGTTAAAAACTAAAAAAAATCAATGTGATAAAAATTTAAATTATATCTTTAGTAGTTATCATATATAAAATGAAGATGAAACAATATAGTTTAAAAAAATTTATCAAATTTTCTTCAGTTAAAATATAGAATCTAAAAAATTGATTTCTAAACACTTTTTTATAAATAATTGTGAAAAAAATTAATATAATTTTAACAACTATTCAACATTGAAAGACTAATATAATATAAAATAAATTCTAAATAGCATACATAACTACAAAGATATAAAAGCAATTCCTCAAAATATTTCATATTCAATAATAAAAATCTCATAAATCTCTTTTACGCGATTTTTCTTTCTGCTAAGATATATGTTTAATTATGTATCCATATGATCGATATGTCCAAAATACATCACATCCACCTCTCCTTTCCACTCACAATTTCAAATGTGGAACACTAAATCATGTCATGATATACTATACCATATAGGTAGTGTAGACACCTAAAAATCCTTTAGAAAATAAAGTATTTTTATTTTCTGAAAAATCCCTGATGACATCATCATTTATTAATTAATTAATTATTTAATTAATTAATTAATTTTTATGTCATTAAATCCATTTATCTTAATTAAAAATATTTAATTAAGAAATCTCTCTCAAAAATGTTTAAATCTTATTTAAAATATTATCTCCTTATTTATTTAATTATTTAATTAATAAATTGACCAAAAATCCCAAAATAAATAATTTATTTATTTTTTGCCCAAAACTTGGCCAATTTCCTTAAGACCACTAACCTCTTCCAGAATCTTCTAATCCTTGTTTAATTTCGATTAAAGACTAATCTCATAATTTCCTAACCCTAATCCCAGCTCAAAATATTTAATTAAAATTAAATATTTAATCCTCATATTTGTTAAATTTATTTTAATAAATATTCTCAAACCTAAACCATGAAAATAAATAAATCTTTATTTATTTCCTAAAATCCATGTTTATCCTAAGGAAATTCTAGACTCTTCTAAAAAGTCCTAATCCTAATCCTAATCCTAATCCCCCACCCCCTAATCCTGTCACATTCCCTAACCAAGGTTAGCCAACTCCTAAGCTTAACCCAAAGTCAACAAACTTCTAGAAACTTCTCTTACATGCATTAAGTGCATTTAAGGCCTCTTTATCCCTCTTACATGCATTTATCATGCATTTAAGAAGCCCCTCACCCCTTTCTTACACCCTTTGACCTTAGGCACATTTCCCAAATTGTGCACATTTCTCCCATCTTTCAACCCAATGCCCTTATGACACTTGTCACAAGGAGGTGGCCCTGAACTAGCACAATCCATGTGCTCCCTTTTGAATGAATCTTGGCCTCTCTTAAGAATTTTGATCCTGGCCACTCATTCCTCCTTCCCAAATCCTATAAATGCTCCTCATTTCCAAGAGAAAAAAAACCATTCACCTTTCATTTCAAGCATTGTTATCATGCCCATTTAGCTCTAGACTTAGTATAATCATCTTAATCTAGCTTACTTTGAAGCATTTTAGCTCATCTTAATTTAGTAATAATAGATTAACATAGTTTATTTCCTTGTTTTACATAGCATATCATCATCATCACATCTCTATTTGGTTAAAATCAATCTTAGCATAAATATCATGTAGCTTAATATTCATTTCAGCATCATTTGGATCTTTGAGGCCTTAGGGGCAAATCAGGTGTTCTATACCTATTTTGTGCCATTTTTGGGGTTTTCATGGATCTCAATCCATCCTAAAATGCATAAGGAACATGCTCCAAGTGCTTAGAGAGCACACCCACATCCCCTTAAGCAAGAGAAAATCAAACAGTGCTTGGGTGCACCTGATTTAGCTCAATCTGAGGTGGCTTAGTTTAGAGTTTTATTTGTTTTGAATTGATTTCATGCTTAGACTAAAATCTAATCTGTGTTTGGTTTGAGTCTTTCAAAATAGGTATCCTCAAAAGCCTTGTCCACATTCTGGCACGCCCAGTGGGACCCAAACCCACAATCACTTGATTATATCATGCTTTGTATTCTCGTATTTATAGGAAACAGATGAAATGTCACCTACCCACAGTTCAGTCATGCCTAGACACAGTTCAGTCATGCCTATAATGAGTTCGATCATGCCTACAAGCCTTGAATCGATGGCTACTTTCTAAAGACTTTCCATGCTTGATAACTTCTATTTTGTCTAAACTTCTTTTCTATTGCCTGCAATGGAAATAATCATGCCTACAAGATAAACGTTCACGCATCCGCATACAGAAGTCTAGCGTGTAACCATTTCATTATCACCTATCGGCATTTTCGTTATCGCGTGTGCACTTTTCATTGTCACCTGTGCATGATTAAGTGTCGCCTCTGCATATTTAAGTGTCTCCTAGGTTTGTTTAAGTGTCGCCTAAGATCATTTCACTGTCGCTTAGGCCTTTTTTCTTACTGTCACCTGTGCACAACTTGTTGTCGCCTATGCTCATTTCATTATTGCCTATGGATTTTTAAGTGTCACCTGTGCCTGATTAAGTGTCCCCTAGGCATGTTTGAGTATCGCCTATGCTTATCTTGCTATCGCCTATGAGATTTTTGTTGTCACCTAGGAATATTTTGTTGTCGCCTGGAATCATTTCTCTATCGCCTGTGCAAATTTCTCTGTCGCCTCTAAACATTTCACTGTCGCCTGAGATTTTTTTAGTGTCACGTGTGCATTTTCCAGTGTTGCGTATTAGCTGGACAATGTCGTTATTGACTGTGTTTTTGCCTTAAATTTTTCTCAGATTCATAAAAAAGCAAAATTCAAACAAATCTTGAATGAAACTAAGGAAAAGAACTTAGGTCCTAAGAGTCATTATCATTTTGAAAATCAAACACAATCTTGAATGATCTAAATTGGAAAGAACAAGCATCTCTATTCCCTCCTTTTCAATTCAAGCAAAGCACAAATTCAATCTTGAATGATCTAAGGATAAAACAAAGCTCTTTTCAAAGTTCTAAATCAACACGCAAATCTCAATCTTGAATGCCCAAAGGAAAGAAATTGAAAACGCTCAAATCGTTTACCTTTTGGAGAAAGAACAAATCAAACCTTAAGCACTTGTGTCTTCAATTTCAAAGTTCAATCAAACTTAATCAATTTAGGAAAAAGAACAACTTGTTTGATGTGCAATTAGGAGCTTTACTTCTTTTGAAAATCCTGTTAAAGTAAGCAACGTAGAACTTTTGGACTTGGACAAGTTCACTTGTTCTACTTTTAGTGAGGCCTGTCTAGGGAGAAAAGAGCTTCCTCCTTGGAGAATGACCTCAAACTAGTATCCCCCCTAGCTAGTATATAAATAAAGTGAAGGCAAAAATTACTCACTTATATCTCCTAATCCACGGGCATTTTGTGCCAAATGCAAATGTTTGGGGACAGGTAAATATTCCTCCCCCAGCATTGTTGGCTAGGCTCTTAAGTGAGTCACAGGTGGTCAGCATAACCAGGTATGGAGACTCCACAGAACTATTAAAAACCTGATAAAATAGAGGCTACCCTATCTACATCCAAAAGTATCAAAATCCTTGTGCAAGGACCAATTCCAAGGGGTTTACCGGGTCGCCTCAAGATTACTCACCATTTGTATTCCCTTCTAGGGGGTACCAAGCTGTGGGCAAGTGATTTTGATACTCACCTTCCTTAGGTAGATCTGTTTGAAGTGCTTGATAGTCAAAGGCTCCGTGAAAACATTGTTGGAACATACACTTTCAAAGCTTTATCAGAGTCAGTTATCTTGATTGTATCCCACAAGGTTGCTTTGTCCCTTGTGGAGATTGCTTTTCCAAAAATCTTTGTTGAAATCTATCCTTTGCCATTGGGAAACATCAAACTGATCAACAAACCCAGTTCAAGATACTCAGAACATTTTGCAGAGAAACCCTTGGAATCAGATATCCAAAAGAACCTTTTTGTCTCAAACCAACTTATCAAAATTTCCCCAAGTTATGCCCAATTTGATCAAACATCCGAAAGCTAAGTTGCCCAAATCCAAAGCTTATCAAGAGAAGAAAGTTGCAGAAAGAAACCTTAAGAGCCATCAATCCTCTATCCAAGCAACCCAAGCAGAAGAAAAATATCAAGAAAAGCTTGATAATATTGGCTATAAAGCAAGAGTCAAAAAGTTTGCGTACCGATTCCAAGTGAACCATCGCTACATCAGTCTTGAAAGAGAAGACTAGATAGGATCCATCACATGTCCATTCTACCTTCAAATCTCAAAATCCTATCTTGGCTGTCCTTCATCCTAGTCTCATCCTAGTTTCATCTCGGCATCATCACCAAATCCTTAGTTGCATTCTAGAGTCCTTAGCTGCATTCACCATCATCTTCCTATCAGCATCATAGATCATCCATCTCAATTGCATTTGCATCATCCTTTTAGAGAAAGCATTGTTCCATCATCCTTCACCATCTTTCCATCAGTAATCCACAATCAAAGTCCCATATCCTTCATCCAAATCTAGCATCCAATATCCAAAATCAGAACTCACCATCCTTTTGCGCCAAATCCAAAGATCCAAATCCACAAGTACTTAGTGTTCAAAACCTTTGAGTTGTTTCCATCCCTTATCCCAAATCAGAAATCATCCCCCTTTTGACAGAGCATTGTCTAAAGGAAATCCAACTTGTCCTTCCATAGCCTCATCATCTCGAGCAAGAGATTGGCTTGTATTGATAAGAATCTAGTTGACCGAAGATCATTAGTCGATCCTAGGTTGGCCAAATCCTACCACTGATCCTCCATTGGGAAGAATAGCAGCTCATTGTTGACACTTAGTAGTCTTCCACCAGCATCCCACCAATCCTCCACCCAATCTTGACCCAAATCAGAGCATCTCATCAAGCCTCCATCATCACCAAGCTTTTTTACCAATCTGTCACCATCTTCCATCAAATCTTCCACCATCCTTGATCCAAATCCAAGCATTTCACCAATCCTTGCATTTGCATTCTAGAAATTCATCATCCTTAGAAGTTCCTTAAGCTTGCATCTATCATTCTTTAGAATCTTTAGGAAACATCTTGCATCCATCTAGCATCTGCATCTCCATGCCTGTCGAGATGAGATTTGGATCTAGAAAAATAAGGAACATGAATCCTTATCCAATCACCAGTTCATCTGATCCCAACATTTTTACCAGTGCAATGATAGCCTATGATCCCCAAATACAAACTGGAAATACATGGGATGATCCCAATATCCCCTCAACTCCTTTGGCAATAGAAACATTTGTGAATCATCTAGAGAATCCACTAGTAGTCAATACACTCATGGCCCAAAACCAGCAAAGCATGTCACTAACTTTCCACAAACACAAACTTCCATTCCACCATATCTCCATCCTCGCATTCCCATAAGTACTATCCAAATCCTAGCACAAGTATACTCTCCATTCATCCAACCGTTCCTTGATCCAACCTTGCAAACATGACAAGAAACCTCCACCATTCCTCTTCTTTTGCAAGGAAGCTTCACTAGTCCTATAACACAAGCGGTAACACCATCTGCTCAATTCCCTATCACAGGTACTTCATCATCCGACACGACCGCCCAAGCTCTTGCACAAATCCAATGCTTGTCACAAAATCAACTCCCACCTCTTACGCAAACCTTTACACAAGAAGTTCCACCACCTTCCATAAACCAAGCCACACCATTCTTTCCAAGAGGGATGCAATCATCCTCCCCCCTCGCTATACAAGTTCCCACATCCAAACCTTTTATACCAGGAGGGACGCAATCATCTTTCCCTTTCACTCCACAAGCTTTCGTATCCATACCATCTTTTCCAGGGTCAACGCAATCATTTCCCTCTTCCTCCCAACAAGCCTCCACATCGACATCATCTATTTCGGCGGCAATGCAACCACTCCCCTTTCATACCCAGCAAGCTACCACATCAACATCACCCTTTTCATGGGGAACGCAAGTGTTCTCTTCATTTCTCCCCCAACAAGCATCTACCCAGGCACAAGCCTAGCAAAATGCCTTCACCACAGGAATGCCTTCCATGGGTTTTTCAAAACCACCATTCATGTCCCAAACTCCCATCACATCTACCATCCTGGCATCTGCTGCAACACAATTCCCACCTCACACTGGTCCTCATTGGGGTCTCACTCAAGAAGACATGAAAGCCTTTGGAATACCAACTCACTCTCCTACATCTATGTTTGCAAACCAACAAGCCACCTTCTCACAAGCAACACAACAGCAACCATCTCAACCTCCACCAACCTCATCCTTCATGAGCTATCCATTCCCAACACTCAGTGTTTCTCATCAAGTTCCTCCACTTCAGCAGTAAAGTTCATCCCATTTCGTAAGTTATCTTGCCCAGTCACCCTTTACTTCGAGCTTCCCTACATCAGTTCCACCCTTAAGCAATATGGGAATGCACCCAACTTATATCGGTCAACCACATAGCCAAGTTCAGCAAGGACCATCTTACCAACAAGCTACATCATTCCACCAGCCACCCCCACAGCAACCATACTTCCAGTCATAGCAAAAAACCCCCATCATTCCCCAACAGCAACAAGTTTCCTCCTATCAATCACAACAACAAGTCCTAGTCATCCCACAACACTAGCAAGCAGTCTCATATCCACCACCGCAATATCCCCCTGTGCTGCATCAATAATATCCCCAGCAAACATCACTCCAAAATCCACTCCAATCTACCTATCCCACTGGGCCATCTCCATATCCCACTCCACAATACCCACCTCAAATGGGAGTACCCGCTCAAACACCAATCAATGCTAAGTGGGAAGCCATGAAGAATGCTCTTAAAGAGCTTCAAACCGTTACTAAGAACAAAACTTACAAATTTGAGGAGGTGTGTCCTTATCTGTTTGACCAGTCCATTGCCGCTATACCTTTCCCCAAGCACTTTGAGACACCTAAGTTTGATAAATATCAGGGAAAAGGAGATCCATTCAATCATATTAAAGAATTCTATATGGCATGCCAAGAAGTGGCTTATAGTGATAACTATCTCTTATGCCTATTCCCCAAAAGCTTGGGAGGAACTGTTGTTGAGTGGTTCTACAAAATACCCTGTGGGACTATCACAACCTTTGCTGAACTTTCTAAGAAGTTCATTGCCCACTATGCCCACAATGTTGAGAATGAGTTGACCTTGTTAGATCTCTGCAATTCAAAATAGAAAGAAGGAGAAAGCCTAGCAGAATAATTGCAACGATGGCAGAACCTTACCACCAGGTTATCATACCAGCCACCTGAAAAGCATTTGAACAAAATCTTTATTGATAATCTACATCCTAAGCTATCCCACTTCATGAGAATGAATTGTCTCCAAACCTATCAAGATATCAAGAGCAAGGGGATAGGTATTGAAAAGGCCCTCCTAGATGAAGGCACAATCTGACACTTCAAAAATGATGCCCAAAAACCTAGCAATGATAAATCCCATTACTGGAATCATAACAAGAACGTCATTAATGATGGAGCCACTGATACCAAGCATGTCCAATTTGTCATGGCTAGTCCTCCCTCAACTCCTGCATACCAACAACAACAAGTGCCCGTCCATCAGGAACCTCCCCAAGTCCACCAACAACCCACGCAACAATATCATTCTCAGAATAATCAGCAAAATTATCAGCAACCAGCCCATCAAGCTTATCAAGGTAATCCAAACAATCAAGTCAATGCCGTCAATATTGCTCCCAAGTAGAACAAACCTAGAGCTCAAAATTATCCAAAGAAGACCTTCACACCGCTAGGTGAACCTTTGGATGTTATATTTCATCGAATGGCCAAGGCCAACTTAATTACATATCCACCAATTCAGCCAGTTGATGATACCACTCCCAAGCCTGATTGGTACAAAGATCACAAGTACTATGATTATCATCGTGTCAAAGGGCACACTACCTTGAAGTGTATGAGACTCAAAAACTATATCCAAGATCTCATTGATCAAAAAGAGATTCAAGTAGATACACCTTCTCAAGCCTCGCCAAATGCCAATTTGCAAATTTATCAAAATGTGTTCCCACAACACAATGCTGGGAAGAACCAAGCTAATACCAATCATCCCTAGAATCATGGTAAAGGCAAGCAAGAATATCACACTACTGCCTACATTAATTATGATAAATTTGTTGGATGTATAACCCAAGTTGAGTCCATAGTCAATACCATCCATGTTAGAGGAGTGGATCGTCAATGTGCTGTTACCACCCATAGAGGTCGGATCACTATTGCTGGTGCCCGTCCAAGGCCAGTACACAATGCACACAATGCATAGTATAACCTCATAGAACATCTTGGGAATACACCAGCCCAAATCTCCATCTTGGACCTTCTTCGCACTTCACCCCTCCATTAGGAGATCCTTGACCAGGCTCTCAAAGAAGGACATGTCCCCACAGACATTAATACCACCCAGTTTGAGACCCTTATGGGAAATCTATCCGCAGTTTGTGCTTTATCCTTCAAAACATCTGACATACTAGACGTTGCACCTAACCATAATCTCCCTCTCCACATTGCCGTCATGGTCAGAGACTTTGCCATCAAACGGGTCTTAATAGATAATGGCTCAGCCTTGAACTTGTGTACTTTGAAATTCATTTTGTAGATTGGGCTCACCCAGGCCGATATAGCACATGAAGTAATCACTATCAAAGCCTATGACAATTTGGAGCGTACCTCTAAAGATACCATTACTTTGCCCATTCAGCTGGGCCCAGCAACACAGGATACTATTTTCCATGTTGTTGATCTTGACCTACCATTTAATATCCTCCTAGGCCGACCATGGATTCATTCCATTAAGGTTGTACCATCTACTTACCATCAATGCATCAAATTTCTGCATCAAGGCACTGAGGTTACCATCCATGTTGACCCCCAACCCTTTGCATACTGTCGTGCGATGGAAGCATCATTCCCTCATTCCACTCATTGTCCTGGAACTGACCTTGGCACTTCTGTTGCCAGCTCATCCCGATCCCATTGTGATCCAGAAACCATTCTCACCTCCACCCTCTCTTCTATCAAGATCAATAACTAGGGTTGTGGTGAATATAGCCTACATGATGCATTTGCCGTAGGGGCCCTCCCGCTTGATCCACATACTCAAGGGAGCCCGAATCACCAAAGCAAGCCTATTGAAGAGCATCATGAAATCAAGAGAATGGGACCTATGACTTTTGAATCCCATGGCACATTAAACAGTCAAGAAATGTATCCTGACATTAATAGGTGGTTGTACAAAGATCCCCCACCACCTGACAAACAACTTCTTGGCTACTTCAAAGATAAATACCCACAATCGCACAAGTACACTACTAAGCAATGGAACTACCAAGGTGGTGGTCTAGGACCACAAGAAGGTGGAAGCAAAGACCCAATTACAGCATCCAAGAACCCACAACATCAGGGTCTTGGCTTTAATACCCCTCGCCTACATATACAAGGGCACAATACCACAACTGGGGGCACCAACATGACTAGCATTCCCCTCTTAAATAGCTAGGATGACCTCCTAGAGATCGAAGACATCCCTAAAGAGAATGAAATAAAATCCTATGACAATATCTTTGACGATGACACCCTCCTGAGGACTTCTTTCCTCCAACAACTTGCCATCAATCTCATAGAGCTTCCCCTCATTCACCCTCAACTCATAGACTGGGACCAACCAAGCATTGCACACATCGATGAGTTCCAAAGAACGGAAGCACTCCTAGAATTCATGGGGGCATCAGGCCCACAATCAGTTCACAATTCAGAGTCAACTCACATCTATAAGCTTGACCCAGAAGGATACTTTGGAGAGGAGGCAAGCTTTAGCTGCAAAGAGAAATAGAAAGAGTAAAACATGAGTCCTTATGTGAAAACCCTTCTGGGGCACATTCTGATTCCAAAAAAGTAAAAATAAAGAGTGTATCTTCTAGTGAAAACTTGGCAATTCAAGCACTAGAAGATGAAGACTTGCCTCTTCCTCCCATCCAGGATTACAGACCTAAGTAGTCACCTATCATCATAGAAGAAACTAAGCCAGTCAACTTAGGTACAGAGGAATGTCTAAGGATCACCTACATTGCAGCCAACATGATAGAAGGTGAAGAAATGGCTTTCACTGCGCTACTTCAAGAAGCTACTATGAACTTTGCATGGTCATACGCACACATGCCTGGACTTGATCCTAAACTTGTTATTCATCATCTAGCCGTAGACCCCAATGTTAAGCCAGTAAAGTAGAAGCTACGCAAAATGCATCCCAAAGTAGGTCTATTGGTAAAATCAGAACTAGAAAAGCTCCTGGATGCAAAGATTATCAGAGCTATAGATTACTCAAATTGGATCTCCAACATGGTACCTATCACAAAGCCTTCTGGCAACATCCAAATTTGTACAAATTTTAGGGACCTAAACAAGGCATGTCCTAAAGATGATTTCCCGCTACCTAACATAGACATGATCGTAGATCTTACAGCAGGCCATGAACTGTTGTCACTAATGGATGGTTTCTTTGGATACAATCAGATTCATATAGCAACAGAAGACCAACAAAAAACAACATTCACCACTCCATGGGGTACCTTTTTCTATAACATGATGCCCTTTGGTTTAAAGAATGCAGGAGCCACATATCAGAGAGTGATGACAACAATCTTCCATGACATGATCCACAAGATCCTAGATGACTATGTGGATGATATTCTTGCAAAATCAAAGACACACCATGAACACCTTGACATTCTTGAGAGTGTGTTTGATCACCTGCAGCACTATGGGTTATGGCTCAATCCAAAGAAATGTGTCTTTGGTGTTACATCTGGAAAGCTCCTAGGTTTCATAGTATCATGACGAGGCATAGAGATTGACCCTAAAAAGGTCAAAGCAATAATAGAAATGCCTCCCCCAAGAACACTCAGACAGCTCAGAAGCCTACAAGGAAAGCTTCAATCAGTGTGTTAGTTCATTTCTCAGCTAGCAGACAAGTGCCAACCTTTCAGGCATCTCTTATGCAAAGAAACAAGCTTCAAATGGGATCCCATATGTTACAGAAGCTTTGATAAGCTCAAGGAGTATCTAGCCAATTCTCCAATCCTAGTACCACCAGTTCCAGGATGCCCTCTCATACTCTACATCTCAGCAACCACTATAGCACTGGGGGCACTCCTAGCTCAGCATGATGATGAAAACAAAGAGAGAGCCATCTACTACATTAGTTGAACTCTTGTCGGCTATGAGATTAATTACTCACCCATGGAAAAAGCATGCCTTGCAGTGGTTTTTGCCACTCAAAAGCTTAGACATTACATGCTCAGTCACACAATCAGGCTCATTTCAAAAGTGGACCCCCTCAAATATCTACTATCAAAGACAACTCTCATAGGTCGTATGGAAAAATGGGTCATGATACTCAGCGAGCTTGACATCCAGTACATAGATCGAAAAGCAATCAAAGGGAAAGTCATTGCCGATCAGCTAGCAGAAGCACCACTGGTGGATGCTTATCCACTAATCATGGAATTCCCTAATGAACACTTATGTATGATTGAAGAACAAACCATGTGGAAGCTATACTTTGATGGCTCCTACACATTACATGGATCAGGGGCAGGAATTCTATTTGTCACACCTCAGGGTGACTACATTCCAAAATCATTCAAGTTGGGATTTTCATGTACCAACAACATTGCAGAATATGAGGCACTCATCTTAGGTCTCAAAATAGCCATTCAATGGAATATCACAGAACTACAAGTGTTCGGCGATTCACAACTGATTATCAAGCAAGTCCTAGATGAATATCAAACAAAGGACGACAAGCTGCTACCTTACAAAGAACTCATGGATAGATTGAAAGAGCATTTCCTAAATCTACATTTTACACAGATACCAAGACTTCAAAATAAAGCAACCGACGCAATGGCAACTATTGGGTCCTTGTTAGAAATCCCATGTGATGCATCACAGTATGAATTCCTAGTTGAGCAGCTACATACACTAGCTTATGAGAATGCTAATGCGGAAATGGTGTGTGTCTTGGTTGGTCCCTAGTCCCCGTGGTACCATGACATCCATGCATATCTAAAGAATGGTATCATATCTCCCCATCTCACCAATAACCAATGCCAAAACCTTATTCGCAAAGCTTCCCGCTACACTCTTGTAGCTAACACCCTTTATCATCGAGGGTATCACAATATCCTCTTTAGATGTTTAGATTCAAATGAGGCTATCCTAGCTTTACAAGAGGTCCACGCTGGAATTTGTGGTGCCCATATGAGTGGCATGGTTCTAGCTAAGCAGTTGCTTTGAGTTGGGTATTATTGGCCAACCATGGAACATGATGCTTGTGATTTTGTTAGAAAATGTTTACCATGTCAGCAGCATGCAAATTTGATTCATGCACTAGCACAAGATTTGCAGCCCATTGCACCACCTTGGCCATTTTCATGTTGGGGCTTTGACCTTGTTGGCTTAATCACTCCCCTTTCCTCGGATGGACACAAGTACATAATCACTACCATAGAGTACTTCACCAAATGGGTTGAAGTGATTCCACTCACCCTAACTACTGGTATCCAAATATCCAAGTTCATCCTTTACCACATCATTTGTCACTTTGGCATACCATCTACCATCTTCACTGACCATGGCACACCTTTTGAAAACTAGCATGTGGATGATCTGTGTGCTAGATTCCACATCCATCACCATTTCTCCAGCCCATATTTCCCTCAAGGAAATGGCCAAGCTGAGGCAACCAATACAACTATCTTGAAAATCCTCAAGAAGGTTGTTAATGATTCTGGTCATGACTGGCACCTCCAAATTAATCCCACCCTTTGGGCCTATTGTACTTCTTATCGCACTCCCACCAACACCACCCCATATTCCCTTGTATATGGTGCTGAAGCCATTCTGCCAATTGAGGTTGAGCTCCCATCATTGCGAGTCTCCATGAAGAACTACACCACTGATGAAGACTATCATGTGGCTCATCTCACACAACTAGACCTGTTAGATGAAAAGAGACAACAAGCCTATGATCACCTGGTTGCATACCAGAATCGACTCAAAAGGAGTTATAACAAGAAGGTCCATCCCAGACAATTTCAGGTCGGTGACATGGTCCTTAAAGAAAATCAAAAAGTCCAAGCAAACAGAAAAAATAAAGGCAAGTTTGAGCCTACTTGGTTGGGCCCCTATGTTGTCACAACATGCTTCGGCTCTGGAGCTTATCAGTTATCTACACCAGAAGGTGAGCCTTTGAATGATCCAATCAACATCATACATCCAAAGAGGTTCTATGTCTGAACCAGATCTATATATTTAGAAAATCCATAAAAATTGGAAAAAGCAGAAAAATACAAAAAAAAGCAAAAAAGAGAAAAGAAAAAAGAAAAAAGAAAAAAGAAAAACAATCGTCCAATGGTGAAAACTTGGCAATTCAAGTTCCTTGGACAAGTATGTTGGTGAAAACCTGGCAAACAGGCACCATACATAGTAGACCGAGTCATTATCTATCAAACTCCCATCCCCCCATCCCAACATCTCAATCCTTTTTCTACCATCCCCATCCCCATCCACCATCCCCCAACATTCCTCTTTTTCATAATCCTCCAGCAAATCCGCACTCCTACCTGCACATATCTTGTACCATTCTCTTGTACCATATCCTTTATATCCTGTATAGCACCATCCTTCTTGTACCATATCCTATATAGCGAGATCTTCCTATCCCCAATCCTGAGCTTCTGTACATATCCGTTGTCTCTTTTTTCCTATCCATTGTACATATCCTCACGTCTTGTTGTACATATCCTTGTCAGTCCTGCCGCAACATTTGATCATAACTCTTTGTCCTACCTAGCCTTGTACTTCAGCAATATCAATTGTCGACTATTCTTGATCACTGTGCTTATTCTTTGACTTCATCATTTGCCAGTGAACAACAACACTCATTCTCCCATCAATCAGTGGGTCCTTGAGGATGTATCCTTCCTCTTGTCAGACCCAATCTTCCACCAATCACACCCAGTCCGTGTTGATGCATCCTTCCACACGTTCAGACCAATCTTCCCACCATCAATTCAATCAGTCAAATCAAATCTCTCTCCTTGGCAAACGGATGTCTTTTTGGAGTTATCATTTTGACCTTGGATTTTGTCCTTTGGGTCTTGTTAATCGTTTACGGCTTCTCATTGTTCTCTACTCAAAGTCACCACGATCCTTTATATCATGGTGTGCAGCGAATGAGGATAATCTGGGGCAAGGTCTTTTGATCTTTTGTTTCTGCCTATGAGTCAGTCATGTGTTTGTGGTTTCTTCATCATCGTTTCCACCATGCTTCCTCTTGGGTTCATGCGTGATGCTGGAGAAACTCTGCGTGTCTTTTTAGCGTCAGTCCTATGCAACGCTGGTGACAAGGCCTTATGATCCTAGTATCCTTGGCAGGTCTCTAGCATTGCTATATTAAACTAGGTTGTGCTCTCCACATTTGCACTTGGAGCTTCCCCAAATCCCCTGCATCTTGCATTATATAGATTAATCTTGCATCTTGCATCTCTCATGTAGCTACATCCTGCATTTTGCATTCCATCTCATCTTGCATTCACCCATCTTCGCTCTTGGAAGCTTGGTTATTTATCTCCCCTTCTTCCTAGGTCCTTCTTTCTCTGTTTCCTTTTGAGAAAATTCCACAATGTTTACTCCTTGCGTTATTTTCTTGAGGGGGCACAACCCCTCATTCCTCTAAAATTCTAGCCTTGGGCATCTTATTTTCTTATCTTTGACGCCATGCCACTTGCAGCATCACATCAAAGAGGGGCAAAATGTAGACACCTAAAAATCCTTTAGAAAATAAAGTATTTTTATTTTCTGAAAAATCTCTGATGACATCATCATTTATTAATTAATTATTTATTTAATTAATTTATTTATTTTTGTGTCATTAAATCCCTTTATCTTAATTAAAAATATTTAATTAAGAAATCCCTCTCAAAAATGTCTAAATCTTATTTGAAACATTATCTCCTTATTTATTTAATTATTTAATTAATAAATTGACCAAAAATCTCAAAATAAATAATTTATTTATTTTTTGCCCAAAACTTGGCCAATTTCCTTAAGACCACTAACCTCTTCCAGAATCTTTTAATCCTTGTTTAATTTCGATTAAAGGCTAATCCCATCATTTCCTAACCCTAATCCCAACTCAAAATATTTAATTAAGATTAAATATTTAATCCTCATATTTGTTAAATTTATTTTAATAAATATTCTCAAACCTAAACCATGGAAATAAATAAATCTTTATTTATTTCCTAAAATCCATGTTTATCCTAAGGAAATTCTAGACTCTTCTAGAAAGTCCTAATCCTAATCCTCCCCCCTAATCCTGTCACATTCCCTAACCAAGGTTAACAAACCCCTAAGCTTAACCCAAAGTCAACAAACTTCTAGAAACTTCTCTTACATGCATTAAGTGCATTTAAGGCCTCCTTATCCCTCTTACATGCATTTATCATGCATTTAAGAAGCCCCTCACTCCTTTCTTACACCCTTTGACCTTAGGCACATTTCTCAAATTGTGCACATTCCTCCCATCTTTCAACCCAATGCCCTTATGACACTTGTCACAAGGAGGTGGCCCTGAACTAGCATAATCCATGTGCTCCCCTTTGAATGAATCTTGGCCTCTCTTAAGGATTTTGATCCTGGCCACTCATTCCTCCTTCCCAAATCCTATAAATGCTCCTCATTTCCAAGAGCAAAAAAACCATTCACCTTTCATTTCAAGCATTGTTATCATGCCCATTTAGCTCTAGACTTAGCATAATCATCTTAATCTAGCTTACTTTCAAGCATTTTAGCTCATCTTAATTTAGTAATAATGGATTAACATAGTTTATTTCCTTATTTTACATAGCATATCATCATCATCACATCTCTATTTGGTTAAAATCAATCTTAGCATAAACATCATGTAGCTTAATATTCATTTCAGCATCATTTGGATTCTTGAGGCCTTAGGGGCAAATCAGGTGTTCTATACCTATTTTGTGCCATTTTTGGGGTTTTCATGGATCTCAATCCATCCTAAAATGCATAAGGAACATGCTCCAAGTGCTTAGAGAGCACACCCGCATCCCCTTAAGCAAGAGAAAATCAAACAGTGCTTGGGTGCACCTGTTTTAGCTCAATCTGAGGTGGTTTAGTTTAGAGTTTTATTTGTTTTGAATTGATTTCATGCTTAGACTAAAATCTAATCTTTGTTTGGTTTGAGTCTTTCAAAATAGGTATCCTCAAAAGCCTTGTGCACAGGTAGCACAAAGTTGAACATTATTGCATTGCTCACAATAAACTATAGTATCCAAAATAATACATTAGTACATAATTATGTTTTGGACCAACCACAAAATAAACCAAGACAAATTCTTTGGGCTTAGAATGTAGATGTAGATGAACTTCCCCAATCTCCAGATTCAATGGTATTTATATTTATTTCATTTTTAATAAGAGGTGAGATATCTATTGGTAATTGAGGAGTGATGGGGGTACCAAGATATGCATCTCTGATTGTATTTAATATGTTAGCTACCTTAGTAATTTTGGGTCACTCTTAAGGTGACTCCCTTGTACAAAATAGTCCAATTTGTATAAATTGAATAAGGCATTCCATTAATATTGATGTCTCTAATTTATGAACACCTATATAAGAAGACAATTATCCACTACATCTAAAATTTTGTTAGGAAAATGCATTTCTATCCATTTTTGTAGATTGATTCCTTCAATGAACATATCATCTGTTGGTTTTCTTCCTTTTGAATAGCTCTAAAATTAAAATTCCATAATTGTAAACATCTCCCTTTCTAGTAACAAATAAATCCTATTCCATATTCTATACTAACAAATAAAAAATAATAAATAAATCCTAAGTCATTTGAGACATCCAAAAAATATAGTAAAATAAACAATCTAAAAATAAAAACTTTGTACCTGGTGCAATGTAGCCAATAGACCCTTTAAAATGATCTCTCATAGAATCTATTCTATCTGTTGGCTTTAGTTAAAAAATTGTTGATTTCTTAGTACGTTGTGAACTTTTAGATTTACTATTGCTAACTTAACAACTTAACATTTAAATATATTTTTTAATTTTAAGGCTAAATATTTTTTTCAATGCATTCTTCTTTTACTACCCAAACATTTGGAATACATTTATTGGCTTTAGTTAAAGAATTGTTGATCTCTTATTATGTCATGGACTATTAGATTTACTTTCGGTAACTTAACACTTGAATATATTCATTACTTTAAGGCTAAGTAGTTTTTTCAATGCATTATTTTTACTACCCAAACATTTGGAATATATTTATTGGATTTAATTAAAAAAATTGTTTCAATCTATTGTTACATCATCGGGCTCTAAGATTTACTTTCATAACTTAACACTTGAATATATTCATTATTTTAAGGCTAAATATTTTTTTCAATACATTCTTTTTTACCACACAAACATTTGGAATATTTCAAAGTCTGCAAGCACCCTTATGCGATCCTCCACAAACATCCTTATGCATTTCTTATTTACTTATCATAAATCCTTATTCTATTTTTTGGTTTTAATTGAAAAAAGTTTTTAATTGAAAAAAGTTATGTATTGCTTGTTTACCTCTCACAAAATCCTTTTCTATTTGTTGGCTTTAACTAAAAAAGTTATTTATCTCTGACTAAGCCATCTTCACTCTTAAATTTAACTTCAACAACTTTAAACTTAACAATTGAAAATATGCATTACCTTAAAGCTTAGTTTTTCCAAGGAAATATTTTCTGAACCTTGACATTTGTAATCACTTTTTGACAAATCAAATTTAGATTATCAACAATATTTTGTACAAATATAAACCTAACCAAACTCTATAGTAATATTAACTAATCCCTTAACCTAACCTATTTATAACTTGGTTTTAAAGTGATATCTCTTGATGTATTTTACATAAGATTTTTAAAATATAAATATACAAGCAATAGTGTATGTAAGTTTTGGTCTCCTCGTCATCATTGTTACTTCTACAACCTACCATATAGTCCATTGTTAATATCATCCATGCCCCAATAAATTTTTTTTATTAATTTTATGGCCTCTTTAACAAATAACTATTTTTTTCACCTAAATATGGTCATCCAAGTTGGCCTTAGAACCTTGCTTTCGTATTGTCCCTTGCAATACTTTTTAGTCCCTTTTTTTACCACCATGATCTATACCTAATTCAATACCCTCATATTACGCCTCTCCATAACTAATGAATCTCTCTATCCAACCAATCCACATTTTCCATAGAAGCTTTTTTGTCACCTCTAACCTCATATGACTTTTTGTTGTCCATCATTCTTTTAATGTCAATTATCATTCATACTCCTCATTAATGTGACATTTACAGTCATTTCTAATACAATTTATCCTCTCAATTAATCATATGATCACCTCATAATGTCTCTTTGTTACATGTGTGACTATAGCACTATCCCTCTATCTCCATGAATGTTAATCTCCTACAACACTAATATTGATTTTTTCTTCAAAATTCAACAATATTTCTCCTATTAATAGTGTTTTCATTCCACTAAAATCCCTTCCTTTATTTAAGTGTTCCCTCCCTCCCTCCCTAAAACTCCTTAGAATTGTAGGTACACATGAAACCATGTAGTAGTTTTATGATCACCTCTAAGTCACCATTCATATTCCTTTGGTCCAATCCAATTACCAAGACCCTGTTGGATACAATTGTCTAAAGGACATTGTTGGATTAGCTATGTGTTGTCTTTTATGTCACACAAATGTCATATCAATTATCATTCTCAGTGTCTACCGAGTTCGGTCGGTCAGCTAAGCGGTTCTTAGTGTCTACCGAGCTTAGTCGGTCAGCTAGGTGGTTTTTAGTGTCTACCAAGATCTCTCAGGTGTCAAAAGGAAACATGACAGGGTAACAGTGTTAACCGAGCCTCCTCGGTTATCGAAGGAAAAGTAGTGGTTACCGAGCTCTCTCGGTCTTCGAAGGATGTTGCAGAATTCGCTTTGGTTACCGAGTTCACTCGGTCACTAAAGGAAATCTTTTCAGGATTAATGTTTACCGAGCAAGGTTGGCCCTTCAAAGGATTTTGTTGTTACAGTTTGTTTATCCAAGCCGACTGTTATAATAATTATTAGTGCCAACTTGAAAATCTAAATGTTAATTAGAATGGCATATATATAGAAGGTCAAGTGGTCTAAAGCATGAAAACTTGTGGGGAACAACATTCCATCACTTTCTTTGGGTTCAATTAACTTCATTTTCTCCATGGTGAAACTCAATAAATAGTAATTAACTCCTACATTTCCAGGCTCGACAATCACTACAAAGACATCTCCTACATAAAAAAACATGTATAAATGTGAGATAAAATACTTCAAACTATATATATACACACACACACATGTGTATGTGTAACTTGATTTATTAAATACTTACCAATTTTGACCAATCCTAAAATATGGTCATAGTTATTAGAAATCAAAGGAATGTCGTCAAAGTTTTCATCTTCATCTCCATTAACTGTATCAATAACAAGTGGCACCAAATTCCATGCACCTGCATATCCACATTCCTGGTTGATGCATTTTGAATAGTTTTTATCAATGCAATGACAACAAAAACGTGAGTAGTCCCTAGTGTACAATGTCCAATTACAAAAATTTGTACTCATAACTGAATGCAGAGATCGTATCTTTTCTATCCTCTTGCAACCATGCATAGTTTTTCTATCCACACCTAAATACATGTATATATTTAACATAAAATGAGACAAATTATGAATTTCTTCAAATCCTGAGAGAAGGCACAGCCACCATTGAGAAGAAAGAGATTGCTCATGGGTACACATCCATGAAACCCCACGACTATATTTGATGAGAAACTTGCTGAACTCATCAATCAAGCTAAGAAGAAATACCAAGATATCCCTACAATAGGAAGGGCAGCTACCTCAGAGACTCCTCCTACACTTAGAGCCTATGAAATCATAGGATACAATTCAGTTTCCCTAGATTCCAATGAGTCTGATGCAGAACATGAAGATGCTTCTACTTGATCTTCTAGTTGTTATAGTTTTGGTTATGTAGTACTATGTTAGAACATGTCATTTTGATTAGAAATTTTGTATGTTTAACTTTCATACTATGATGGTTGTAAAATTCTCGATACTCTTATGTAAATCTCATTTTCGATCCAATGATATGCAATAGAAAAAATTATGAATTTCATTTTTAAAATTTGAATAAAGGATATGTAAAATTTAAACACTTGAAAATATATATAATATTTTAAATACGTGCATACCTGTTATCTCCCAAAATACTCTATATGGTACTACTTGACTCATTCTTGGTGATATGTCAGCCTCATTTGATGTGAAATGTGTCTTGCACCATTCAACAACATCATGTGCATTATTTATGCGAACTCCTTTATAATTCATTTGATACTTTCATAGAGCTCTCAAATAAACTCTCAAATAAACTCCATGCCCACTCTCAAATAAACTCCATGCATGTGGTATGTTCTCATTATGATTATATCTACAAATTACATAAAATAGTCTAAATGACTTGAACTATGTGGCACACCCATTTGACCAAACATAACATTTCTCAATATTTATGCCCCTTTCTTTCAAATTTTCAAAAAAATTCTTGAAGTAATGTGCTACATAATGAATATCATGTTCTTTATCAGCACTTATGTAAAATTGATATTCTTTCTTGATGACATGTGCTTCAAATGTTCTCTGAACACCATCCAAATTTAACTATACATTATGATAACACACCTGTACCATAATAGTAACCTACTCTGAAAAATGGTTTTTTTATTGAATGGCCTTTTGATGAACAAAGGAATATTTTTCTGCAAAATCAACAGTTGATAGAATCAATTTTTAAATTTCTCCATAAACTCTCCAATAGTTATCTCCTCTTAAATGTATTCTATTAACATTTTGGATTCTTTCTCAAATTTTATTTCATTCCTTACATATTTTTAACTCTCTCAATTTATCATCTTTGTCACATCAATGTCTTCATTTTTCAAAGGGAAAAGAGCCAAATCAGCACATGTTTCACATATTCCTTTTATGCAATTTATTTGACCAACTGCATGATCTATTTTTTCACATAAAATGATGAGATGAACTCACTTTGTCTACTAGGAGGAGCCTTTTGAAAACCATAAGTGTTTTCTACAAAATTTTGGAAAACCTAATAGTAGAGATCAAAGTCAATATGATAACAGCAACAAGTTTCAAACACTTTATTTCTCCTCACATAATATGGCTTCAATCTTTCAAACAATGTTTTCCTAAACTTTATTCCATGTTGTGTTGTGTCCAACCAATGTTTTGTATGATGTTCATATTCATTATCTCTAACCGTGTGTTTGATAAAATCTCTAGGTTTTTATGAAGAACGTGTATTATCATTCCAAAATGATATGACCAGATTCTTGATTCCCTCTTCAATCCTATCAAAATGAGGAGCTCTACACATAATTTCCCAATTTCCTTCCAATGTTCTACAATCCAAAAGCATTCTCCTCTTAACATATTTTGATATTATTTTCCTACTAAAACCAATTTGAGATGAAACTGAAAATATTTTTTCTATTTTAGGGTATAGTGTTACCTACAATGGATGTCAACATCACTCTTCTTGTAATGGTCTTATCTTTATTTTGATATTTCTTCCCTATACAGAGATCAACTAGTTCCTAGTATTTTCAATAATATCACTTTGCATGTCAGAAAATTTTCTCTTTTTTGATGTTTTGTCTACACCCAACAATTTTAATAGCTCTTGCAACTTTTTTTCTATAAGAACAAGAGAAATAAATTGGGCTTGTTCAAGTGTTCCAAGATTATCAAATTTAGTCATTATTTCCCTTACTATCTTATTCAAAGTCCTCTTCTTAAAAAGACTTAAGGGTTTAATATTAGCAAGTGATCTCAGTTTCTCCACATCCCTTGCAAGTAAATGATCAAAGTTTCTATAATTAATTGTTTTCTTCACATTTTAAGCTAGATTTATGTGTTCATCCATACCCATAGGAGAAACAGATCTTGATCCTTCTCCAACTTCCATATCTTTAGCTTTTGTAGGGAGTAATTCATTATTAGATATATGTAGGTGTAAGTATGCATGTGTACACTTGTACACATGTATTTATATATTTCAAGTACTTTACATAATATATACTATGCACATGTATATAACCAACTATTGTACTAAATTTGCAGGGGTTAGTTGCTGCTTCACAGCTGGAGGATGCTCATTACACTCTGTCAGAGCACATTACCTTTAGTGTGGGCTCAAAGCATCTTCATAGGAGAGATTTAGTAGATGTGACACTTACTAGTGGTCAATTAAGTTTTAAAAATATGTAAGTTTAAACATGTATTTATAATATTTTAAGTATTTTACATTATTATTATATACATGCATTTATATTCGCAAGGATCAGTTGCTGCCTCACAGCTAGAGGATGCTCATGGCAGTCAATTAGAGGGTCGCTTTATTTGCATGTGCCCAGATGACTCCCTAGTTTAGGACATGTTGCACAGATCTTTGATTTGAGACTCATTATATATTTCATTATAATATGTTTGATATTTTTTCAGTTTATGATTTGAGACATGTATTTATATGCTATCTAGACCTCTAGACATAGATGATTTATGATTTGACATTATATAGATTTATGATGGTTTCATTTGATTAGATGATATGATTTGATTAGATAATTTAATTTGATTAGATGATATGATTTGATTAGATGATAATATGATTTGATTAGATGGTTTTAGTTAATTAGATTAGATAGTTTCATTATATTAGATGATGTGATTTGATTAGATGGTTTCAATTGATTAGATGGTTTTATTTGATTAGATGGTTTCATTTGATTAGATTTTATTAGATGGATGTAGAATTAATATCATAAAAAATAACAAGTTAATACATGTAACTAATGGACAATAACTATTCTAACTCATTCTAGAACTAACACATGTCATAAGTAATCTAACTAATTTCATCATTTTTGGGTGTTCAAACTAATGTCTTAAGGGGATCTTTAACTAATAAGAAATCTTAAGGGGAGGTCTTAAGGGGATCTAGAATTAATATCATAAAAAATAACTAGTTAATACATGTAACTAATGGACAATAAATATTCTAACCCATTCTAGAACTAACACATGTCATAAGTAATCTAACTAATTTCATCATTTTTTAGTGTTCAAACTAATGTTTTAAGGGGATCTTTAACTAATAAGCAATCTTAAGGGGGGGTCTTAAGGGGATCTAGAATTAATATCATTAAAAATAACTAGTTAATACATGTAACTAATGGACAATAACTATTCTAACTAATAATATATAAATAATATATTCAGTGGCTTGTCCACTTTTGAAAAAAAAAAAAAAAACTATTCTAACTAATAAGAAATCTTAAGGGGAGGTCTTAAGGGGATCTATAATTAATATCATAAAAAATAACAATTTAATACATGTAACTAATGGAGAATAACTATTCTAACTCATTCTAGAACTAACACATGTAACTAATTTCATTACTTAACTAACACATGTCCTAATGGGATCTTTAACTAATAAGCAATCTTAAGGGGAGGTCTTAAGGGGATCTAGAATTAATATCATAAAAAAATAACTACTTAATACATGTAACTAATGGACAATAAGTATCATAAAAATCATTGAAAAATCAAAGCATACATAAAATCTTTAACTAATATGCAATCTATAAAAATCATTAAATAATCAAAATATACATATAAAACCATACATGTATACAAGCATATATATATATATATATATATATATATATATATATATATATATATATATATATATATATATATATATATATATATATATATATATATATATTAAAACCATTGAACCATCAAATAGGTCCATCATATATCAACAAATTATAGTCCATCATATGTTTAAATATATAAACAAAGTATAGTCAATTTAATCCAGAGATATCAAGTAGGTCCTAACACATGAAATAGGAATACATATTATACTTTTTAGACCAACTCAAGTGGTTCAGAACTTTCATGGAGAACATGTAATATTCTTTCATGATCCTCACTATCTAGTCTCCACTTACGATGTCCACATTGAGATTTAACTGTATGGAGACAAATGGAGGTGGAAACTACTAGGTGACTATATTGAAACACCTTATTGTCTGGTTGGTAATCAAAAAAGTGAATACCATGTTGAATTAATTTTATTTTCTTGAAATATGTTCCCTCTAAAACAACTAAACCTGCAGATCACAAATTTTAACAATATAAATTTAAACATTTAACTAAATTTGAAATTTGTTAAAAGGTTGAAATTTAAAATTTACAAATTGATTTCAATATATATTGATGTAAAGCATGTAAAAACCTATGGGGAACAACAATCCATCACTTTCTTTAGGTTCAAGTAACTTCATCCTCTTTGTAGTACAATGCAGTAAATAATAACCAACTCCTACATTTCCACGCTCAACAATCACTACAAAGACATCTCTTGCACAGTAAATTTATATATACATGTTTGAGATCTTAAAATTTACTTAGTTCAATCTATAGATCTATCTGTCTATCTATACATGCAGCTCAATGGACCATATAATGTGAAATATATATAGTTACCAATTTTGACCAATCCCGAGATATGATCGTAATTAGTAAAAATCAAAGGGACATCATTGAAGTTTTCATCTTCATCTCTATCAAATGTATTAGTAACAACTAGTGGCACTAGATTCCATGCACCTACATATCCATGGTCTTGATTGATGCATTCCTCATAATTGTCAACAATGCGGTGACAACAAAAGCATGAGTAGTCCCTAGTGTTCAATGTCCAATTGCGACAATTCGTACTCATAACTGAATGCAAAGATCATAGCTTTTCTATCCTATTGCAACCATGCATAATTTTTCTATCCACGCCTTAAAAAATACATATATAATACATTCTATAAATATAATTTGAATAAAGAATACATAAAAAATTTAAACACTTGAATAATTTAAAAATGTGTGCATACCATTTATCTCCCAAAATTTTCTATGTGGCACCGCTTGAGTCAATCCTGATGACATGTCATTCTCATTTGGTGTGAAATGTGTCTTGCACCATTCAAAAACATCATGCGCACTTTTTATATGAACTCCCTTATAATTCATTTGATACTTTCGTATAGCACGTTTGATGCAAGCTCCAACACCATCATGTTCACCTTTTCCATGTCCACTCTCAAAGAAAGTCCAGACATGTGTTATGTTTTCATTACGATGATATCTACATAGTGCATAAAATGGTCTCGATGATTTGAATTATGCAGCACATCCATCTGACCAAACATAATGTTTATCAATTTTTATACCTCTTTCTTTCAAATTTGCAAAAAAACATCTTGAAGCAGTGTTCTACATAATGAATGTCATGCTCTCTATCATCACTTATATAAAAATGATATTCCTTCTTGATGACCCATGCTTCAAATTTTCTCTGAATACCATCCAAATCTAATTGTGCATGTCGATAACACGCATGTACCATAATAGTAATTTTCTCTAAAAAATAGTATTTGATTGAATTGCCTTTTGATGAACAAAAGAATAATTTTCTACAAAATCAACAACTGATACAATAGTTCCAAGTGGGAAATTATCTCTTAGTGTTTGGAATTGTTGTTCTTGCTACTTTGCAAAAAAAACATGATGAATGTAGGATTGAATCATTTTTTTAAATCTTTCCCTAAATACTCCAAGATTTATCTCCTCTTCAACATATTCTAACCTTTTGGATTCTTTCCCAAATTTTGTTTCATTCTTTACATATTTGTAACTCTTGCAATTTACCATCTTTGTTACATCAATATTCTCATTTTTCAAAGGAAAAATAGACATATCAGCACATGTTTGACATGTTCCTTTTATGCAATTTATTTTTCTAGCTACATCATCTCTTTTGTCACATAAAATGGATGAGATGAACTTACTTCGTCTAATAGGAGAAGCATTTTCAAAACCATAAGTGTCTTCTACAAAGTTTCAAAAAACTTAATAGTGGAGATCAAATTCAATATGATAATGACAACAACAAGTTTCAAACACTTTATTTGTCTTGATATAATATGGATTCAATCTTTCAAAAAATATTTTCCCAATCTTTATATTAGGATTTGAACTATAAAATGACACATATATTTCATGTTGTTTTGTGTCCAACCAATGTTTAGTATGATATTCATATTGATTATCTGAAATTCTATGTTTGATAACATCTCTACTATTTGATGAAGGACTTGTATTATCATTCCAAAATAATGTGACCAAATTTTTGATTCCTCCATCAATCCTATCAGAACGAGGAGCTCTACACATGATTGCCCAATTGCCTTCCAAGGTGCTATCATCCAAAAGTATTCTCCTATTAACATATCATGATATTGTTTTCCTATTAAAACCAAACTAAGATGAAACTAAAGATATCTATCTTTTTCAGAGCATAGTGTTACCTATGATGGATGTCAACATAACTTTTCTTGTAATAGTCTTATCTTTAGTTCGAGATCATTTCGCTACCTGGTGCAAACCTTTCCTAAGATTTTCAATCTTATCAATTTGCATGTCAACAACTTTTCTCTTCTTTGATGTGTCTGTACCCAATAATTTTAATGTCCCTTCCAACTTTTTGTTTATAAGTACAACTGAAAGCAATTGAGCTTGTTCAAGTGTTTCAAAATTATCAAATTTAGCCAATATTTATCTTTCTATCATATTCATTGATCTCTTCTTAGCGAGACTTAAGGGTTGAAAATTAGCAAGTGATCTCGAATTCTCCACATCCATTGTAAGTAAATGATCTAATTTTCTATCATTATAATTTTTCTTTATAGTTTGAGCTAAATTTAAAAGTCCATCCATACCAATAGTACCACATTATCTTGACCCTTCTCCAACATCAATTGCTTGAGGTTCTATAGGGAGTGATCCTGACCTTCTTTAATGTGAAATTCTTCAACTTGACTTGACCCTCCTACTTTAATTTGTCCTTCACCTTCTTTACTTTTATGATAATATGTCAATACAACTTCACGATTTCTTTGTTCAGTACCAAGTGACCTTTTTTAAGTAAATTTACTTTGTCTTCCCTTCTTGTTCCCCATTTCTTTTCTCCAAAAAATACTTTGATCTAATATTTCTCCTCTCCAAAATTATGCCTTTGAAAAAAATAGAAATAGCAATCCTCCTCCAAAAAATGTCTTTGTAAAAATTGATCAATAATTGAAAAAGTAATAGAAAAAGCGAATTAATTTATTGCGATTTAGTAGAAAATAGAAAGAAAATATTTTAGTTTTATAACATTCTAAATTTTTTTACAAAACAAATTCATAACTAGCCGACCTACTTCGCTTGAAGTAGGTTGGGAAAAATTCCAGTGGGTGTTTCTCCACCAGACTTTTCACATGAGGGTCTTTGCACAAAGACCCCTAAATTGAAATTTTGCCCTCAGAAAAAAAAAAAAAAAAAAGGTGAACTACAAAAAAATGGCCTTTCAAGGCCTAGGACAAGGACCAAAAAAGATGGTTTTTTTAAACATACGATGTCAAATGATGCTATTCAGAACAAGCTTTCTAATGAATATAATTTTAATAAATATTGAGTTCATTATTACTTTAACTAAACATAGGTTGTTTGGTCATTCAACAACCCGTCTCTTCAAGACTTCGAGAAAAATAGTAAATTACAAAAAAAAAATTGTGAAAAATATGCAAGAAAAGAGTATTTGTGTTACCTTTCTATTAAAAAAAGAAAAAATGAATTTCGATACACACGGAACAAATTAGAGCGATCCATGTGACCTTATGTCTAAATTATAGCTAAGTTGTCACTTTAGATTTTAATAAATATGAAATATTGACCCAAAATGAATGAAACCAATTGCATCCTTTAGATATTGAAGTTACAAATATAATCTTGAAATAATTAAATCTTTATTATATTTTAAAAAAATTATGCTAATCCAAGTGACAGTAACTCCTTAAAAACACAATTTTTTCATGCAAACCACTTTTCGAAGGAGAAGGAAAAATGAATTTTAATGAATTTTAATTTTGTTTTAAATATATTTAGAAACTAGAAATAAAACTCTAAAAGACTCTAGTTTACATAATCTTCAAATTCCTCATATTTTTGGGGCAATAGGTGTTCAAAAGTGAAGTTTTTTCTTAGAATGTTGATCTCTGTGTCAAAGTTGGTCAAAAAGTGGGACACACTATTGTATCCTCCCAAATATTTGAGTTGATGTGGCTTTTGGTTGTTGTTGGGTAGAGATTAGGTTAAAGTCTACTATCAAGTACCTTCCCAATTTCAATTAAAAAATTTATAATCTTTTAGCTTCAATATTTCTTGATATATTATAAAGTGATGATTCTTTTATTAATTTTATAAGAGGCATCCTCTAATATTAAAGTTTTAAGTTTCAATATTAGAAAACCAAGTTCACACTATAAGAGATAGAAATTCCATAGTCGTGTAAAGTAAATATAGAAAAGACAAACAATACTAATTACAAAGAAGTGGGCACATTAGTGATCACTAGTCTTTGAGACTCGTGATCATTTTATGTTTAATGATCTATTTTTTATAACTTCATCTTTTTCTATTTGAGAGTAAATTTCATGTTTTCATAATGTTGATTCTACTTTACTTCTTCACTACTTGTTGAGTTACAGATCATGTGGACTAGCTAAGACTAGAACCTAGAAACTTCCATTCGCTTGAGTGCTCTAACAATTAAACTATTGGCCCTTCTTTGGCTAGTCGATCCCACATGTTGAGCTATATAGCTTCTATGAACCAAATAGAACTTGGATCTAGGACCTTTCATTTACTATTAGAGTGTTCTATAAATTGAATTAGTGGCCCCTCTTAATTGACTAGCCTATAAACAATCCAAATATAACTTATTTCCAATATAATTGATAAATGAATGATATATTTTCATTTCAAAGTTCACTACCTAATTTTTTTATTGATATGTTCTTCATTTGTGTATTTTTTTCATCTTATTCTTATAGACCAATGAATTATAAGATATTATTTTTTTCATAATGTTGATTCTAGTTTACTTCTTCACTACTTCTTGATTTTATAAGAGGCATCATCTAATATTAAAGTCTTCTATTTTTGCACAAAGGTAGGGACTCAAGTTGTATCACAACTCTTGTTTCTTAAAGGGCCCACTCTCATTTGTAGTAGTACTTGGGGGAATTTTTTTCCCTTTTAATTTTTTTGTGTAGTTTTAATGCATCTTAAAGTCAATTGTTAAGAAATGTTTTTTCCCTTCATCCAATGTAATGTAAATTAGTATATTTTTATTTATAAAAATCATTACAAGAATTTCGTTAAGAGGAGAATTATTTAAATAAAGATCAATGTTAAATGAACTCTTCAAAATCTAGATTTATAATTTCTTGGGATAGGATCAATTCATTCCTTTCTCTTGTTGCTTTAAATTATTCTTAATTTCTTCCTTAGAGGGAGACTTTTTCCCTACACTACTACGTAAATATTAGATGTTATTTCTTTTTACAAATAAAATAAATATTTAGACCACCGAAAAGTTTAATTTCACAAATTTATTATTAGTACTTGTCGGTAGGCTATGTACTATTGTAATGATTTTTGCATTTCCTACCTTAACTAGTGATTAAAACAAGTTGTTTGGACCAATCATAATTTACCATATTTTTTATTTCTTTACAAATTCTTTCTTTCTATAGTTGAGATGCACATTTTTTAAGTTAATAAATTGTTAAAATTATTTATTGATGATATGATTGGTTAAAATAATTTGAGTCTTATACACGGAATTCTCGGGATATAAAAGGGCAACAATTTTAATGTCGTCTTTTTAGCTATATTGCATAAATGTAGCTGGTTCATAATTATTTTTTTTCCTATTTTATTTGGTTGATATTTTTTTCGTGTTTTTAATTTATTTTATACGGTAATTATTATTTATATTTTATTTTTACGAGGTTTTTTGAAAATATTCTTTGATACATTCTTATTAGTAATTAAGTTTTTAATAAATCAAATTGATGATATTTTCATTTGAAACAAATATTAATCTTAGTTAAAGTGTACATTTTTAATTTTTTTTGTGGATTTTACTCTTTCTAATGTCATATGTTTTTTTTCAAAATTAAAATAAATTATCTTGTAGTATATTATTTGATATAATTTTTATTAGTAATTAAGTCTTTATTAAATCAAATTGATGATATTTTTATTGAAAACAAATATTAATCTTCATTCAATATACATTTTTAAAATAAATTATAATGTATTATATATAATTCATATAACATTGTCTACTTATATTTCTAAATAAATAATATAATTTCAAACTTATAATTCTCACTTTCATACTAATATGCTAACAATTAATTTATTATTTACTAGCCACTACGTGGCACTTGTATTACTTCTAAAATAAATTATTAAAATTAAAAAACTTGGAATCTCTACATTTGAAATTAGAGAGTGAAAAACTTTAATATTTAAATTTAAATGAGGAAGATTAATTCTAGTTTCTTCAACTTCCATAATACAGAAACTACAGACAATAACAAGAATTATTATGAATTTGATGCAGAAAATACAGACAATAAATTGTGTTTGAATTTGATGCAAACTTTTAAATATAATTTGAAAGTCAACTTTAAAAGCTTTTTAACAATTTTAAATGAACAAAATTCACCTGAGAACCTTCTAAATAAGATATAGTTTATTTTGCCTATCAACACTGTTAAACCTCGGAACAGTGTAAGAGCTCCTATAAATATAAAAGAACGATGCAGACTGACTTTTTTGCTTTATTCCTTGTTTTTAAGTTTTTGTGACACTTAAAAATCCTCAGTTGCATTCCAGTTTTTTGCACCAGCTACCCAAAGCGGCCGAACCCCTTGCGCGCCAGTCTCTCAGTTCTAATTTTGTCTGATTGACAGTCCTTCACAGTGCAGTATGTCTGCACCATTGTCAACACGACCATAAGAACTCCTACCATTAACGCCGCAATTTTCCATGGACTTGACAAATAATTCGTGCAGACTTCGTCCCACCATCTCCTAATCGTGCCTTTGAAGTCGAGGCGCTTTTTGTGGTAATTTTTAATGAGTACTTCCCTGATTTGAGCTTTCAGCCCCCAGGGAAGCTCCAGAGAGCTTGACATCTCCTCCCACATCTTTACCACGTACTGGTCGGTGATCATCATGCTCTGTCGATCAATGATGTGGCTTTCTCGCAGCAACGCCACGTCTTCAGGGCTGTCGATGAGGCAGTCCATCAATTCCACGTAGGTTGTTACGTGTTTCTCTCGGCCAGCGTCATTGAACTCCAACGCCAGCAAATTCCTCAAGAGGACTTCAGTGTACGTGTCGAAAATTGTTATCTGAGGAAGGTAAAGGGTGTCGGAGTACCGGGAAAATCTGATCTTACCTTGGCCCTGAAACGATTTGAACTTGATCCCGACCTTGTGCAGCTCCTTTGCACTGTGTTTCAGCAGAAAATCTTGCCGACGACGTTTGACTGGATGAGTGTAGCAGCAACTGAACACTCCCGCAGGCACATTTCCCATCACATTCGCAATCCTCTGACGCCATGTCGGGGACTCCTCTTCCACGCTGCTGACTTGAAGGAGGGAAGAGAGATATTTGTGAATACAACCCAGAAGATGCTTTTCATTATAATCCTTTTCAATATCATGATATATCGGGAAGGAAGATAGACGTCTTGTTAGAAACGGGAGGAGAGATTCAAGTGTGTTCGTCTCCTGAGCAATCTCCTCCAATTTTCTGAGAAGAGATAGAGGAATCTGATTTTCCAGCTTGACAATATCACACCTTATGCGGCTCGTCTCCCGAGCAGTCAGGATAATGTCCCTGGAAACTCCGCTGCACGCGTCATAATCCTTTCGCAAATCACCGAATCCAGATTTGAGAAAGTAGGAGAGGAAGAGGGCGTCGACCATCATCATCCACGCAAAGTTTGGAACATCCTCCTTGTTTATCTTCCAGTCGTAAAACTTCTCGAATTCGGATATCATATCAGGCTGACTCACACTTGCGAACATTCTTTTGATTAGCTCGGGATCCTTCCGAGCTGCCTCCCTTGTCGACCTGAGCTTGTAAACTTCCATCTGGAAAAGATGGGTGAGGCGTTGGTGAAATGGCCCCACGGATTCATCTTTGAGAGAGAAATGGTGATAAGGACCCAGCGACACCATTTGAGGAGCGTAGACCTCTGGCTTAGCACTCATCACAGCCCTTGACAGACGCACGATACATCTATTTACTGGAACGCCCTCCGGAGTGGCCTCCAGAAAATTCCTGACCTCTGCCGACCACTCCTCTGAGATCAGCTTTTTGTTTTGTTGCTCGATCTGTTGCTGTAGGTGTTGATTGAGGACGATCAAATGCTGCTGTTGCTGGTTGACCGCTGTAATAAGCTTTTGGATCTCTATCATCCATCCTTCCGGAATCAGTTGTTTTTCTTCTTCAAATTCAGCCATTGCCGGGAGCTTGTGAGTTCGACTTGGCACTAATTCTCCTTTCGCTTCAGATTACAGAGTCCTGAGGGAGGAAGCGTCCAGGTCCAAATCTATGATTACAACTACGCTGGAAGGAAACGGTATGTGCTTTTCGTGACACTCAACAATTCATGGCTTCGTTTTCTCTATCCCCACGAAAGACTAAAGAAGAAAAAGCCGGTGGCACCCGTGTTTTCAGACTAACCAAACATTTGGAATATTTCGGAGAGTCCACAGGTATTATTACAGTATAGAATATTGTAGAAGAAAAATTGCAAGAATTCATTCGTTCATTTTCTTTGTCCCCAAGAAAGACTAAAGAGAGAAAGCTGACGACACCCATTGTTTCAGATTACCCAAAAATTTGGAATATTTCAAAGTGCAGGAGCCATTTTTTAAAAAATGTACTCCTTATTTACCTGTCATTAAATTCTTATTCTATTGGTTCGCTTTAATAAATAAAAAAATTATGCATTGTTTATTTCTCTTACAGAATCTTTCTCGTATTTGTTGACTTTAATTGAAAATTTATTAATTTCTCATTATTTTGTCGATTCTTAAATTTAATTTTGATAACCTAAAACTTATCAATAAAAAATCAGTCCAAAGCGTATGATAGGGTGGACTGGTTTTTTCGGAAAAAAGTTCTTCAAGCCTTTGGTTTTAACAATAGAAGTCTTGATCTTATCCTTCAGCTCATTTCCATTGCTACTTTTTCTGTTTTGGATAATAGATCTTCCACCCCTTTTTTAAAATCCTCTAGGGGATTGAGATAGGGTGATCCCTTATCTCATGTCCTCTTTGTTATCATGGTTGAATGTCTAGGAAGATTCATTGAGAATATGGTGCATAAAAGTGAGTTCAAGGGCCTCTATCCTTCGTCAGCTAATCAAGTATGTTCTCACTAGCAATTTGTTGATGACTATATGGTGATGGGGAAGCTTCCATTAAGAATCCCAAAAATATTAAGAAGGCTTTAGACAACTATGGAAAAGCTTCTGGACAACTCATTAACTAGGGGAAAAGTTATGTGTTCTTTTTCAATGTCCCTGAAAAAAGACAACTGAAAATTAAGAAGATTTTGGGGTGTGAGTTGGAGTCTTTACCATGAACTTACTTAGGTCTCCCTCTTTGTTTAGAGCCTCCCGACACTTTTTGGAGCTCTTTGGTGGATAGATTCCATAGCAAATTGGCGGGTTGAAAGGGTGCTTTGTTGAGTCAGGCTGGTAAGATTCTGGTTTTGAGGTCTACTTTGCAAAGCTTACTTCTTTACGCTCTCAGCATCTTCAAAATTCCCAAAAAGTATGGTTTGTAATAGACCACTAAAATGGAGAATAGACCACTATATGGACGAACAAGTATAATAAGGCTTATCCTACTTTGCAAAGCTTTCTTAGTAATGAGGCTAACATTGGAGGGTCCTTCATCTGGAAAAATGTTTTGAGGAATAAGGAGTTTATTAGGAAGGGAGTCAAATGTTAACTTGTGATAGTGGCACTGGTGGCAATCAAATTCATCCTGGCATCCCGCCCAAAAATCCTCAATGTGAGGTGAATGTCCTTTGTAAACACTGGAGAGAACCTCATTTATTTTATTCTAGAGATTGTAGAGATCTCACTCTAGGTCAAAACTTTAGAGGTGCAAACTTTCCAACTCTGTATTGGAACCCTTGGCGGTAGTGAGTGAGCACTTATAGTTTCTAGTAGAGAAGGGGAATATGACTTCAATCTTGTATTTCTTTGTCATCAGTACTTGGGTTTCCAATATCTACCAGCAAAACTTAAACAAAATTACCTTATATGTACAATGTCATGGGAGGAGGAAGGGCCTCTCGATGAAACCTTCCATTCTTATGTATGTGTGGGTCTGAAACTATAAAAATGAGCATCTCCACTTCTCTACCAAGGTCATTGCCACCTTGGATAGTCGGTATCCTACTGTAGACACCTAAAAATGGTTCACACCTATGTGTCCCCTTTTATCATGTCTTTTACCTTATGTTTCATTTCCTCATTTGATCAGTTACTATCATTTATCTCATTTTCTACATTAACCTCAATCTCTTTGGTTGAATCAATTAAGTTTGTATCCTAATCCTAATTAATCATAATCATTCCTAAACCAAGCCTAATCATTCATAATATTTCCTAAACTAATCCTAAATATTCTTAATCGTTCTTAAACTAATCCTAGTCATTCCTAAACTGATCCTAATCAATCCTAAACCATGTCAAACCTTCCTAAATCATTTCAAATCAAACTGAATCAGTCCTAATTAGTCCAAGATCATTTCTATCACATTTAATCCCAAATCAATCTAAGGCATTGTCTAAGTTCATCGATGCTCCATCATCATTATCATCATCATCATCAATCAAATCCTGAGCGCATTATCAAAGTTCATCGATGCCTCATTAAAATTATCCTAATTCAAGTCAATTTAAATAGCATTGTCCAAGATCATCGATGCTATTTCATCACCATCAGTCCATCCCAATACCATTGTCAAAGCTCATCGATTCTATCTTATCTTGTCATCTTTAATCGCACACATTGTCAAAGTTCATCAATGTTGTGTTGATCCCTAATCGGTTTTTAATCATCAAGATTGGTTTCAACCCTAATCAATATCATTCAAGACCAATCCTTTTCGATCATATAACATCATCAATTTGGTCAATCATTTTTTCTAATTTGTCCCCTTGGGATAGATAACCCATAATTTATCTCTTTTGTATTAATCTATTTATTAGATTAATTCCCCCTATCCTATGTCTCCCACAATTAATTAATTTCATATTAATTAATTGTTCCCTTTTTCCATGAATTTTGGAATTTTTAATTCCTAATTTGTCCTTTTGGTGGGAATTAATGAGTTTTTAAATTCAAAATTCCTTCCCTCTAATTTTTCTTCCAATCCCTATAATTATGCTTCATGATTTCTTCCATCTTTCCCTATCCCTTTTTCCACTAATTTGGCTTCCTAATTGCCTGCTAATTAGCCTCATCTTTATCCTTCCACTTTTTCCTTGATTTGTGCATTGATTTATTGCGTCATATTTCTATTCATGTGTCTTCCCTAAATGTCTTCATAGTGAATGTGATAAATGTATAGATTAAGATCAGTATTGTCAAATCAATGAACCAAATAATTATTTTCTCATCTTTCAAAGTCTCATGTTGGGAGATTCTATGGTAACTATCCCAAAATGGATTCCATTAGAAGATGGGTTCTCTAGAGTTGGAATTCCACTTACAAGGTTGAGGTACAACAACAATGTTGAATGGTTTTTTCTCTTTACTTTTTCCATTTTAAAATATTGCACTAGGATTTTATCAAATGGTCCCAAGAGTTTTTTTGGAAAGAATGACCTTTGTATTCAATAATGGACTCTTAGTTTCAACCCTATGAAGGATCAACCTTCCAAATTTCCTATTGGGGTTCATCCACTTGGCCTATCCTTGGAATTTGAAGTGAAGATATTCTTATGATAATTTCCAATTTGATTGAGCATTATGGTTCCATAAATAAGATTACTAAATCAAAGAAATGACTGCTATATGATAGAATTTGTGTATTTGTGAAGGAAAATTAGGTTCTCCCTACCCATATTTCTTATCATCTAGATTTGGAGTTTGGGTACAATAAATTTATTATGAAGAGTCTCCAATTATTTTTCATTCACGTGGAAAAGTGGGGCGTACTTCTTGTTTAAGAATGAAGAAAATCCACAATGTCTAGAAGAAAAAGGAATATTGGCTTGCCTCTTAGGTGGATTTTTCTTGTCCCTTTGTAAAGTTGCAGAAATAATCAAATGTTGCCTCTTTAGAAAATTCATGGTCGGATCATGATGTTATTAGAGTCCTATGGTCTCTCTTTCTCTCAAGATTAAAATGTCTTAAGATGACGTTGGTGAACAAATTTGTCTCCTCTTTTTAAATGAATTTAATGAGTACTCTATGCCTTTGAAGACAAACAATCGATCAACATTTGGGTAAGCATTAAAGATTTCTTCCCTCTGAATTTTTCAAGGTTCAGCTTCCTTCTTAGATATTCAATGAATTTTTAACATAAAAATAAATACATACACTTTTGACCAGAAAGTGTGGAAGGATCACTCAGATACTCTTTCATATCGAGGTATTTCGAATATATATAGATGATGGATAAAAACTACAAGGAAGAAAAGTTCCACTAATCTTCTAAAAAGAAACAGACTTTTAATAAACAACTAAGAAAAAGAATTATCTGGGAAGTTGAATGATAGCTTGCATAGACCATTCATGCGAAGAATAAGGTATACCAATTCACAAAGTAATCAATACACCGTCGGTTTCAATTCAAAGATTCAAACCAAAGTTTTGCAATTGTATATTTACCCTGGATTCGATCAAAGTCAAAAACCCAAAAAAGGCAATTACTGTTCCTTCCGATAAGTTCTCAATACTTAATCAAAATAAAACTAAGAAGTATCTAAACTACTCCTATTAGAAATTTCTAACCCCCAAAAGTTTTAATGCTCCAACATTTATAGTTTGAGATCTGAGAGAGCCTCCAAAAAAACCCGGCCTCTCAGACACACAGCAGAATAGTTAAAAACTAGTTACACATTAGACCAAAGTTTTCATGACACATGTCCTTAAACCAAAAAAACTAAAGAAAGGTCACCCAAAAATACACCATATTTTCCTCAAATATCCTCCGACGTGGCAGTATGTACCAACTTCCATGTTCTAAACACATTCACAAGTTATTGAGCTAGCTGCGAATGTAAATTCTTTAAACCAACCAACTTTTCTCAGCACACATTTTTCTCCCATTTTAGCTCCTGAATTCTCTATAACTGCTTGGGCAGTTGTCCCCTGTTCAAAAGAAACATAGATTCCACATTAGCTATCCTGGTGAAATCTTGAACCGTTGGCCCTTCATTCTCTTTCAAAGCACTCATGGTATCCACAAAGACTTTAATCATGGTGTCCGCATCCTGATTTCCCTCATCAATTTGCAAAATGCCTGATGGGTTCACTATTTTAATATCCTTTAGTGCATTGGCATGCATGTCCTTAGTTTTTTTTTTCATCACTCGGACCCGTGAAATTGTAGTTTTGAATAGTGACCCTTTCCAACCAAGATTTTTTTTAAAAATAAATATCATACAAGGATCAACTAGCTTCATGGGATTCTTTGCTATGAATTGGGCTACCCCGTAAGTTTCTATCTCCTGATCTTGAGTATAGATAGCCACACATTTTTCCTCTTCTAACTCCCAGGTAGGAACGAGAGTTTGTATTTCACCAAGAAAAGCTTCACCATCCATACAGGTAGATACAAACTCTCGAATGAAGGTGTTTCCTTCATCAATGATGCCATCAACCCAAGCCGTCATAGCCTCCATCAGAACCTTACCCTGCTGCATTTTCTTCAATATCTTTTTCTCTTAGCTGAGTTTGGATCAAAAACCTAAGGGGATTGGGCTGGTGGTAAGGCTCCAACATCACTCAGAGAGGTAATGAACTCATCCATAGTAATTACCAGCTGCTTTAGTTCACATTTTTCCTTTCTATCCTTCTGTGACTGTTCAAGCATATAATCGGTCAAATACTTGAAAAGGTGATCCTTGGAATCCCTAGTTAAATGCCCAACTCCATTTTGGTAACCTTGAAATCTTTCACTTCAGGCTCCTGCACTCCTTCCCTGGGTTTAAAGGTGGTGATTTTTACAGTTACTTTCTCGGTTGAAGGATCAGTAGATAGCCTCGCATTACTCTTCATCTTCTTAGCCTTGGGAGTGCAGATGACATACTTTGTGATAATCTCCTTGACTGGTAACAAGATAGGCTTGAAGCTTCTTTTCTTGTTCACTAAATCAGTCAACCATGGAGGTATTGAACTGGTAACCATCTGATTGTCAAGTGCTTTAGAGGGAGTAGCATTAGCCTATTGAACCTTAGGATTACTAGTGGACATTCCCTAATCCTTTTCCTATTATTTTGGTGAAAATGAAATTTCCTCATCATTAATCTCAATATCAATATAATTAGAACTCAGAGACGCCATTTGTGAACAACTTTCTGATCTAGTCCTAGGCCTCGTCCGAGGTGCAGTAGGATGTCCACCAGCCATTGTTTCTCTTTTAGAATACGAGGGTCTACCTACATTTATAGCCATGGGGGTATTGAACTGGTAACCATCTAATTGTCAGGTGCTTTAGAGGGAGTAACATTAGCCTGTTGAACCTCAAGATTACTAGTGGATATTCCCTTATCCTTTTCCTATTGTTTTGGTGAAAATGAAATTTCCTCATCATTAATCTCAATATCAATGTAATCAGACCCTGGAGATGTCATTTGTGAATGAATTTTTGATCTGGTCCTGGGCCTTGTTCGAGGTGCAATAGGATGTCCACCAGTCATTGTTTTTCTTTTAGAAGATGAGGGTCTACCTCCATTTATAATCAAAGGAGATACATTAGGTAAAGCATGATTTATATCCATCGAAGTAGAGTTTTCATTACATTTCTTAGGAGGGGGGCTCTTTGTTTTCTCTTGTCTTTTATTTTCCAAACAAACTTCTTTGACCCCAAAAATAGTTCTGGCTCTTAACTTTATGTGTCTTCTTCTTCCCTTATCCAATCTATATCCGGGGGATTTCTTGTTCCTAAAATATCACCTTCCAAACCTGTAATATCAAAGTCATTTTTAGAAATGAATGTTGAATATATCCTATGGGGGAGTATTTGTAGCCATTCTGTAGCAGTTGTTGTTGCATTCATGAATGTGATTGTCATTTATGTCAACACAGTGATCTACTGAAGATTAGCATAGAAGCAGACAGTGTTTGAGTTAGCACACTTGGGATATTGAAGATCAAGCTATGCGTAGTTGAGGACTTACTCTATAATTTTCTATAATATTGTGGTTAAGAGCGCGTACAAAAATTCATCTATTCATGACAGTTATGAGGAAATCAGCAAAAGTAGTATTCAAGTAGTGTTCCTAAGTAGCAGTTTGTGGAAATTAGATGATAACTCCTAATCGGGATTAAATATGATCATGTGCAGTTATGAAGTAGTTGAAGACATGATGTTAGTGATGTGGATTTGAGTGCAAGATCTGAGGTCACACAAGTGAAGAATTATCTTAATTGGAAGCTGACAGTTTTGTGTAACGTGTGGAAACTTTTATTTTGTAATTTGTATGCTGACTCATTTGCAATTACTTGAGTGTGGTATAAAGGAAGGAATGTTTTCCTTGTTGTAATGTGAGAATGTGGAATTGAATTGTGAAAGAGAATTTCAGAATTGTGCAATACTTGTTGGAAGAGGATATGTGAAGTATAGAGATCTGGTATTGAGATCTGATGAAGTAGTTGGTGTGGTTTGGCATAGTCAGAGAAGGAGTATTGAATTGTTGAGATTAGTAATCTTTTGGTATTATTCTATTGAGTAATACAAAGATCAGTTGGACAGTGTGTTTAGTTATCTTACCCTTGAAGTTGTTTGGGCAGTGGGTCCTTCTTTCTTCCATAACTCCTAACAGAGTTAGAATCTTTTAGCAGGGATTCAAAGTCTCCTAATAGGGACTCATATGTACTAAATGTATTTCATAAGACTCCTAATAGAGTCCATCCTCTCACAAGGAACTTTCATATTAGTGCATCTTTTGTGGGCATGATTCCCACCGGGGTTTACTCTTTGATCAAGAGGTTCCCTAGTTAACATATCTTGTGTCATTGTGTTATTATGTATGAATACCTTTCTAAGGTTGTTGATTACATTGCTTACATGGTTAAATTCTATTGAAGTTGATAAAAGTTGTATTTATTTGATAACTGATTCACCCCTTCCCCCCTCTCAATTATCTTGGTGGACTTTACTTTCTAACAATTGGTATCAGAGTGGTAATTCCTTGAAGGAAAAGTTTAACAACTTAAGGAGATCCATGGAAAATCATTTCAGGAAAGAAAGCCCTAAGTTTGATGGAGTAAATTTTGACAACTAGAAAGAAAAGATGAAGACACACTCACTTTGTTTAGGACTAGGTTATTGGTTAATCACAAAGAATAAGAAGACTATCATTGATGAGGACAAGATTGAAGAATGTACTAATGAGGAAAGAGATCTATTCATGTGTAACATACTTGTCAGAGAAGCACTTTTGCCAACCCTTCCGAAAAATGAGTACAATTAGGTAAAATATCTAAAAACATCTCATGAAATTTGGTTAGCTTTACAATGTACTTTTGAAGGTGATGAGCATGCAAAGAAAGTCAGATTACATAATTGGATATGTAAATTTGAAGATATAAGAATGATGGAAGATGAATCTATTAGAAGCTATCTTGGTAGAATGTCATAGATTGTTGCAGGTATAAAATCTTATGGAGGAACCAAGACAGAGAATGAAGTGATATGGAAAATTTCAAGGACATTGACTCCTACATTTAAGTAGACAACATAGATGATTGAACAAGTTATACCTTGTACTATGAACTTTACCAGAGAAACTCTTCTTGGAAGATTAGAAGTAGCAGAAATGAACTTGAGGCTACCAGGAGATTTACCTAGAATGGAGATAGCATTCAGTGCACTTAGTGTTCACCCTAATTTATCAAGAAGCATTAGTGTAAGCAGAGATTATGCTAGAAGCAGCAAATCAAGAAATGAAGAAGACAAGAAGATTGAAGAAGGTATTGCCTTGCTTGTGATAAGAGAACCAGATGGTAAGAAAAAATTTTAAGTGTTGGACTTGTCAAGAATTTGGTCATTTTGCATCTAAGTGTCCTAAGAGAGTTAAGAAGTATAGAAAGAAATTTACACTTAGAAGATCTAAAGAATTTTATTATGAAAATGATGAAGAACTTGAAACTAGTTTGGAGAAATCTTTGAAGGAAAGTAATACTAAGAATGATGATATAGGATTTGTAGCAATTAAAGAAGAAAATCCTGAAACAAAAATTAAGGAAGAAAAATCTTTAGTTTCTCAAGTAGAAAAGAAATTTGATTGGATTATAGATAGTGGTTGTTCACTTCATATGACTGGAGACATGAAAAAGTTCATAAAGTTTAACAATTATGATGGAGGAATTGTTAGAGTTGGAAACAATGCACCTTGTTTGATTAAAGGTATAGGAGATCTATTACTCTTGATGAAAAGACTAATACTGATGATGTTTACTTTGTGGATGGTTTGAAACATAATCATTTGAGTGTTGGATAGCTGGTTGATAAGGGATATCAAGTTTGGTTTACTGAGAAAACTTGTGTAATCAAAGACAAGGATGGTAATTTGATTGGTACTGGATCTAGAACCAGCGGTAATGTATTTTAGTTAAATCCTACTAAGATGACATGTTTGATTACTAAGATTGATGACAATTGGTTAAAGCATAGAAGATTTTGTCATATAAACTTTGATAACATTGTGAAAGTAAGTACTACACTTGCAGTAAGAGATTTTCCTAAAATTATGAAGCCTACTAACATGATTTGCAAGGAATGTGTGATGGCTAAATAGAAGAGAAGCTCATTTTCCAGCAAGAAGGTTACAACAGCAAAGAAGTTAGAAATTGTTCATACTGATTTGAGCAGTCCCATAAGGACTAGAGGATTCTATGGACAAAGGTATTTTATGATTCTTGTTGATGATTTTACAAGAATGATGTGGATTGCATTTCTTAAAGAAAAATATGAAGCATTTGATAAGTTTAAGATTGTTAAGAAAAAAGTTGAGAATGAATCTAGAATGAAAATTAAATATCTGAGATCAAACAGAGGTGGAGAATTTACTTCAAAGGAATTTAATAGTTTTTGTGAAGTGAATGGTATTAAGAGACATTTTTTAGCCCCTAGAACACCTGAACAAAATGGTATTGCAAAAAGAAGAAATAGATCAGTGACTAAGGCAACAAGAGCTATGTTATTTGAGAATTAATTGGTGAAGATATTCTGGAGAGAAGCAGTGAACACAACAGTGTATACAATGAACATAGTACAAATCAGAGAAGACAGAGACAAGACACCCTATGAACTATGGTTTGGACATGCACCATCAGTTAAGTATTTTGGAATTTTTGGAAGAAAATGTTATATTAAGAGAGATGATGACATTGGAAAGTTTGATTCTAGAAGTGATGAAGGTATATTTCTTTGATATTCATTAAATAGAAAAGCTTATAGATGTTACAATAAAAGAACTAAAACTATTGTTGAGAGCGCAAATGTTAAAGTTGATGAAAAGTTCAAAATTCAGGAAAGAATGTGTGATTATGAATTAGATGAAGGAACTCATCCTAGACCTAATCTAGAGAATGTTGAATTATTCCATGAGATTGACAGTGATTTTTTGAATGAAAGCCATAGTGAAGAAACCATTGAAGAACCTACAGTAGAAATAAGAATTGAGATAGTGACACCTAACAAGAATCTGTCAAGGAATCATCCTTTTGATCAGATTATTGGAAGCATAGACAAAGGAATTCTGACATGAAATAAGGTACAAGAACAGTTGTGTTTAATTTCCCAAATTGAACCTAAATCTACTAGTGAAGCCTGTAAAGATGAACATTAGATTAAAGCTATGAAAGAAGAATTAAATCAGATTGAAAAGAACAAGACTTGGGAATTAGTCCCTAGGCCTAAAGACAAGAATGTTATAGGAACAAAATGGGTATTCAAAAACAAGATGAATGAACAAGGAGAAGTTGTAAGGAACAAAGCAAGATTGGTATGTAAAGGATACTCACATCAAGAAGGAATCGACTATGAAGAAACTTTTGCACCAATAGCAAGAATTGAAGCAATAAGAATTTTTTTGGCTTATGCAACTTACAATAAATTCAAAGTGACATATCAGATGGATGTGAAGTTAGCATTTTTGAATGGAGAATTGGAAGAAGAAGTCTACATTGAGCAGCCTGAAGTTTTTCCTTTAAATAAAGAAGGAGATATGGTATGTAAACTAAAGAAAGCTTTATATGGACTTAAACAAGCACATAGAACTTGGTTTGCTAGATTGGATAAGTATTTGATAAAATTAGGATTTGCAAAAGGAACAGCTGATAGAAACTTATACACAAAAGAAATTGAAAATGGTTTGTTGGTTATTGCTATTTTTGTTGATGATATTATCTTTGGAGGGGAAGATGAAGCTAGTGATAAATTTGAAAATGAAATGAAGACTGAATTTGAAATGAGTATGATTGGTGAGATGAAATACTTTTTAGGATTGCAGATAACATAGAATAGTGATGGTACCTTTGTAAGTCAGAGAAATTACTTGAATGACTTATTGAAAAGATTTGGAATGGAGAACTATAAACCAGTTGGAACACCTATGGTAACCAGACACAAGTTATCTAGCACAAATGAGACTCCTGTAATAGAACAAAAAAAGTACAGATTTATGATTGGAGGATTGCAATATTTAACTCATACAAGACTTGATATATCACATGCAGTTGGAATTCTAGAAAGATTTCAAGCTAAACCCAGAGAATCACATTATGCAGTAGTAAAAAGGGTACTGAGGTACTTAAGAGGCACAATTGAGTATGGATTGTGGTATGAAAAATCTGATGATTTTGCCCTATGTGCATATACATATGCTGATTGGGAAGGTAGTGTTGATGACAAAAAGAGCAATAGTGGTGGAGCATTTTTCCTTGGAGGAAGATTAGTTTCTTGGCTAAGCAAGAAGCAGAACTATATTTCATAGAGCACAGTAGAAGCAAAGTATGTGGTAGCAGTAAACAATTGTAATCAAATAATTTGGATGAAGAAAATGCTGAAGGATATTGGAATAAAATTTATTGAGCCTATTTTTAAACATTGTGATAACACCAAAATAGTTAGTATGTCTAAGAAACCTATGTTACATTCTAAGACAAAGCATATAGAAATAAAGTATCATTTAGTGAGAGAGAAAGTTGCAAAGAAAGAAGTCAGACTTGAGTATATAAGCACAAAGGAGCAGATTGCAGACATATTTACAAAACCTTTTCCTAAGGATACATTTGAGTATCTGAGATGTATTCTTGGGGTTATGCCCTTGCCTACTTTTGAGAAGTGATGTAGATTGTCGTATCTGTCCAGTGGTATATGAACCCTATCTTTCTTCTAGACTAGATGGCGGTACTTCCTTTATGGGGGAGTATGTGTATCTGAGTTGAGTCATGAGGACTCTAGTGAATGTATTTTCTGAATAGTGTCTTTTGACATTGAAGTTGTTGTTGACATAATGATGAAATATCTGTCATTGATATCAATGGGGAAGAAGTATACATGAAAAACCATCTATTGGAGAGAAATGAATGGGAAAACAAAGCAAGATTTGATTGAGGAAGAGAACTTGAAGAATTTTCAGAGTAGCAGTGTTGGTATTCATGGAACTTGGATATTTTTCATCTATGTAGTCAACAATGCCAATGGGGGAGATTTTTAGGAATGAATGATGAATATATCCTATGGGGTAGTATTTGCAACCATTCTATAGCAGTTGTTGTTGCATTCATGACTGTGATTTTCATTGATGTCAACACAGTGATCTACTGAAGATTAGCAAAGAAGCAGACAGTGTTTGAGTTAGCGCACTTGGGATATTGAAGATCAAGCTATGCAAAGTTGAGGACTTACTCTATGATGTTCAATAAGATCATGGTTAAGGTCATGTACATAAATTAATTTATTCATGACAATTATGAGGAAATCAGTGGAAGTAGTACTCAGGTAGTGTTCTTGAGTAGTGGTTTGTGGAAATCGGATGATATCTCCTAATTGTTAGAATAACTGAGAGGGGGTGAATCAGTTATCCATAGTCCCAAATCAAAATGTATAACCAAAAATAGATTACTTAAACTTCTGTAGCTCAGTTACATAAAATAGTATTATGTCTGTGCTTTTACCGATTACCAGTTAATAACATATAGTGATTGCCGAACAAATCCAATACGCAATATGTAAATTATAACAACAAAAAATCATCAAAATCAACACATAACACAAGATATTTAACGTGGAAACCATATTAAGGGAAAAAACACTTGGGACCGGCAACCCAAAAATTGTTCACTCTTCTAAAGTGAGGTTGGTGAAGACCCAACCCTGTTAAAGGTTACACACTGTTAGGTGTGACCTTGTTAGAGGATTTTAGACCAACTATTATCGTCCAACCAGCATTCACTATGGGGTTGATAGGATAACAAATTTGCACTCTATGAATGACATTACAAGACTTTCTAGTCCACTCTGTTAAGAGATTTATCTCATTACAATGGTTAAACTATAACAGCAATTTGATCTGAATACAAAACAACTTCAATTGTAGATTATTAGATCTATATTAAGCTCATTCAAATCCTCTGATCATTATATCAATGATGTTTCAATCAATATTTTGTAATTTACTGTCGCTCGGTAATAGCTTTCTGATGCTTGGTAATCTCTACAGTTCGGTTCTCCTTAACCAGTTTGATCAGGCATGCAAGAAGCTTGTTCACATGATATCTTTTCAATATCCTTCTTCTGGCATTAGTTTCATCATGAAACTCTAGTCTCTTAAATAGACAAGTAAACCATTTTAATTCCATCCATCAGATTTTGCCGCTTAATCTCCTTCGTTGATTTTTCTGCTTTAACTTTCCTCGAATGATGTGTCAATAACATGTTTCATTTCAATCCTTTATATCTTTTTTGTATTATGTTAGCTTTTGATCTTTGTAAAAAAATCTATCTCCATCCTTGATCTTGTACACTTTCTAGCTCATCAATCCTTATCGGCTAAACTGATCATTTAGTTCTTTTCTCCTACTTGGTTAACAAAGAAATGCATCGGTGAACACAAGCTTAGTTTATACTATGCTCAGTATACACTACACTTCGTCAGTGTATACTGGAATTCTTCTTTAACCGACCACACTCCTTTGTGCATTTTTCTCTATCCTTCATCATAGATGAATTTAACATAATCAATTCAATAACACAAGGTCATAGACCAATCCATAGATTACCCAATGTATTCCTTATCCTCATCTATCATATCCATCTTCCTTAATGTAATTATATATGTTCTTCATCTCTTTTCCTCTTCTTTCTACAGATGTTTAGGTATGGTAACTTACAAGATAAGTACTGTCAAAACTAGTTGACATCAATGACAACATATTACTGATTTAATCATCTTACATATCTAATCAACAACTCAGTGATCTCAAATCATAGATCTTCAAGTTATTCAGCTCATTCAAATCAGTTGTAGTTCATTGATATCTCCCTTTGGCATTGATGGAAACACAAGCAATATGAAATATGCCAAACACATACCAAATATGTATTCTACAAATCTATAAACAAATGCTCTCCCTATGCTTAATATTTTGAATCACTACATTGCATAGCATTTGCAAAATACAGACTATCTTCTACAGATATGATCTTTTCCAACTTCTTCTCTCATATCTCTCCCTTTGATTCAGATCTCTATCCTTATGACTATGTTTCATTTTTTCATATTTCTCTCCCTGTAGTTCATATTGAAATCTCTCTCCCTTTGACAAAAATGCCAAAGAGCAATAGAAACATACAACTCTTTAGTAGCTAAATGACTCACTGTTGTTCAGTGCACTTCACTATATCTATGTATATTGTTGTGCAAATTTGTTCTAGTTATTCAAACTTTCACAACCTTAGAAAGAAATCCAAAGTGTGAACTCTAATGCATCAACATGTATGATCTTCTAATAAGATTAGGCTAATGCAACCTCCAAATCACCTTAGTGACTGGTAGACAGGGGATTAACCCCAAGTCTAGTCCTCAAGTATTCATATGTGTCCTTCAGTAGAGGCTTTGTAAATATGTCAGCAAGTTGTTCTTTTGATGTAACAAATTCTATCTTAACTTGCTTCTCCTGCACTTGTTCTCTTAAGTAGTGATACTTAATAGATATATGCTTTTTTTTAGAGTGCATCACTAGATTCTTTGAAATATTAATGGCACTAGTGTTGTCATAATATATAATCACCGGATCAGTGATTATCTCATTCATACCTTCCAACACTTGCTTGATATATGCAATATTTGAACAATTAGTAGTAGCAGCAATATACTTTTCTTCAGCTGTAGACTGATAAATGCAACACTATTTCTTACTTGTCCATGTAATAAATCTTTCACCAAAGAAGAATGTTCCTCTGATGGTACTCTTTATATCATCAACATTTCCAGCCCAATCGGCATCAGTGTGTACCTTATGTTCAAACTTGCCTTCCTTAGGATACCATAGTCCATAATATTCAATTTTCTTTAGGTATCTTAAGATTCTATTTGTAGCAACCATGTGTGATTCTGTAGGGTTTTCATAAAATCTAGCAACTATGTAGACTTTCTCTTCAAGTATTCCATTCAAAAAAGTTGATTTTACATCCATTTGGTAAACTTTGAACTTCTTGTGTGCAGAATAAGCAAGTAACATTCTGACTCTTTCTAATCTAGCAACAAGTGAAAATATCTCACCATAATCTATTCCTTCCTCTTGTGCATATCCCTTGCATACTGACCTAGCTTTGTTTCTTGTTACCTCTCCATTCTAATTAAGCTTGTTTCTGAATATCCACTTAGTACTGATAACATTCTTGTCCTTAGGTCTGGGTACTAAACTCCAGGTTTTGTTCTTCTCTATCTGTTCTATTTCCTCTTTCATTGCATTAACCCATTCATCATTTTCTAATGCAACTTTTACATTCTTCGGTTCATATTCACAAACTAGACATGTACCTTGTATTGCTTTGCTTCTTTTCATCATGCCAGCTTGTCTGTCTCCAATGATTTGTGTCTCAGGATGATGTATTCTAACAAATCTTTCCAATACTTGATCTCTTCTTTGTTGTTCATCCTATGCAGGTTCATTTTCTCACTTAGTAGGTCCTTCCTACTCATCGGTTTCTCTTTCATGTCCGTTGATATTATTTTCCTATTGACCGGTTGTCACAGTCTGTTGCGTTGGTAGAACCTCTAGCTGTTCAATGTAAGTGAATCTACCATAGTCTTCTGGTTCCTTTGTGCTTTCCTCTACATTCTTACCATCAAACTCATCAACTCGAACATTAGTACTTTCAATCATTTCATTAGTTACTTTTTTAAGACACTTGTATGTTTTACTTTTAGTGGAATATCCCAGAAATATCCCTTCATCACCTTTTGAGTCAAACTTCCCATTTCTTTCATCTTTCAGAATAAAGCATTTACATCCAAAAACTCTAAAATAACTTACAATGGGTTTGTGGCCAAACCATAACTCATAGGGTGTCTTATTAGTGTCCTTCTTTAGTTGTACTCGGTTCAGAACATAAACAGTTGTGCTAACTACTTCTCTCCTGTATGTCTGAGAAACATTCTTTTGTAACATCAATGTCCATGCATAGTCAACAATTGACCAATTCCTCCTTTTAGCTATTCCATTTTTTTGAGGTGTCCTTGGTGTTGAGACCTATCTTTTAATACCATGCTCATTACAAAATTTAGTAAATTCATCAGAAATAAATTCACCACCTCTATCAAATCTCAAACATTTTAACTCTTTACCAGTCTCTTTCTCAACTTTTTATTTATACCATTTGAACATCTTAAATACCTCTAATTTTTCTTTCAAGAACATGACTATCATTAATCAAGTGTAATCATCAACAAAAAGAATGAAATATCTATCTCCATAGTAACTTTGAGTTCTCATAGGACCACATAGGTTGGTATGCACTAACTCGAGTAATTTCTTTGTTGAATAATATTTGCTTCTGAAACTAGATTTAGTCATTTTACCCTTCTAACATTCATGACACATAACATGATCAAGATTACATAAGTTAGGCAGACCTCTAAGCTTTTTCTTTTTACTAATCTTAATCATGTTATCAAAATTCACATGACATAACCTTTTATGCCACAACCATGCATCTTCATCTTTCATCATTAAACAAGAAGACTGATCATTATCAAGATAAAATAAATTACCTCTTGATTGTGTTCCACTTCCAACAAGTCTTCCTCCATTATCATATATCTTCACTTTCTTGTTCTCAAAAGCAACTCAGTGGCCTGAATTGTTCAATTGTGCCACACTTAGCAAATTATAGTTTAGTCCTTTTACCCAATAAGCATTTTCACATTTTATTCTATCATTTATCATCAGGGATCCTTTTCCTCTAGCCATACACGGTGCATCATTACCCATTCTCACAGATCCTCCATTATATTCTTCAAGATGATCAAATTTTTCTTCATCGCCAGTCATGTGATGTGTACAGCCACTATCTATGATCCATGTATAAATTTTATTAACTTTAGAGATAAGTGTTGTCTCTACATACCTTTCATCTTCCTCCAACTCATCCTTCATTGCAACAAATACTACCTCCACATCTTCATCAGTGTCAGTATCAGTGACATCTTCTTCTAGATTGTAGCACACCTTCTTGCCTTTATCATTATTGTCTCATTTGTCTCTGTTGTAGTGTCAGTAACTTTTGTTTCCTCTTCTCCCATAACTTCCTTCACTAGATCAGTCCTTGTTTCTGTCATCATCTTTCCTGTGTGGACATCTAGTAGTAATATGACCAACCTGTTTACAATTAAAACATGCTAAAGGTAATTTACCTCTATATCTACCTTTACCTTTAGGTAACCTTTTGGCCATAAGAGCTTCAAGTTCATCAAGCTCATCATCAATATTGCTATCACTATCATCATTCTTATTTTTTCTACTAGACTTACCAATCTTCGGAGAAGACATAAAAGTGGATTCAATAGATGGTACAACACTATTATCAAAGTTGTTCAATTCAAAGGTTGTTAGCTTACCAATCAGATTATCAAGAGTAAGGTTATTTCTATATGCAGACCTTGTTTCATGAATTGTAGATATTCTGATTCCTAGGAAGTCCCCATGACCCCTATTGACACATTGGAATACTCAAGTGTGTCTTAAAGGGTCCTACAACCCCTTCAGACACACTTGAGCACTCAAATGTTTCAAAAGGGGTCATGGGGAATTTCGAGGGGTCCTAGTATGCCTTATCACATCTTAGGACCCCTAGGAAGTCCCCATCACCCCTATTGACACATTGGAATTCTCAAGTGTGTCCCAAGGGATCCTACAACCCCTTCGGACACACTTGAGCATTCAAATGTGTCAAAAGGGGTCATGAGGAATTCCTAGAGGTCCTAGTAGGCATTATCATACATTAGTACCCCTAGGAAGTCTCCATGACAACTTTTAACACATTGGAACCCTCAAGTGTGTCATAAGATTTTGTATGACCCCTTTGGACACACATGAGCATTGAAATGTGTCAAAAGGGGTCATGTGGACTTTCTACAGGTCCTAGTATGCCTTATCATGCATTAGGTCCCCTAAGAAGTCCCCATTACCCGTTTTCACACATTAGAACCCTCAAGTATGTCCTAAGCAGTCCTACAATAGCTTTAGACACACTTGAGGGTTCAAATGTGTCAAAAGGGGTCATGGAGACTTCTTAGGGGTCATGGAGACTTCCTAGGGGTCATAGTACACCTTATCATGCGTTAGGACGCCTAGGAAGTCCCCATGACCCCTATTGACACATTGGAATGCTCAACTATGTCTTAAAGTGTCCTAAAACCCCTTTGAACACACTTGAGCATTTCAATGTTTCAAAAGGGGTCATGGGGAACTTCCTACGGGTCGTAGTACACTTTATCACTCGTTAGGACCCCTAGGAAGTCCCCATGACCCCTTTTGACATATTAAAACCCTCAAGTGTGATCTAAGGGGTCCTATGACCCCTTTGAACACACTTGATGGTTCAAATGTGTCAAAAGGGGTCATGGGGACTTCCTAGGGGTTCTAGTATGCCTTATCACGTGTTGGGACCCCTAGAAAGTTACCATGACTCCTTTTGACGCATTCAAACCCTCAAGTGTGTCCTAAGGGGTTGTAGGACACCTTCAGACACACTTGAGGGTTCAACTGTATCAAAAGGGGTCATGGGGACTTTTGAGGGGTCCTAGTATGCCTTATCACATGTTAGGACCCCTAGGAAATCTCCATGACCCCTTTTGACACATTACAATGCTCAAGTGTCTCATAAGGGGTCCTACGACCTCTTAGAACACACTGGAGCATTCAAATGTGTCAGAAGGGCTGATGGGGACTTCCTATGGGTCCTAGTATACCTTATCATGCATTAGGAGCCATAGGAAGTCCCCATGACCCCTTTTGACACATTAAAACCCTCAAGTGTTTACTAATGGGTCGTAGGACCCCTTCGGATGCACTTGAAGTTTCAAATATGTCAAAAGTGGTAATGCGGACTTCCTAGGGGTCCTAGTACACTTTATCACATGCTAGGAACCCTAGGAAGTCCCCATGACCCCTTTTGACACATTGGAACCCTCAAGTCTATCCTAAGGGGTCATAGGACACCTTTAGACATACTTGAGGGTTCAAATATGTCCAAAGGGATCATAAGGACTTCATAGGGATCCTAGTAGATCTTATCACACGTTAGGACTCCTAGGAAGCCCCCATGACCCTTATTGACACATTGGAATGCTCAAGTGTGTCTTAAGGGCTCCTACGACCCCTTCAGACACACTTTATCATTCAAATGTGACAAAAGGGGTCATCATGACTCCCTAGGGTTTTATCACATGTTAGTACCCCTAGGAAGTCCCCATGACCCCTATTGACATATTGGAATGCTCAAGTGTGTCCTAAGGGGTCTTACGAACCCTTAAGACACATTGAGCATTTAATGTTTAAAAAGGAGTCATGGGGACTTCCTAGTGGTCCTATTATGCCTTATCATGCATTAAGACCCCTAGGAAGTACCCATGACCCCTATTGACATATTAGAATGCTGAAGTGTGTCCAAAGGGGTACTACGACCCCTTCGAATGCACTTTAGCATTCAAATGTGTCAAAAGGGGTCATGGAGACTTCCTAAGGGTCCTAGTACACCTTATCATGCGTTAGGACCCCTAGGAAGTTCCCATGACCCCTTTTGACACATTAAAACCCTCAAGTGTGTTCTAAGGGGTGCTACGATCCCTTTAGACACACTTGAGGGTTCAAATGTGTCAAAAAGGGTCATGGGGACTTCCTAGGTGTCCTAGTACACCTTATCATGCATTAGGACCCCTAAGAAGTCCCCATGACCCCTATTGACACATTGGAATGCTCAAGTGTTTTGTAAGGGGTAGTACAACCCCTTCGAACACATGTCAGCATTCAAATATTTCAAAAGGGATCATGGGAATTTCCTAAGGGTCCTAGTATGCCTTATCACATGTTAGGACCCCTAAGAAGTCCCCACAACCCCTTTGAACACATTAGAACCCTCAAGTGTGTCCTAAGGGGTCATACAACCCCTTCAGACACACTTGAGGGTTCAAATGTGTCAAAAGGGGTTGTGAGGACTTCCTAGAGGTCCTAGTAAGCCTTCTCAGATGTTAGGACCCCTAGGAAGTCCCCATGACCCCTATGGACACAATGGAATGCTCAAGTGTGTCCTAAGAGGTCCTACGACCCCTTCAGACACACTTAGGTTTTCAAATGTGTAAAAAGGGATCATGTTCCCATTGGTCCTAGTACATCTTATCACACATTAAGACCCCTAGGAAGTTGTCATGACCCCTATTCACACATTGGAATGTTCAAGTGTGTCCTAAGGGGTCCTACGACCCCTTCAAACATACTTTAGCATTCAAATATTTCAAAAGGGGTCACAGGGACTTCCTAAGGGTCTTAGTATTCCTTATCACATGTTAGGACCCCTAAGAAGTCTCCATGACCCCTTTCGACACATTAGAACCCTCAAGTGTGTCCTGAGGTGTCTTAAGACCCCTTTGGACACACTTGATCATTCAAATGTTTCAAAAGGGGTCATAGGGAATTCCTAGGGGTCCTAGTATGCCTTATCACATGTTAAGACCCATAGGAAATCCCCATGACCCCTTTTGACACATTGGAATCCTCAAGTGTGTCCTAAGGGGTCCTACAACCCCTTTGAACACACTTGAGGGTTCAAATATGTCAAAGGAGGTCATGGGGACTTCTTAGGGGTCCTATTACGTCTTATCACATGTTAGGTCCCCTATGAAGTCCTCATGACCCCTATGGACACATTAGAATGCTCAAGTATGTCCTAAGGGGTCCTACGACCCCTTCGGACATAGTTGGGCATTCAAATGTGTAAAAAGGGGTCGTGGGGACTTCCTATTGGTCCTAGTACACCTTATCACATGTTAGGACCCCTAGGAACTCCCCATGACCCCTATTGACACATTAGAATGCTCAAGTATGTCCTAAGGGGTCCTACGACCCCTTCAGACACACTTCAACATTCAAATATTTCAAAATGGGTCACAGGGACTTCCTAAGGGTCCTAGCACGCCTTATCATGCATTAGGACCTCTAAGAAGTCCCCAATGACCCCTTTTGACACATTAGAACCATAAAGTGTGTCCTAAGGGTTTTCACAACCCCTTATGACACACTTGAGGGTTCAAATGTATCAAAAGGGGTCATCAAGACTTCCTAGGGTCCTAGTATGCCTTATCACATGTTAGGTGTCATGCCTCGCAAGGGAACCGGGGAAGAGAACAAAGATTCTCTTTGTAAAAGAAAAACCTAAGTAATGATTTATGAAAATTTTTGAATTTTTAAAACAATTATATGAACAAAACTTAAACTTAGTTTCCTCCCAAGGTTCCTTTCTATTTAATGCATGATTCATTTAAGTCCATTTAGTAAACTAACAACAAGATAAAGTTCTCAAAGCTAATTACATCATATCACTATAAGATTCTTTATTAAGAACTACAAAGTACTTTCATTTCAATTTTCCATTTAAAATCATCTATATTCCTAAGTATCCTTTATGAACAATATAACTTTTAAATCAAATAGAATCATCTAAATCATCTGATACATTGCAAGTAATACATTTTTTTTTCAATAGGCTTTCCTTGAATCATCACTAATTAAAATCATACTACTTAACTAAAAATCATTTTCTTTTCCAACATACATCTTATACATAAAGTTCACGTCTCCCTTTTCCCTTTTCCTAAGTCTACCCATTCCAAATACTTCATTTTGAATTACATCAATGATTTCATTACATTCATCTCCGCTTGGGAGGTAACAATAACTTTACATCATGAAACATAATTACAAAGCCTTCATTCTCCAAAAATTGGTACATAAGCAAGCATGAATCTTCAAACACTGCATCCGCAAAAGATACCTCGATAAAAATATTTACCACCCAACCACATGGATACCCAAAGGCCCACTCCCCCATGCTAGGAGATAAACACCAAGGTCCACAAAGAAGGAATAGCTAGGCCAAACCTAGGGTCGGGTTACCTTTCCCAAATAACAAATGAAAAGAAAGCCCAAGTATAAATCTTTCCCCAAATAGGTTCTAAGGCTCGGTAGAAACTCTAAGAAACAACCTAAGTGAGTGTCATCGCATAGCCCTCACTCCTTGGGTTGTCCTGGTACTAGCCACTCTGGGCCCTGGCCCCCAAGTAGGCACATGCAGGATCGAATGCCTTTCATACTGACAAGCGCCATTTGATCATACCTATGCATAGGTACCTTCTCCCACTCCCATCCATAGCCTTTACTAGCGCTAATGGCATGGTCAAGGCATATTTAATCTTTTTAATGTTTGAACCCATTCCCATAAGTTTAATTAAGTATTCACTTGTTAAACAACTCTTCAGTCAGTTATCCTAGTTCTAGCCACTTAGGGCCCCGGCCCCGCACTGAGAGCCACTCACTAGGTGTCGTTAGGTTTTCTACCCTTAACCCACATATCACAATCACATCATACACATAGTAAAAACATATCATAAACACATTTGTAAGACTGCATCAAAGAGTAGAAAATAATAAGGTAGTTTATGGATGTTTTAAGGGAAATTAGGAACATTTAAGGATGTTTAGAATGGTCCTGATCTTCTTAGACAACCCTAAACCCTAAACTACTTCCTACACACATCCTAACCCTATTAAAGCATCCAAATGCACTGAACATAATCTCTACCAAACAAGGAATGAACAAATTTAAGGTTTACTCAAAGTTCCATATACCAAAAGATAATGCTCCATGAACTTCATTCTAAGCCCGATATTTGACTAAGCCTGAAATTTGACTAAGTCTGATATTATTAAAAATCTAAAATTTAAAAGTTACAACTTAACTTCTAGGAAGTTGAAACCTATCTCAATCAATCCAAAAGGTACTTAACTATTAAACTTTTTCAACTTCAACCTTGATATAACACAACAACTAATCACGCGTAAACAACACAGGTAAAAACTATTATTCAGCCAAATGACAGAGAACCAAAACACGAGAATAGAACTATGTTCAAACTTGGGATTCTATAAACTTCTACAAATGGCTGGCTGGCATAACAAAATGATGGAATAAAAGCAATGACAGGAGGTTATAAATGGCTAGAATAATACATATAAAACCAAAAATGGCCAGCATGGTACAATAATATAGCAACTTGTATTTGTATAAACATTTATGCAATAATAATGTACAAATGTTTCTACAATAATACAATAGTACATATTGCATAATGCATAAATGTTTTGCATCAATACATTAATACATAATATAATAATACACAAAGGTTTCTACAATAGTACATTTATACAAAATATAATAAAGTATAAATGACAGAATAAATTAGTATTAAAATGACAGAATGCTGCAATAATATAGCATTTGAAACACAACATTATATCATTTCTATAATGTATGGATGGCTGGAAAAATAATGCAATAATATCTACATGACTAGCAATAATACAATAATGTATCAATATTCTGTAATAATACATTATTATAGAATACATCAATACATTATTATATAATACATTAGCATTTCGTAATAATAATACACAAAACAATCCAATAATAAATCAATAGTACACAAACATTCTGTAATCATATTTCAAAACACAAAACATTCAAACAAATCTAAAAATAACATTCACACTATAAAATAAATCTATTTCTCAGACTGGATTCCAACCTGGAGTCCTGTGAAAATTGGTTGATGAAGGAAGATCAAATCCTCTCCAACTTTTCCAGCACTCCTTTGAATCCCTATGCTTGAAATCTTCTAGCCTTTACCCGCAACAATCCAAATGCCAAACTCAAAGAATAAGGGACTTCTCTCCTCAAAATATAAATTTTCCTACAATAATAATACTAATCTTCTTCTCAAAATCAGCTCTTCTTCCAACTCCCACACACAGGAAAGTATTTCCTATAAATAGAATGGAGGAGGTGGTTGCACAGGTAATCCAACCGATGCAACCATCTCAACTATCCATCGGTTAATAATTAGGCTTAACAATATCATTAAAGCCTTTCCCAGAATTATAAATTTTATGTTTCTTTTATTTAAGGAAGTCAATAATTATTATTATTATTTACAACCATATCATTACTAATCTAGTTATTCATTAATATGATGTAATAAATACTTACTCACCAATAATTATATAAATATATGTATGCATATGCATATGTGTGCACCCATATGCCTATGTGTACATATATTATTATTATTATAAATATTATTGCAAACATAATATTATTATTATAAAACATATTATTTATTTACACACTTAATCCATATTCTTAACAAAATACAATAGTGATGTATATATAAGGTGAAACATACCACTATTAATAAAACATTTATTATTATTATTGCCATAGACATTTTGTTATTATGAGTATTATAAAAATAATACCATAAAATTATTCATTATTATTGATATGAAATCACATGATTCATTCACATGCCAACTCGTTCCTAACGAGATATGCTAGTACATAAGTAGCTAATAATAAAGATAAATTACTAAATCATATCCTCAAATGAATAATAATTCACATCAATAATCTACTAATAAAATTGAACGTACCATAAAGACAACTAGAACTACTATACTCAAAACTTCATTCTCAATGAATGCAAAAGACAAGAAACTAACTACAAGATCCACAAAACCAATAAACCAAGAGATCACATAATACATCCACACAAAGGACTGACTCGGCACTTCCCACCTAAGGATAGAAGGATCAAAGGTGAAGTTTCATCCTGTGGAAGCTGGTGATATCTTCATAACAACAACAACGATCAAGGATTTTGAGGGATTTCTCAAACCTGTGAAGCTAGGTGGAGATGATACCTGGTACCTGCAATCCTGCATCACCAAGAAGAGATACATATATATATATATATACATATGGAGATACAAATCAGATATATGCAAGCAGATGACCAAGATTGATACATCGTGTGGACCTCAACTAAGTGAGTAACTACGACTTCCTCCTGAGTCATGAAAACACATCAGACACATATCCATGAAACATAAAATATCATGATAATGGTTAGATTCAAATCCTTGGGTTAGATCCATAAAACATATAAAAATAGATGGTTTTCTAATCTCATAAACATATAAATGATAACCATAAATGAGCATATCCATCATATCATCATCCACAAAATATAATTGTAAATGTATAGTCCTAACCATCATAATAAAATGTCCAAATCAGAAAAGTCTAAGTATCACCATAGGAGAGGTATTACATTAGGACCCCAACAAAATCCCCATGACTCCTTTTGATACATTACAACCCTCAAGTGTGTCCTAAGTGGTCGTAGGACCCCTTCAAACACACTTGAGGGTTCAAATGTGTCAAAAGGGGTCATGGGGACTGTCCTAGTATGCCTTATCATGCGTTAGGACCCCTAGGAAGTACCCATGACACCTTTTCACATATTGGAATGCTTAAGTGTGTCTTTAGAGGTCCTACAACCCCTTCGAACACATGTGAGCATTCAAATATGTCAAAAGAGGTCATGGGGACTTCCTAAGGGTCCTAGTATGCCTTATCACACTTTAGGACCTGTAGGAACTCCCCATGACCCCTTTTGACACATTAGAACCCTTAAGTGTGTCATAAGGGGTCGTAGGATCCCTTCAGATGTAATTGAGGGCTCAAATGTGTCAAAAGGGGTCATGGGGACTTCCTATGCATCTTAGTACACCTTATCACATGTAATAGGACCCCAAAGAAGTCCCCATGACACCTTTTGACACATTTGAACCCTCAACTATGTCCTAAGGGGTCATACAACCCCTTCAGACACACTTGAGCATTCAAATGTGTCAAAATGGGTCATCAGGACTTCCTATGGGTCCTAATACACTTTTTGACGCGTTAGGACCCCTAGAAAGTCCCCATGACCCCTTTAGACAAATTAGAACCCTCAAGTGTGTTTTAAGAGGTCATAGGACCCCTTCAGACACACTTGAGGGTTCAAATGTCTCAAAAGGGGTCCTACAACCCCTTCAGACACATTGAGCATTCAAATGTTTCAAAAGGGGTCATGGGGACTTCCTAGGGGTCCTAGCACACCTTATCACACATAGGGACCCTAGGAAGTCCCCATGACCCTTATTTATGTTAGCACCTTGAAAGAATTTCATGGATCTAGCCATTTCCCCCTAGTCTCTATAGTTGTTTTTAGGTCTCTGGCATAAACCCTTGGTTCAAATTTTTAAAAAAACTAGCCTTTGTAACAAAACCCTTTGAAAAACCCTGGCCTTGTTCTAATTTTGTGTTACTTTATTCAAGTCACTTAAAGGTCCTAATTCACATGTGCTTAATTGTTACCCCCTTTTTTGCTTGATCACATGAACCTTTTTCTTGTCATGCGATCATGCGACTAAGGTTTTATTTCGGGCCCCTCTTAATATTTCCTAAGTCTCTAACCCCAGTGGCCTTTAATTTTTCCTAAGTCTCAACGTTTAATATTTCCTATGTTTTGACTTAATATTTCCTGGGCCCGGCCTTCTGACACCATCTTGATCCAACGGTTGTCGCTAAAGTGCAATGATTTTGTCAGAGGCTTGCAATCTTACGATGATCCTTGATTCTCCTTTTTGGCAGAGCTTCTCAAATAGGTGGGTCCATTGACACATATGCACAAATGGTGGTATCTTATTGGTCCATGTATTAACACAGTGGTAGTTGTCAATGGGACCTAGTTTTTAGATGCATCAGAGGGTCCTGACATTGTCATAAAATCAAGGACGGGTGCATGAGCTTATGGGATCTGTCAAAGGTTCAAGATCATGCACCGACCGTTGATTCTACCTTTTCAGAGGGGATAATTTGCAAGTAGGTCCACATGCCAAGTGTGCTAATATGGCAAGCTATGATTGGTCCACTAGTGAGTGATTGGACATGTTGTCAGTGGGGCCAAGTTCTTCAAGGTTCAGTGGGTTCTTATAGTGACAGAGCATCAACGGTCAGCATGTAATCTAATGGGTTTTCTCTAACACTTGCAATCTTAAGACAACCGTTGATCTCTCTTGGTGTCAGAGGGTTGCTAGAGCAGGGCAAGATTCTTCATCCAACAGTTGTCTCATGATCTGGAAGAATCTTGGAGGTCTATGTGAAGATGAGACAACTGTTGATCTTCTTGATGCAGGCCCAATATAATTTCCTCAGTCTTTTGGCGGTCCTGATAAAGTGTTTAACGGTTCTGATATATTACAAGGGTTTCACTTATTCGCATGGAAAGGTGGTAGTACTCTAAATGTTTGGGTGATCTGGTGAACAAGCATTCATGTTGTCACTAAATGAATTGGCGGAGGTAAAAAATGTTCTGTGAACTGGCAAAAACCTTTTGTCGCCAATTCGCTAAATAAGGACCAAGGTTAGTTGTTTCCCTTTGACTGCTAAGTCACTGAGTTAAGTGATGAGTTAAGATTTTACTTCGCGAATAAGAAATACCTTGTCCCATGTTTTCTAGGAGTTAACCCAAGGATGGCAGTTGAGTTAAGGACTTAAAACCTGTGAAATAAAGGAATCTAACGGTCACAACTTAAAGATAGCTCAGATTTAAATATCGACCACCAATTCACTACAGGCTCCATGAAAGTGACCGTTGTTTTTCAAATTCAAAATTGCAGAGGGTTTCCAGTGACAGAAAGGACTAAAATTGAATGCTCTCACGGCTGAATTTGATTTCTTTGGTGGCACTTGTTGTTGCAGTGTGGTCCAGAGTGTTCCATGATCATCTACAGGGGTCTATACTATATTTTTTGTGCTTGAGGCATGTTGTAGGTGGCCGAACAAGTTGACATTTTGGGAATTTTTGTGGTTCTCACTACCTTCTTAGTGAGATTTATCATGATTGAGGATCACTTCGGGATCTGTCTTCTCTTGGTTGCCTAGGTTTCTTCCCCTATAATAAATTTGTGACCGTTTCTAATTGGTTGGGTGGTTGAAACCCTAACCCTAGTCACCCGAAGCTTGATGCATCCTCTTTGAGGATTCCAAGGTGACTAGTGGTGGTATATATTGTAGCTTTTTTTTATTTTGTAAGTGTTCCAAAACTTTCTTTTGGTCCTTGGTTGTTGATGGTATTATACTAAAAGAGGAGCTAGATTTTGGGTTTTCTTCCTATCTTTGTGTTGTTCTGATTGTATATTGATCCTGAATATGTTAATGAGAATACTATTGAGTTCCAATCTTGCATTTGTGTATGTCTTCTTATATCGGTTCTAAGCTCATATATGTTAGTGTCACAAAGTGTATTAGCATATGGTAAACAAAGAGTATTGTGAAGTCATCTCTGAGTTCCTAACAAAGTTAGGATTAAAGTTTTTTAGGTGAGTTCAGTGAGTTTACAACCAAATAAGAATTTGATGTCCATGTGTTTGAGGGAGAGGGGTAATAGGAAAAGAACTTATCCTGAGCCTAGGAGTGTTTGATTTAAGATCTTCATTTGATGTATGTAATTGGGTGACTCTTTGCCCTAGGTTAAGGCACTAGTCCATCCTCTGGAGGCATTTCATTGTTATCAACCACACACACCCAAATTTAAATGATAATATCTTTCAGTCAGTTAGTAAAGGATATAATTGCATATTGTTTTGAGACTCCTTTGGAGAAGTGAGTCAAGGGTACACCCACCTGAGCATTAAGGCTCAAAGTGTATGAAGATCTCATTTTTTATCCTTGTTAATTAGCCCTCTTTCTTGTGGACTTTGGAGTGGTGATAGAGTCAACGTTATATTAAAGTTATCCATAAAAGTATAAATCTACAAGTTGAAGATCAAAGGGAACTCCCAACAAAATGGTGACTCTACTAGGGAGAGTCTAGAGATAAAGGTTGTTAAGTGCACTCTTGTTTTCCTATTGTATTCAATTGAAAGGTTTTCCCATCTAGGTGGGTGGTAACTCAAAGAGGTTAGAACCAGTGTCATACTACAAATCATGGACAAGAGAAGGAATACTAGGTCCTTTGTTAGAAAAAATCTGGAGGTCACTCTGGAACAATTGCCTAGACAGGAGAAGAAGAGTTGGATCAAAAGGGATGGTGAGTCTACTAGTGCTCCCATAAGAGAACAAAGAAATACCAGAGGTAGAGCACCACATGTTTCCTCAACTGAGGAAGGTTCACAAGATAGAGTTTCTAGATCAGATGTTGGTCGCTCTGAAGATAGATTTTATGATACCCCAGAGGTTGTATTTCAGGACAAGGGTCCATTGCCTGCAGGTCATAATGAACAAACCAGAGAGATGGGTTTGGAGATTGATTTAGATCTTGATGAGGATAATTTCAGAAGGGAGCCCATGAGACCACGGCAAGTGCATTTCCCATATCAGCATCCTACTGATGTGGAAGTGTCATCAAGCTCTAAAGACAACATGATAGATCCACATGACCTAAATGCACTTAGGTTACATTTGGCAGAGCAGGATGCCATATACAAAAGGTTGCAAGAGGAGAGAGAGGCTGAAAAAGTAAATGTTCTATTGGAGAGGTAGTCTCTTTTGAGAAAAATTAATGAAATGAAGGAGAGAAACAAGATGCTTGCTTCTGCTCCTAGGGTGTTGCAGCATGATGTTTTTGGTGATCTTGAAGCTCTAAGAAGTGAGCAGGAATGCTTGTTGCAAGACCATGAGTTTGATGAAGAGGGCCCTATGATCAGACAAGTGCGTAGTTATGTTCCTTTGCCTAAGGATAATAATGGACATGAGATCACTAGGCCTACTATAGTTATTAATGAAAAGGGAAAGCAGAAGATGGTGGGTGTCCAAATAAGCAAACTAGTGACAATACCAGGGATTCCACCACCTAAATCAAATAGGGAGATAGAGATAGAAAGAAAAAGAAAAGAGGATGAAGCTCTTGCTCAAGAGTTGGAAAGAGTTAAAGTTGATGTTGCTATTGTATAAAAAAGAAGAAAGATCTAGTTCTTGAGGGCTTCATCAGCTAATGTTCATGGCCCTTCTGCTACTGAACTAGGTATGCCATCTATGAACACTATTGTTCCACTTAGCAATGCTACTACTAGTAATCTAATTCCTAATGTATCTACCAAATCATTTGTTGATCCTAATAGACAATCAAATGTGCAAGTGGGTGGGAATGTAGATAAAAATAATAATTCTAGTGGGAACACTAGTTTAGGATTTCAAAGAAGACCTATGCAATTAGAAGGCTATAAGCAAATTAGTTTTGATGGGATACCAGGCTACCCGAATGCTTTTCCAAATGATATAAGGGATAAGGTACCTAAGTTTGTAGGTAATAATGCTATTAGTTGTGAGGAGCATCTTAGGTTATTTGTTGATATGCTTAATGATTATGAGGTAGAGCATGAGGATGTAGTCATGAAATTGTTTATTCAATCTCTAATGGAGGATGCTAGAGATTGGTTTAAAAGACTTCCTGATAAGTGTATTGATACTTGGGATTCCTTTGAGAGATTTTTTAAAGAGCGGTATGGTGATAGGCCTAATGCTAGTTTCATGTTGAATGAATTCAATACCATAAGGAAAAATTAGAATGAGTCTGCAGTTGAATTCAACATGAGATTTCAGAAGGGTATGCATAAGTTGTTCCAAGTTATGCAGTTAGATGAAAATGTTTGTCTAACTGCATACTTCAATGCATTTGATGGAAAGATGGGATACTTGTTGAGGGACAAAGAACCAAGAACTCTTAGAGATGCTTTTAGGATTTCTATCAATATTGAGAACAATATGAAGATATCAGGGAAGTTGGGTGGGAAGAGAGATGACCCTAAGTTGTTTGGGGATAAGAAATACAAAAAAGAAAATGATAGGAATGTTGGAACTAGGAGGCAAGAAGAAGATAAATTAGATAAGGTTCTCAATGCATTAAAATATTTGAAGGCACCTACAAATAGGAACATCAGTGCTTTTACCAATGAAAGGCCTCAATTCAACAATAATTTCAATAAGCATAATAGATTGCAGAACTACCCCTACAACACCCAATAGAAGGATGGAAAGCCTATTGTCCCTATTGCAAGAGGAAACAATGACAGAGGTGTCCCTGACCCTCTACAAAAATCTTTAATAAATTTCATGGAGGACATACCTTGGTGTGTTGCATGCCAATCCCCTCATTCTGCAGAGCATTGTGTGGTTGCACTTTCTATGGTTGCAAATCAAGATTGTGGCAGTGAGGAGATAGATCAAGAAGAAGATCAAGATGATGTTGGATGCAACATGGCTACTTCATATCTAGGATATGAAGATGATTATGATTTTGATGAAGAAGCAAATATAAATGTGAAGAGACACAATCAGGCCCTTTTCATCAAGAGGTTTTTTTTTATGATGAAGGCATTGATAAGAAAACATGTAACATGAACTCTTCCTCTGAGCTAGTAAATTTAAGAAGACCTTCTAGTGGATTACTATAGAAATGATTGCCCATGTGCAAACTAGAGGCATGGTGGCAAGGGATACAAATGGAAAAGCTGCAGGATTATAAAGAGTACCAACTCCGGAGAGCCTAATGAGAACAAATCAAAAGGTGATCACATGGTGAAATTCAAGAATCTAAAGGGTAAGAATTGTGAACCTAAGGGAGTTGGAGTTGAAATATTTTCTAGTGAGACTAAGAAGCCAGTTAACACAATGGCTAAGATTGAAAAAATGAGAGTGCCCAATACACCTAATGTATCAGATTAACAAAGAGATACTAAGGTAGTGCAGATTGAGATTCCTCACTCTGCTCTTGTTGATATGTTAGTTGTATTGTCTCATATTACAATTAAGGTTCCATTGTTAGAATTTTTGAGGATCCCTGAACACAAAGACAGAGCTATTGCATGGGTAGATAATGTTCATAACAATGATGTTGCATGCAATGGATCTCAAGATAAAGCTTTGAAAGGTGTTTCTGCTCAAGGAATTGTATCTCAAATTCCTCCTATATATTTGGACAGTTTTGTCAATGCTAGCCTTGAAAACATTGATCCATTCTTTTTAAAAGTCCTTATGAATGGAATGAAACTAAGAAATTGTATGATTGATAGTGGTGCTTCTAATACTGTCATGCCTTTTAAGATTATGGAAAGGTTGGGCCTAAAAGTTGATACAGTTCAAGGTAGATGTTGTGCAATGGATTAGAGGGAGGTACCAGTCATTGCGACTATCAATGCAATGCCATATAGGCTGGCAGCATATCCAGAGAAAGAGCTGACAATGAGTGTTTTGGTGGTGTACATCCCTCCTCATTATGGAATGCTACTATCTAGAAGGTGGAGTGCTGCCATGGGTGGAAGTTTACAGTGTGATTTGTCCTATGCTACTTTCAAGATTGATGATTAGTTTGTCAAGATTGATCGAGAGCCAAGAGTATGCCACATGATTGAGAGAAGTATTGACAATGAAACTACATGTTTTGTGGATACTGATATTCATGCTTTTAGGGAAAAGATCCCTGTACTTGAAAAGGAACCTATTTTTTCACCTATCTCTGTTGAGGTAAGTGTTAATTCTATGAAGGGTAATTTGTGGGTAATGTACTTTGATGGTGCAAATTTCAAGGATGGAGCAAGAGCAGGTATTTTACTTATTTCTCCTAATGGAAAAATCTAAAAATTTTCTTTCACATTGAATTTCTTTTGTACCAACAATATAGCAAAATATGAGGCATTGTTGTTAGGACTGAGGTTGGCACAAAAGCATGGTATTAAGTGTTTGAGTTTTGTTGGTGATTCTAAGTTGGTGGTGTCCCAAGTCAAGTCATTATATGCTTCCAAGAACAAAAGGTTAAAATAATACAGGAAAGCAGTTTGGGATTTGATTGAACATTTTGATGCCTTCAAAATTGAGTGGAAGGATAGGAGTAACAATAAGATGGCTGACTTGTTAGCCAATATAGAAATCAATCCCAATGATATTAATTTTGTTAGTATCTCTAAAGTTGAAATTCAGGCTAGGCCTAGTATACCATACAATATTGAAAATTGGCAAGTTTTTGATGATGATAATGATATCTTGAAGTTTACGAGTTGTGAAGATCAGTATCATGGTTAAGAATTTGATTGTTCAGCCTTGGTTGAGTCAATAGAAGGAAGAGAGGTTGTCTTTGGCAATGAGGGTATTCAACTTAGAACTAAAGGTGCCCAAGGGGCTTGTTTTTTTGGAGACTGTCTTTGACAACCAGGATAGAGCTCAAAAGAATATCAAAAGAGAAGATCATGCTAATCTAGAGGAGATAAATCTTGGAACACATGAGGCACCTAAGAAGGTATACATTGGTAGGGACATGTCTCACAATGTGAGAAAATCTTTGATTGCATTATTGAGAAAATTCAGGCATGTTTTTGCATGGTCATATGATGACCTAAAGGTTTATAGAGAAGATTTGTTTCAGCATATTATTCCTTTGGAAGAAGATGCTAAACCTTTCCAGCAAAAACAAAGGCCTATTAATCCCACTTTGGCACCCAAGATGCAAGAAGAATTGATGAAGCTGAGAGATGCTGGAATTATCAAGCCTATAAGGCATTCTTCTTGGGTGTCAAACCTTGTTCCTATGAGAAAGAAAAATGATGACATCAGGCTTTGTGTGGACTTCATGAATTTGAATGTCAACTCATTAAAAGATAATTATTGTTTGCCCAATATGGAAGCTATGCTGCAAAGGGTAACTAGATCAGAATTGATGTCTATGATGGATGGTTTCTCTGGTTATAATCAAGTAATTGTAAAAGAATCAGAACAATTCAAGATAGCTTTCACAATACCTTGGGGGACATATGTTTATGTGAGAATGCCTTTTGGTCTCACAAATGTTGGTGCTACTTTTCAGAGGGCAATGGATGTTGCTTTTGTAGATTTTATCAATGATTTCCTTGTTGTTTATCAAGATGATTTAACTTCCTATTCCAAGAAGGAAGAAGACCATTGTACTCATTTAGAGAAAATATTTGTGAGGGCTTTGGAATATGGCATTTCATTAAATCCAAGGAAATGTGCTTTTGGTGTCACTGAAGGTAAGTTGCTTGGCCACTTAGTTGGGAAGCAAGGAGTGAGAATTGACCCTGAGAGGGTAGCAACTATTGATAAAATTTAGAAGCCAAAGAATGTTAAAGGGATTCAGTCCTTATTTGGTCAAGTCAATTTCTTAAGGAGGTTTGTGACAAAATTTGCAGAGGTTAGTAGACCTATTTCTAAGATGTTGAAGAAGGGATTTGCAATCAATTGGGAGGGCGAGCCAGATGAGGATTTCAAAAATATCAAGCAAGCTATTAAAGATGCACCAATGCTTAAGGCACCTGATTATAATGTCCCAATGCACATCTTTTCCTTTGCATCTTTTCACACTATTGCTATAGTTTTGTTACAAAAGAATAAGGATGGTTTTGAGCAGCCTATTGCATTCTTTAGTAAATCTTTGCAGGCTACTAAATTGAGGTATAACATAAATGAGAAACAAGCTTATGCATTGGTCAAGGCAATCAAGGCTTTTAGGTGTTATCTGATGGGGGCAGTTGTGATTGCTTTTGTGCCAAGTGCAGTAGTGAAGGATATCTTTTCACAACAAGAGGTGTCTAGGAGAAGATGCAGATGGATCAATAGGATCAAAGAATTCAACATTGATATCCAGATTACCAAGTTGGTTAGAGGACAAGGATTGACAAAACTGATGGCTCAATCCAATCTTGATGCTAATCAAATAAATCATTCTGAAATTGATTATACATGTGATATGGATGATTGTATTTGGTATTAGGATATTATCTATTACTTGAGAAATATGAGATGTCCAGTAGGAATGAATGATAATCAGAGGAGGACATTAAAATTACAGGCCATCAAGTATGTAATTGTGAAGTGTAAATTGTATAGAAAGAATTTGGATTGCATATTGTTGAAATGTGTAGATGAAGATCAGGCTAACAAGTTGTTAAAGGAAATTCATGAGAGAGTTTGTGGTGGACATTACATGGGTAAAAATACTACTCATAAGATCTTGAGAGAAAGATTTTGGTGGCCCACAATCTTCAAGGATGTAGAACAGTTGGTAAGGAGGTGTGATGCTTGTCAAAGGTTCTCTGGTAAGCTTAAATTTTTAGGTAATGTGCCATTAAAACTAGTAGAGGTACAGGCTCCTTTCCAACAATTGGGAATTGATTTCATAGGAGAGATACCAAACAAGTCTAGTGGAGGACACTCATGGATCTTAGTTGCCACTGATTACTTTACAAAGTGGGTAGAGGCTATACCTATAAGAAATGCAACTAGTAAGGTGGTAATTGATTTTCTATGGAAAAATATTGTTACAAGGTTTGGTTGCCCTGAGACAATAGTAAGTGAATGCAATGTGCTTCAGGTCTACTAAATATAAGGACTTTTGCAAAGGTTTAGGAATTCAAATTTCTAATTCCTCACCTTATCATCCACAAGGAAATGGTCAGGCAGAATCTACTAATAAGAGTTTGATTAAAATCCTAAAGATGATTCTTGAAAAGAATAAGAGGGCATAGAATTCAAAGTTTCCATTAGCTCTATGGGCTGATAGGGTAACTATGAAAAGGGCAATTGGTTGTGCACCATTTGACCTAGCATATGGAATACATGCAAGAATGCCTCAAAATAACCTGCTGGAAATGTATAAATTTGTGCAATTATATGATGATGATATAGATGATGAGATGCAGTTGAGAATTGAGGACCTCATTAGGTTGGATGAAACTAGAAGAGAATTAGTTGCAAGAATGCCAGATTGTAGTTGCAGGTTAAGAATTTGTATGACAAGAAAGCTATTGAAAGGAAGTTTGAATCTGGTGATTTGGTATTAATTTGGAATGCCAAACTAAAGGATAAAGGAAAACATGGTAAATTTGATCCCATTTGGTTAGGGCCATATCTAATTCATGAGAAATGGGGCCAGGATTCTTATATTGTCAAGGAATTGAATGGTGAAGTTCAAGAATTGTTAGTTCATGGACAATTCTTGAAGAAATACTTCTTTTGAGGTATTTTGTTTTCCATGAATAGTAGTTAGGTTTGTACATTTTGTAAATTCTATAAAAATTTTCTTGCCCCTATCCTATTTTGTCCTGGTCTGTAGGGTTTTGGTCCTGTTGCTCCCTATTGTCAATTTTTATAGTGGGATGGTCTGCTTTAACTAGTGATTCTAGATCCTTTCTATGCCTGTAGGAGGCATACATCCCCAGATAGACCCACTATTAGCACCTTGAAAAAATTTCATGGCTCTAGCCCTTTCCCCCTGGTCTCTATAGTTGTTTTTAGGTCTTTGGCATAAACCCTTGGTTCAAATTTTCAAAAAAACTAGCCATTGTAACAAAACCCTTTGAAAAACCCTAGCCTTGTTCTAATTTTGTGTTACTTTATTCAGGTCACTTAAAGGTCCTAATTCACATGTGCTTAATTGTTACCCCCTTTGTTGCATGATCGCGTGAACCTTTTTCTTGTCATGCGATCATGCGACTAAGGTTTTATTTCAGGCCCCTCTTAATATTTCCTAAGTCTATAACCCCGGTGGCTTTTAATTTTTCCTAAGTCTCAGCATTTAATATTTCCTATGTTTTGACTTAATATTTCCTGGGCCCGGCCTTCTGACACCATCTTGATCCAACGGTTGTCACTAAAGCGCAATGGTTTTGTCAAAGGCTTGCGATCTTATGATGATCCTTGATTCTCCTTTTTGGCAGAGCTTCTCAAACAGGTGGGTCTGTTGACATGTATGCACAAATGGCAATATCTTATTGGTCCATGTATTAACACAATGGTAGTTGTCAGTGGGACCTGGTTTTCGGATGCATCAAAGGGTCTTGACATTGTCAGAAAATCAATGACAGGTGCATGATCTTATGGGATCTGTCAGAGGTTCAAGATCATGCACCGACCATCGATTCTAACTTTTTAGAGGGAATAATTTGTAGGCAGGTCCACATGCCAGGTGTGCTAATATGATAGGTTGTGATTGGTCCATGGGTGAGTGACTGGCCATGTTGTTAGTGGGGCCAAGTTCTTCAAGGTTCAGTGGGTTCTAACAGTGACAGAGCATCAACGGTCGGTGTGTAATCTGATGGGTTTTCTCTAACACTTGCAATCTTAAGATAGTCATTGATCTCTCTTAATGTCAGAGGGTTGCCAGAGTAGGGAAAGATTCTTCATCTGATAGTTGTCTCATGATCTGGAAGAATCTTGGAGGTCTATGCGAAGATGAGACAACCGTCGATCTTCTTGATGCGGGCCCAGTATAATTTCCTTAGTCTTTTGGTGGTCCTGATAAAGTGTTTGGAGGTTCTAATATATTACAAGGGTTTCACTTATTCACATGGAAAGGTGGAAGTACTCTAAATGTTTGGGTGATCTGGTGAATAAGCATTCACGTTGTCGCTAAATGAATTGGCAGAGGTAAAAAATGTTCTTCGAACTGGTGAAAACCTTTTGTCTCCAGTTCGCTAAATAAGGACTAGGGTTAGTTGTTTCCCTTTGACCACTAAGTCACTGAATTAAGTGGTGAGTTAAGATTTTACTTCGTGAATAAGAAATACCTTATTTCATGTTTTCTAGGAGTTAACCCAAGGGTTACAGTTGAGTTAAGGATTTAAAACCCATGAAATAAAGGAATCTGACGGTCACGACTTAAAGATAGCTCAAATTTAAATATCGACTGTCGATTCGCTGCAAGCTCCATGAAGGTGACTATTGGTTTTCAAATTCAAATTTGTAGAGGGTTTCTAGTGATAGAAAGGACTAAAATTGAATGCTTTCGTGGCTGAATTTGATTTGTTTGGTGGCACTTGCTGTTGCAGTGTGGTCCAGAGTGTTCCATGATAGTCTGCAGCGGTCTGTACTATGTTTTTTGTGCTCGAGGCATGTTGCAAGTGGCTGAACAGGTTGACATTTTGGGCATTTTTGTGGTTCTCAGTACCTTCTTAGTGAGATTTATCATGATTGAGGATCACTCTGAGATCTTTCTTCTCCTGGTTGCTTGGGTTTCTTCCACTGTAATAATTTTGTGACCATTTATAATTGGTTGGGTGGTTGAAACCCTAACCCTAGTCACCCGAAGCTTGATGCATCCTCTTTGAGGATTCCAAGGTGACTAGTGGTGGTATATATTGTAGCTTTTTTTGATTTTGTAAGTGTTCCAAAACTTTCTTTTGGTCCCTAGTTGTTGATGGTATTATACTAAAAGAGGAGCTGGATTTTGGGTTTTCTTCCTATCTTTGTGTTGCTCTGATTGTATATTGATCCTGAATATGTTAATGAGAATACTATTGAGTTCCAATCTTGCATTTGTGTATGTCTTTTTATTTCAATTCTAAGCTCATATTTGTTAGTGTCACAAAATGTATTAGCATATGGTAAACAAAGAGTATTGTGAAGTCATCTCTGAGTTCCTAACAAAGTTAGGATTAAAGTTTTTTAGGTGAGTTCAGTGAGTTTACAACCAAATAAGAATCTAATGTCCATGTGTTTGAGGTAGAGGGGTAATAGGCAAAGCACTTATCCTGAGCTCAATAGTGTTTGATTTAAGATCTTTAGTTGATGTATGTAATTGGGTGACTCTTTGCCCCAGGTTAAGGCACTGGTCCATCCTCTGGAGGCATTTCATTGTTATCAACCACACACACCCAAATTTAAATGATAATATCTTTCAATCAGTTAGTAAAGGATATAATTACATATTGTTTTGAGACTCCTTTGGAGAAGTGAGTCAAGGGTACACCTGCCTGAGCATTAAGGCTCAAAGTGTAGGAGGATCTCATTGTTGATCTTTGTTAATTGGCCCTCTTCCTTGTGGACTTTGGAGTGGTGATAGAGTCAAATTTCTATTAAAGTTATCCATCAAAGTATAAATCTACAAGTTGAAGATCAAAGCGAACTCCCAACAATTTACACATTGGAATGCTCAAGTGTGTCCTAAGGGGTCCTACAACCCCTTCGAACACACTTGAGCATTCAAATGTGTCAAATGGGGTCATTAGGACTTCCTAGGGGTCTTAGCACACTTTATCACACTTTAGGACACCTATAAAGTCCCCATGACCCCTATTGACACATTGGAATGCTCAAGTGTGTCCTAAGGGGTCCTATAACCCCTTTGGACATACTTGATCATTAAAATGTTTCAAAAGGGGTCATAGGGACTTCCTATGGGTCCTAGTATGCCTTATCACATGTTAGGATCCCTAGGAAGTCCCCATGACCCCTATTAACACATTAGAATGCTCAAGTTTGTCCTAAGCAGTCCTAGGACCCCTTTGGACACACTTGAGCATTCAAATATGTAAAAATAAGTCATGGGTACTTCCTAGGAGTCTTAGTATACCTTATCACATGTTATGACCCCTAAGAAGTCCCCATGACCCCTATTAACACATTGGAATGCTCAGTTGTGTCCTAAAGGGTCCTACGACCCCTTCAGACACACTTGAGAATTTTAATATTTAAAAGGGGTCATGTGGAACTTCTTAAGGGTCCTAGTATGCTTTATCACTTGTTAGGACCCCTAGGAAGTCCCCATGACCCCTTTTTACACATTAGAATGCTCAAGTATATCCTAAGAGGTCCTATGACCCTTTCAAACATACTCGAGGGTTCAAATGTGTCAAAAGGGTTCATGGGGACTTCCTAAGGGTCCTAGTATGCCTTATCACAAGTTAGGACCCCTAGGAACTCACAATGACTCCTTTTGACACATCAGTGTATGGTGAAAATGTAACCACACTTTTATGAATCCTTACATGTAAGAAAATTCAATAATGAGCCCTCACAAATCGATTCATAGCTCTCTATGCATGGAGTTGCAAGATTTATAAAATTGCTCTCAGCTAGAGCTATAAACTCATGACCTTGCTAGTCAACCATACAATCAGAGATTCACAATGAAAACAAGGGAAAGAATGCCAATATCTCCAATGAAATCAATATGAATGAAATGCAATGCAAAATTAATCTAAGATGAGCATGCAAGTATGCAAATTAGGCTATGAAAATGGAAATGAAAGAGTTACAAACCCTCTAATTAAACTATGTGAGATAAATTTAAAACATGAAAGGAAATGATACCATGATTATTCAAATATGATGCAAGCTAGGATGTGATGTAGATGCAAGATGAATGTCAATGATGCTCTAAATCTTCAAAACTTGATGCAAGAATGTCTCCAAAAGCTTCAAGATGACTTAGAAAACTTGTAGCATAACAATAGCATAAAATTCAAGTGTATGCAAAATGAAGAAGAGAGCTCTTCTTTTATAGAGAATGATAAATCAATGGATGATCGAGATTAAGAGGAAAAAGACTTAATCAACGATGGAGAAAAATGGAAGCTTGATCCTTGTGCACAAATATCCTCCAATAAGAAAATTAGAAGCATTTACTTTATGTTGAGCATTTACTTTATGTCCATGTGAGATAAAAAGCACTTTTCTTTTATTTTTTATTTTATTTTTCTTTATAAATAAGAATTAAATATTTTATTTGTGCAACATAGGATAAGAAGAAAAGTGGAGATTTTTTATTTAAATAAAAGGCGAGGAAATTCCTTTTAATTAAATAAAGGCTTAGGATAAAGTGATTTTATTATTTAATTAAAATAGATTTTTAATTAATTAAAAGGGAGCATGTTCTCTTAATTAAATAAGATTTTTATTTTTTTCTCTTTTAAATTAAATAAGGTTCAAACCTTAAGAAATGTTGAATTGATTATGATTTGATCAAGGAAATTGATATAATTGATATTGTTGATTTTTGAAAATATTGATTCAGGAATTTGACAAATTGTTGAATGGGGGCCCAAAGTCTAGGCGACCATTTTAGGGTGCATACATTTGCCCCTCTTTGACTAATGTGTGATCATTCTAGGAACACATGCAGTCAAAGAAGAATTGAAATGTGAGATCGATTTGGGATCACAAAATAACTCAGATGTGTGTTCATTTTGGGAACACATCAGGACAAAGATAAGAAAAAGCTGAAAGACAAGACCAACACCGTCGCTGCTAGGTGCAAATCAAGCCTTAGACAAAACTATCACTGTCACTGCTAGGCAATAACCAAGTCTGAAAAATAGGAGATAAGAATCAAAAGACAAAATCACCACCATCACTGCTAGTGATAATCAAGTCTCAAAATAAAAATCTCAAGCTGAGCTGAATGATAAAGCTGAATCAAAGATTAAAGCTGATAGGTACTGCCCCCTTGGAATCGAAATTGAAATCAGATAGAGGAGAACAACAAATTGATAAACCTGATCAAGTCACAATAAATCATAATCGAAAGATGGAGCATGATAGGATAACCATCAAATAGTGAAGATATGCCCCAGGTTGACTAGGTTTGACTGGGAAAGATATAGGATAAAGATTAAGTCAAACCTCAGAAAGAGGAAGCGAAAGGGGTGAATGAAATACTAGAAGTTTGAAAGACATGGAAAGGAAGAAATTTCATCAAAGATCAAAGAATTATGCCTCAAAAGGTCAGTCAACTATGTAGAAGAATGAGAAATCTTGGAAATGCGACTCAGATTTTGATTTTGAGTCTGAAAATGGATAGAAAATGATGTGACATGAAAGACCAGAAATGAAAGATATGATCAAGAAGAATTAGAAAATGAGCACAGTTGACCAACTAGTTTGTAGATGATAAAAATGAGAGCTCTCTCCATATGCAAGATGCAAAAACTAAACTATGATGAACCTAAGAATGCAAGCTACTATGAAAGTGGTTGACTTGCAAGGTCACAACACCTATAGACATCTAATTATCATCATCGAGAGTTATTGGTAGTGTCGTAAGATCATACAATGTACACTAGCATAACTATGTGGATATGAATATGATCTTTATCAGATAGAAATGTGGAAATCCCACCTAGGCATCAAAGACATGGAGGTCAAGATGACTAATGCAGTGAGATTACCTAAGTTTGATATGGCGAGATTATACTTGTATCAAGACACATGAAAGTTAGGATAACTAGAAGCATGCACTCGCAAAACAGTTAAGGATAATACCTTGTCAATCTATAGTGTCAAGTAAGACCAGCATAAATGCTCATGATAGTTAGGACCAACAAAATATACCCACAAGCAGATAAAGAAATAAAACATGTTCTCATTCCCTCAGTCTTCTAGCTATGCATCATCGAAAACTTCTCAGGGAGAGACCACTCATCAAATAAATCCTCATAGACAAAACACAAAGAAAAATAAAGTCAACATATCTCAATCGAGTTGATTATTTAAGTGCATGTGTGTTGGTCATAGAGTCAAACTCTGATTATCACATCTATCAATGAGAAATATCACATCATACTTAGACTATTGGGAAAGACATCTGATAAGTGTTAAGAAACACTCGACGCAAGGGTAGTGTTGAAAAACATTTGTTGAAAAACACTTGATTGTGAAATGCCCCAAGAGACAAACGCACCTAAAGGACCAATGTGAATAGTTATGCCCCCTAGACAAAGATAAAGACCAATTCCAGACTACGCCAAATAAGGTCAAGACATGATGGAGAAAGGCTCAGTGTCGAGGACGCATGCTAAGAAATAGGGGTGGAAAGGCCTCAAGTAGCGCCTGTTTCCAGGTTTTCACCACTTGGAGATTTTTATTGCAATTTTTCTCTTTCTTTTTTTTTTTTCATTTTTTGCTACCAAGGCGCCTGTTACCAAGTTTTCACCAAGGCAATTTTTCTTTTTTCTTTTTTTGAATTTTTAAATTTTTTTTATTTTTTTTGTATTTTTTCAGGACTGTATATACTTTTTAGGATTTTTTTAGCATCATATATCAATTTTTTTGGTATTTTTTCAGGATCAATAAAATATATACAAAAGATGCCCCCAGATAGAATGGGCATCAAACTCATGGGCAAGATCACATCATGCAGTTCCAATGTCTAGCAAGGTGGGGAAAAAGAGGGATGAGCAAGCTGGTGAATGAGATGGAGGAAAGGAGAATGAAGGCAAATGGAGGGAAGAAATCCTCAAGGTCAAACTCCTCAAAAGTACCCAAGCTAGAGAAAAAATTATCATGCAAAGCACATTTGGATAAGTAATGAAAGACTAGCATAGGATAAGTCACAAAAGCACACTACAAAAGAAGGAAAGGATGCAGTCCAAAGAGGGTAGACATGTCAAAAGGCTTCATAGCATCATGTTTTACTCTCTTTTTTTTTAAGATCAAGACCAAAGGGGAAAAGGAATAGCGAAAGGCTAGAATGAATGGAGGAAAATGAATATGAAGGCTAGACATGAATGGAATGGAAGCAAGACCATCGTAAGATAGCCAAATATTCATGTATAGTTCAACATTGTCAAGATCAAAGAGAGAAGACGGAATGAATGAAACATGTAGAAGAACTACGCATGATGCCTGATTGCCAAGTTTTCATCATGGTACTTATCCAAGGCACCACAAGGGAGTGGATTTCACCATAGGATGAATTTATTTCTCTTTACTTTTACTACCAAGGCGCCTGTTTCCAGATTTTCACCATGGCACATTTTTAATTTTTATCATCATTTTTTCGTTTTCTTTTTTTTTGAATTTTATCTTTTTTGGAAGAAGGCAAGCTTTTCAGATAATGCTCCTTGAAAGGATAAACCATAATATGTCAAGGATCCAAAATGATATGCTCAAAGATGATAATAGGGAAAGGGAGATGGAAGAGAAAAATGGAGGATAAGGTTTTATGTAAAGCGAGTGAGGTTGGAAGATAGGAGGAATAGGAAAATAAGGAAAAATGATAGAAGGTAGAAGGATAATGAATGGAAGGATTGTGAAAGGGTAGATGGAAAGGAAGGCAAGATCAACATCAACACACACCATGAAGGGTGGCCAGAGGGTGGAGGAAACTTGAATGAAGGAATTCGTGAAGGAATATGGTGAATATTTAGCAGAGGTTGCGGTTTAGGCGCATGGAATTGAAGAATGTTTTTGGAAGAAAATGAAGTGGAAGCCTTTGGAAGCTTGAATGTCAATTTCACTTTTTGTTCAACATTAAACTCTTTCAAGAGAGGCTTTGGAATCCATATAGCCTTAGGATTTTTATTTCTTTTTGATGATTTAGAGAGAATATCTTGAATGATGGATTTTGGAACCCATACTTGTCTTGTAGTTTTCTTCTTAGATATCTCTTTTAACTTTATGCCCCCATGTCGATTAGAGAAGACATGGTGATCTTCTTTTTTTGATGGATTCTTGTATTGCTTCTTTTTCTTGTATTGAACATTCAAGTTACTTCCAAAAGACTTAGGACTTCTGGAAGAAGGAGGATATGACTGGTTTAGATGGGTGGGTGAATGAAAAGGATTCAAGGGTATGTATCTATGTTGACCTTGAGGAAAGATATGAGATGGAGGGATGTAAGGACCCAAGATGGATGAAGAATTAGGATAATTAGGAGGGGAAAGTGAAGGGACATAAGGACCCAAGATGGAAGAAAGACATGAAGCCCTTAGTATTGGTGGAGGATGTCCAAGGATAGATGTGGAAGATGCAAAAGGATAATCAATAAGTTCATCAAAATCTATATGACAACCAAGGACATTAGCATCTTTAGAGTGAGCATTAGAGTTTTCAATAGGATCATGCACATCTTGAATAGGATCAAATTTTTTGATAGAATCGTTCAAAGCTTGTGAAGATGTAGGAAGAGTAGAAAGTGGAAGTGAACATGGAGCGGTAGAACAAGAAGATGAAAGACTTTGATCTTGACAAGGAGCTTTGGATAGCATAAGCGTATTAGCTTTCATTTGATTTTTAATAGGCTAAACATCAAAAGTAGCAACACCATTTTTAATAACCTTAATGGAAGTATCATCTTTGGAAAGTGCAAGTGTAGTAAGGTTATTTTGATTGTCAATAAGCTCAACAATGTAAGTAGTAGCTTGATCTTGCTTAGGAAATAGTGGAATGAATGTGGAAGAGTGTAGAGGATTAAAAGAACCATGAAATAGATGAGAGATATTATGAACAGGATTGGATGATATGGAGGGTTCCTGATCTTGATCTTTATTTATATTTTTTTCTTTATCATTTTTAGAGTCCTCTTGACATGGATCCACTTCTAAGGACAAGGAAGCATGTTGGAGTTGTATGGAAGACTTTGGAAGAGATGGTGAAGGACTAGCTGAAGTAGGCATTATAGCACATGAAGTCTTAGGCTCTTTAAGTTTAGCATCATTGAAAGTATTTATAGCCAAGTGAAGGTTAGCTTGAGTTTCTTTAAGAGACAGCCCTTGAGAATAACTATAGGGAACTACATGAAAAGCATTAGGATCTTTGTTGGATGAAGGATTTGTGAAAGATTTGGAAGAATTGGAAGCTTTAAGAAATGTATGAGTATTGGAGGAAGTAGTGGATGGAAGGGAACCATCACAAGAAAAAGGTTCAACATTAACATGATCTTGCTTGAGAGTGTCATCTTTATTTTCAGCATGAATGTTCCTAGAGGAGAAATTTTTTTGACGTTTGAAATCAGCGTGGTAGATTTTCTCTTCCTCAGTAGGAATATTATATTGTTCACAAAAATCATCAAAGAATTCTTCAAATTTAGAGTCATATGGATCACCATCACAGTCTACCCAATACAACTCCCCCTTAGAAATCACAAGTGTACCACGAGGATGATGCTTAGGAATAGAAGTTTCATGGGCATCACTACATTATCCATCATCATAGCCATTATAGCCATCATAGGTGGGTGTATCACTCTTTGTGGAAGAGACATCACAAGGACTATCACATTTCTCTTTATGGTATGTCTTCTAAAGAGAAGTAAGACTCTTGGGAGAAGCAGAAGAAGAAAGAGATCATGAAGAAGAGGAATATAAAGACTTAGTGGAAGAAGAAGACTTGGATAATGAAGAATGTGAATAATGTTTAGAAGAGTCATGGTAAGATTTGGAAGATGAGGAAGAATGAGAAAAATTAGATGATGAAGAATGTTTAGAAGAAGGAGGTTGTGATATGATCATGTCTATGATCCTAGTAAAGGCACCTGATTTAATCATCTTTTCCTTTATTTTTGCCATAAGTTTATCACCCATGAGATATTTGGAAGGACTATTAGAGGAATAAAGATACTCTTAAAATTGAGCAATGAGTTCAAGATCATCTATTCTCAAGAGAGATTCCTTAACAAGATATTTGAAATTCATGGTTCTAGAAGAGGAGGAATCAAGCGTAGAAGAAATGAATAGATGAATAGAAGAAAGTAGACTAGAAAATAAGAGGAAAAGAATCAAGAAGAAGAAGAAGAATTTCTCATGAGAATAGAAGACTTCAGAAGAACATGGGAAATGGAGAGGAAAGAAGAAGACTAAGAGTCATCTTGTGCAATTGATACCATAATGTTCATTGAGATTTTTAGCAACACGACAGCACCTAGGATCTGACCTAGACTGGCCAAGGAAGACCAAGCTTCTAAGGAGAACTCACTATAGCAGGACGAAACTCAGTATCAATATTCCAATTAGATCTTTCAAAAGATTTCAAAATGATGATCAAGCACATAGAGCAGCAACCAAGGATTTCAAGCAAACAGTCTTCAAGCAATGGGCAAGGGACAAAGCAACTTTGCGCATGAACAGAGATAGTGACTTAGTATTCTACTCCTTAAAAATTTTACTTGTGTATGTTCTTGACAATATTTTAGCAGGCACTTAAAACACAACAACACCTTATCAAGTTGTCTACAAGGATATACATGGCTTTTTAAAAGGAGTCCTCGATATACGCAAGGTACGTGAGGCCCAAATCCACAGATGAGAAGAATCCAAAATCACACAGCCGGGGGGAGACGGTAACCCAAATCTCCTCCTTCACTTCTCAAAGGTATAAAGTTCTTTGAGGCTTAGTCAAGAGTGATATCAAACTCAATTCCCAAGAGAGGTGTATTTGGATTCACCACCTACTATTTATACTTCGTCAGAATACGGGAGTTAAGGTCATCCCTTGAGGTGGTGTGTCCCCAAGTAGGTTTTCTAAAAATAAAATTAAGTAATTCACTATCAAAAGTATTTAAAGCACTAAAGGTAGAAAACTTAACTCTTCAAGTAAATGTGAAGTGAGTCCAAAAGTGGGACACTTAACCCTTCAAGTGAATGCGAAGCGAGTCCAAAAGTGGAACATTTAACCCTTTAAGATAATATGAAGCGAGTCCAAAAGTGGAACATTTAACCCTTCAAGAGAATGTGAAGTGAGTCCAAAAGTGGAACATTTAACCCTTCAAGAGAATGTGAAGTGAGTCCAAAAAGTGGAACACTTAACCCTTCACACAAACTCAAAGTGAGTCCAAAAGTGGCACATTTAACTCTTCACACCAACTTAAAGTGAGTCCAAAAGTGGAACATTTAACTCTTGACACCAACTCAAAGTGAGTCCAAAAGTGGAATATTTAACTCTTCACACCAACTCAAAGTGAGCCCAAAAGTGGAACATTTAACTCCTCACATCAACTCAAAGTGAGTCCACACCTTAGAAAACTAATGAGATCAAGAAAGCATAAAAGGGGAAAACTTTGTGGAACACTTAACGCTCTTTTCAAGTAGACCCCTCCCCTATGTATGAATGTTGAGCTTTCATCCAAAGGGTGGTAATGAGGGGCGATTAGAAATAAGCGAGTCCAACAACCAATTTAGCTAACAAGATCAATCAAAAGTAATCTAAAGCTGCTTATCAATACTACTCACAAATGACAAAGGGTTGAATCAATGGAATATTTAATTTTCCAAGCAAACATAGAGTGAGTCCACAAAGTGGTGCATTTAACTCCTTATGTAAACAAGGAATGAATCCATGCCCTCAATCACTCAATGAGATATTTTATATTGGAACCAAGAATTACTTAAAGTTTAAACACAAGCATTCACTTACACAAACTTGTATGAAAGCAAATCTATGTTCATTCATTTCCCATTAAGAGCATCAATTGAAATGTGTTCTATGAAAGCATGTAAACACTCAAGCCAAACATATGAGAGGTTTCATTTTAATCCCAAAATTCAAATGTTGTAGAGATAGAACAAAGTACCTCAAGTCCAATGCTTTGTTTTAAGCATTTTCTATGAAAGCAAGAGCACCTTCAAATGAACAAGACAAGAAAATAAGCAAACAAGATATGCAATGTATATCCAACTTATGCAAACCCTAGGGTTAGATCTGAAAATAAATTTTTATGAGCAATTATAACTAGCAAATAATTCAAATGATAACTCATATCATGCAATGAACAATGAAAAATAAGTGCATACCGATCACAAAATTTTATTTTTTTTGCATTTGACCTAGTCAACAAGATTTGATTTTTACCACATGAATTCAGACCCTAAACCCAAAATTCAAAAAAAAGACCTCTATCAAAAAATAGAGAGCTTTCCAAAAATATAAAAATTTCAAAAAAATCTCTTCATTTGTGCCCTAGAGACCCATTTTACCAAAATAGACTAGTTTTTATAAATTGACCAAATGAGATATGATATGATTTCTAAATTAAAAACAAAATGAATGGACCCCCTATATAATTTCAAGACCTTTCCATAAATGTAAAAATTTCTGAAAAATACATATATTTGTGCTAAAAATTGATTTTTTATGAAAAATAAAGAAAAAATCATAAAAAATACAAATCACCTCTAAAAATTTTGAAAATTTTTTTGGAGCTTCTTTGATATGTCATCAACCTAAAAAAATATTTTTAGACCAAAACACGAAGTCATTTTGGAGATATGATCAAATCTTTCAAATCTAGGGTTTTTCATCTCCAAACAAATCTGCACAAGGGTTAGCTCCAAAAATAATCAAAACCAACATGCAAGAGGTGGGTTGCCCTATGGTGGGCACCAAAAATATATGGTGAAAATGTGATCACACTTCTATGAATCCTTACATGCAAGAAAACTCAAGAATGAGCCCTCAAAAATCAATCCATAGCTCTTTATGCATGGAGTTGCAAGATTTTTAAAATTGCTCTCAGCTAGAGCTATAAACTCATGACCTTGCTAGTCAACCACACAATGAGAGATTCCAAATCAAAGACAAGGGCAAGACTGCCAATATCTCTAACGAAATCAATATGAATGCAATGCAATGCAAAATTAATCTAAGATGAGCATGCAAGTATGCAAATTAGGCTATGAAAATGGAAATGAAAGAGTTACAAACCCTTTAATTAAACTATGTGAGATAAATCTAAAACATGAAAGGAAATGATACCATTATTATTCAACTATGATGCAAGCTAGGATGTGATGTAGATGCAAGATGAATGTCAATGATGCTCCAAATCTTCAAAACTTGATGCAAGAATGTCTCCAAAAGCTTCAAGATGACTTAGAAAACCTGTAGCATAACAATAGCATAAAATTCAAGTGTATGCAAAATGAAGAAGAGAGCTCTTCTTTTATAGAGAATGATAAATCAATGGATGATCGAGATTAAGAGGCAAAAGACTTAATCAACGATGGAAAAAAATGGAAGCTTGATCCTTGTGCACAAATATCCTCCAATAAGAAAATTAGAAGCATTTACTTTATGTTGAGCATTTACTTTATGTCCATGTGAGACAAAAAGTATTTTTCTTTTATTTTTTATTTTATTTTTCTTTATAAATAAGAATTAAATACTTTATTTGTGCAACATAGGATAAGAAGAAAAGTGGGGATTTTTTATTTAAATAAAAGGTGAGAAAATTTCTTTTAATTAAATAAAAGCTTAGGATAAAGTGATTTTATTATTTAATTAAAAGATATTTTTAATTAATTAAAAGGGAGCATGTTCTCTTAATTAAATAAGATTTTTATTTTTTTCTCTTTTAAATTAAATAAGGCTCAAACCTTAAGAAATATTGAATTGATTATGATTTGATCAAGGAAATTGATATAATTGATATTGTTGATTTTTGAAAATATTGATTCACGGATTTCACAAATTGCTGAATGGGGGCCCAAAGTCTAGGTGACCATTTTAGGGTGCATACAATTAGAACCCTCAAGTGTTTCCTAAAATATCCCCGTGACCCCTTTGGACACACTTGAGGGTTCAAATGTGTCCAAAAGGGTCACGGAGACATTTTAGGGGTCCTAGTACGCCTTATCATGCCTTAGGACCCTTAGGAAGTCCCCATGACCCCTTTTGACACATTAGAATGATCGAGTATGTCCTAAGGGGTCCTATGACCACATAAGACACACCTTAGTGATCAAATGTGCCAAAATGGGTCATGGAGAATTCCTAAGGGTCCTGTGATATCTTATCATGTGTTAGGACCCCTAAAAAATCCCCATGACCCTTTTTGACACATTAGAACCCTCAAATGTGTCCTAAATGATCTTAGGACCCCTTCGGACACACTTGAGGGTTCAAATGTGTCAAAAGGACTCATGCGGACTTCCTAGGGGTACTAGTAGGGTTTCTAATGTGTCAAAAGAGGTCATGGTGACTTCGTAGGGGTTCTAATATGCTTTATCATGTGTTTCGACTCCTAATATGTCTTCATGACCCTTATTGACACATTAGAATGCTCAGGTGTGTCTTAAGGGGTCCTACAACCCCTTCAGACACACTTGAGAGTTCAAGTGTGTCAGAAGGTGTCATGGGGACTTCTTAGAGGTCCTAGTTTGACTTATCAAGCATTAGGACCCCTAAGAAGTCCCCATGACCCCTTTTAACACATTTGAACCCTGAAGTGTGTCTGAGGGGGTCATAGGACCCCTTCAGACAAACTTGAGCATTTAAATGTGTCAAAATAGATCATAAAAACTTTCTAGGCATCCTAGTACACCTTGTCACTCTTTAGGACCCTTAGGAAGTCCCCATGGACCCTATTGACACATTGGAATGCTCAAGTGTGTCATAATAGGTCCTATGACCCCTTCAATGACACTTGAGCATTTAAATGTTTCAAAAGTGGTCATGGGGAATTCTTAGGTGTCCTAGTACGCATTATCATTCATTAGGACCCCTAGGAAGTCTCCATGACCCCTATTGAAATATTAGAATGCTCAAGTGTGTCCTAAGAGGTCCTACAACCTCTTTAGACACACTTGAACGTTTAAATATGTCAAAAGGGGTCATGGGGACTTCCTAGGGGTCCTAGAACATTTTATCACGTGTTAGGACAACTAGGAAGTCCCCATGACCCCTATTAACACATTGGAATGCTCAAGTGTGTCTTAAGTAGTCCTACGACCCCTTCAGACATACTTGAGCATTCAAATATTTCAAAAGGGATCATGGGGACTTCCTAGGTGTCCTAGTATGTCTTATCACATGTTAGGACCCCTAAGAAGTCCTCATGACCCTTATTGACACATTGGAATTCTCAAGTGTGTACTAAGGGGTCCTACAACCCCTTCGAACACACTTGAGCATTCAATGAATTCAAAAGAGGTCATGGGGACTACCTAGGTGTCCTAGTATGTCTTATCATATGTTAAGACTCCTAGGAAGTCCTCATGACCCCTATTGACACATTGGAATGCTCAAGTGTGTCTTAAAAGGTCCTATGATCCCTCTGGACACACTTGAGCATTCAAATATTTTAAAAAGGGTCATGGGGACTTCATAGGGGTTCTAGTATGCCTTATCATGTGTTAGGACCCCTAGGAAGTCCCCACAACCCCTATTGACACATTGGAGTTCTCAACTATGTCCTAAGGGATCATATAAACCCTTCGAACACACTTGAGCATTCAAATGTGTCAAAAGGGGTCATGGGGACTTCTTAAAGGTCCTAGTTCATCTTATCATGTGTTAGTACCCTTAGGAAGTCCCCATGACCCCTTTCAACAAATTAGAACCATCAAGTGTGTCATAAGGGGTCATATGACCCTTTTAGACACACTTGAGCATTCAAATGTTGCAAAAGGGGTCATGTGGACTTCCTACGGGTCCTAGTATGCCTTATCACATGTTAGGTCCTCGAGGAAGTCCCCATTACCCCTTTTGACACATTGGAACCCTCAAGTGTGTCTTAAGGGGTGCTACAATAGCTTCAGATAGACTTGAGAGTTCAAATGTATCTAAAGGGGTCATGGGGAGTTCCTAGGGGTCATAGTACATCTCAGCACACCTTAGAACCCCTAGGAAGTCTCCATGACCCCTATTGACACATTGAAATACTTAAGTATGTCCTAAATGGTCCTACGACCCCTTCAAACACACTTGCGTATTTCAATATTTCAAAAGGGGTCATGGGGAACTTCCTAGGGCTCTTAGTATGCCTTATCACTCATTAGGACCCCTAAGAAGTCCCCATGACCCCTTTTGAAACATTAAAACCCTCAAGTGTGTTCTAAAGGGTCCTATGACCCGTTTAGACACACTTGAGGGTTCAAATATGTCAAAAGGGGTCATGGGGACTTCCTAGGGGTCCTAGTATGCCTAATCATGTGTTAGGAACCTTAGGAAGTCCCCATGACTCTTTTTGACACATTAGAAACCTCAAGTGTGTCTTAAGGGGTTGTAAGACCCCTTCAGACACACTTGAAGGTTTAGATGTATCAAAAGGGGTTACAAGGACTTTCTAGGGGTCCTAGTACACCTTATCAAGTGCTAGGACCCCTCAAAAGTCTCCATGATCCCTTTTGACACATTGCAATACTCATGTGTTTTGTAAGGGGTCCTACAACCTCTTAGAACACACCATAGCATTCAAATATGTCAAAAGGGCTCATGGGGACTTCCTATGTTTCTTAGTATTCCTTATTACATGTTAGGACCCCTAGGAATTCTCCATGACCCTTTTTGATGTATTAAAACCCTCAAGTGTTTCCAAATGGGTCATAGGACCCCTTCAAATGCACTTAAGGGTTCAAATGTGTCAAAAGTGGTAATGGGGACTTCCTAGGGGTCCTGGTACACCTTATCATGCATTACGACCCTTAGGAATTACCCATGACCACTTTCAACACATTGGAACCTTCAAGTGTCTCCCAAGGGGTTGTAGGACCCCTTCGGACACACTTGAGTGTTCAAATATGTCCAAAGGTGTCATGGGGACTTCCTATGGATCCTAGTACACCTTAAAATGCATTAGGACCCCTAGGGAGTCCCCATGATCCCTATTGACACATTGGAATCCTCAAGTGTGTCTTATGGGGTCCTATGACCCCTTTAGACACACTTTACCATTCAAATGTGTCAAAAGGGGTCATGGGGACTCCCTAGGGGTCTTAGTAAGCCTTATCACATGTTAGTACCCCTAAGAAGTCCCCATGACCCCTATTGACATATTGGAATGCTCAAGTGTGTCCTAAGGGGTCCTACAACCACTTCGGACACATTATTCATTTAAATATTTCAAAAGGGGTCATGGAGACTTCCTAGGGGTAATAGTACACCTTATCACACATTAAGACCCTTAGGAAGTCCTCATGACCCCTATTGACACATTAGAATGCTCAAGTGTGTTCTGAGGGGTCATATGACCCCTTTGGACACACTTGAGCATTCAAATGTGTCAAAAGACTTCATGGAGACTTCCTAGGGGTCCTCGTACACCTTATCACTCGTTAGGACCCCTAGTAAGTTTCCATGACCCCTTTCGACATATTGGAACCCTCAAGTGTGTTCTAAGGGGTGCTACGACCCCTTTTGACACACTTGAAAGTTTAAATGTGTCAAAAGAGGTCATGGGGAATTCTTAGGTGTCCTAGTATGTCTTATCATGTGTTAGGACCCCTAGGAAGTCCCCATGACCCCTATTAACACATTATAATGCTCAAGTGTGTCCTAAGAGGTTGTACGACCCCTTTGGACACATGTGAGCATTCACATCTTTCAAAAGGGTTCATGGGAACTTCCTAAGGGTCCTAGTACACCTTATCACATGTTAGCACCCTTATGAAATCTCTATAACCCCTTTTGACACATTAGAACCCTCAAGTGTGTCCTAAGGGGTCCTACGACCCCTTCGAACACACTTGAGGGTTCAAATGTGTCAAAAGAGGTCACGAGGATATGCTAGGGTCCTAGTATGCCTTATCACATGTTAGGACCCCTAGGAAGTCCCCATGACCCCTATGGACACATTGGAATGCTCAAGTGTGTCCTAAAGGGTCCTACGACCCCTTCAAACACACTTGGGTATTCAAATATTTAAAAAGGGTTCGTGAGGACTTCCTATTGGTCCTAGTATGCCTTATCACATGTTAGGATCCCTAGTAAGTCCCCATGACCCCCATTGACACATTGGAATGCTCAAGCATGTCTTAAGGGGTCCTACGACTCCTTCAGACACCCTTTAGCATTCAAATGTTTCAAAAGGGGTCACAGGGACTTCCTAATGGTCCTAGTATGCTTTATCATGCATTAGGACCCTTAGGAGGTCCCCATGAGCCCTTTCAACACATTGGAACCCTCAAGTGTGTCCTAAGGTGTCGTACGACCCCTTTAGACACACTTGAGCATTCAAATGTGTCAAAATGGGTGATGGAGACTTTCTAGAGTCCTAGTATGTCTTATCACATGTTAGGACCCCTAAGAAATCCCCATGACCCTGTTTGACATATTGGAATCTTCAATTGTGTCCTATGGGGTCCTACAACCACTTCAAACAAATTTGAGGGTTCAAATGTGTCAAAAGAGGTCATGGGAACTTCCTAGGGGTCCTATTATGCCTCATCACATTTTAGGACCCCTATGAAGTCCCCATGACCCTTATGGACACATTGGAATGCTCAAGTGTGTCCTAAGGGGTCCTACGACCCCTTCAGATACACTTGGGTATTCAAATATGTAAAAATGGGTTGTGGGGAGTTCCTATTGGTTCTAGTACACCTTATCACATGTTAGGACCTATAGGAAGTCCCCATGACCCCTATTGACACATTTTAATGCTCAATTGTGTCCTAAGGGGTCCTACGACCCCTTCAGACAAATTTTGGCATTCAAATATTTCAAAAGGGGTCACAAAGACTTCTTAAGGTTCCTAGTATGCCTTATCACTTCTTAGGACCCCTAAGAAGTTCCCAATGACCCCTTTTGACACATTAGAACCATGAAGTGTGTCCTAAGGGTTTTTATGACCCATTATGACACACTTGACATTTCAAATGTATCAAAAGGGGTCATCAAGACTTCCTAGGGGTCCTAGTATGTCTTATCACATGTTAGATCGAGTAGTTGAAAAGCCAGTTCCTAAGCACCCCCTACAGGGACTTTCTTTGTAGATCTCGATCCAGCCCCACCCAGGTGCACGCGCATTCCTTCCTGTCTGGATCGTTTGTTAGAAAGCAACTACCCCTTTATCACCTCTGAGCAGGACTTAGGAGCCTTTATGGACTCTTACCTTACCCGAACTCATTTTGTGGCTATTCCCGTTATCTATAGTCAATCTTGTGGCTGGCTGCATGAGCGATCGGGGTCAGATACCCTGTTACTTCCTGAACCCCTACAAATTCCTCATGACTCCTTTTGATACATTATAACCATCAAGCATGTCTTAAGGGGTCATAGGACCCATTCAAACACACTTGAGGCTTCAAATGTGTCAAAAGAGGTCATGGGGACTGTCTTAGTATGCCTTATCATGCGTTAGGACCCCTAGGAAGTCCCCATGACCCCTTTTCACATATTAGAATGCTTAAGTGTGTCTTTAGAGATCCTACAACCCCTTCGAACACACGTGAGCATTCAAATGTGTCAAAAGAGGTCATAGGGACTTCCTAGAGGTCCTAGCATGCCTTATCATGCATTAGGACCTGTACAAAGTCCCCATGACCCCTTTTGATAGATTAGAACTCTTAAGTGTGTCATAAAGGGTCATAGGACCCCTTCAAATGCACTTGAGGGTTCAAATGTGTCAAAAGGGGTCATGGGGACTTCCTATGCATCCTAGTATGCATTATCATGTGTAATAGGACTCCTAGGAAGTCCTCATGACCCTTTTTGACACATTGGAACCCTCAAGTGTGTCCTAAGCGGTCGTATGACCCCTTCGGACACTCATGAGTATTCAAATGTGTCAAAAAAAGTCATTGGGACTTCTTATGGGTCCTGGTATGCTTTATGACATGTTATGACCGCTATAAAGTCCCCATGACCCCTTTGGACACATTAGAACCCTCAAGTTTGTCCTAAGAGGTCATAGGACCCCTTCAAACACACTTGAGGGTTCAAATGTGTCAAAAGGCATCGCACGACCCCTTCAAACACATTGAGCATTCAAATATTTCAAAAGGCATCATAGGGACTTCCTAGGGGTCCTAGTAAACTTTATCATGCATTAGGACCCCTAGGAAGTCCCCATGACCCTTATTGACACATTTGAATACTCAAGTTTGTCTTAAGGGGTCCCACAGCCCCTTCGAACACACTTGAGCATTCAAATGTGTTAAATGAGGTCTTGAGAAATTTTTAGGGGTTCTAGTATGCCTTATCACACGTTAAGACCCCTATGAAGTCCCCATGACCCTTATTGACACATTGGAATGCTCAAGTGTGTCCTAAGGGGTTCTACGACCCCTTCAAACACACTTGATCATTAAAATATTTCAAAAGGGCTCATGGGAATTTCCTAAGGGTCTTAGTATGTCTTATCACATGTTATGACCCCTAAGAAGTTCCCATGACCCCTATTTACATATTCAAATTCTCAAGTGTGTCCTAAATGGTCTTAAAACCCCTTCTGACACACTTGAGCATTCAAATATTTCAAAAGGGGTCATGGGGACTCCTTAGGAGTCCTAATACACCTTGTCACATGTTAGGACCCCTAGGAATTCCCCATCACCCCTATTAACACATTGCAATGCTCAAATGTGTCTTAACAGCTCCTACAACCCCTTTGGACACACTTGAGCATTCAAATGTTTCAAAAGGGGTCATTGGGACTTCTTAGGGGTCCTAGTACACCTTATCATGCATTAGGACCACTAGGAAGTCCCCTTGACTACTATTGACACATTGAAATGCTCAAGTGTGTCCTAAGGGCTCCTACGACTGCTTCAAACACACTTGAGCATTCAAATGTGTCAAAAGTGGTCATTTGGACTTCCTAGAGGTCCTAGTACTCCTTACCATGTGTTAGGACCCCTATGAAGTCACTAGGACCCCTTTCAACACATTGAAACCCTCAAGTGTTACGACAACTTCAGACACACTTGAGCATTCAAATTTTTCAGAAGGGGTCATGGGGAATTCCTAGGGGTCCTAGTACACCTTATCATACGTTATGACCCTTACGACTTCCCCATGACCCCTTTTGACACATTGCAACCCTCAATTGTGTCCTAAGGGTTCCTACGACCCTTTTGGACACACTTGCACGTTCAAATGTGTCAAAAGGGGTCATGGAAACTTTCTAAGGGTCTTAGTATGCCTTATCACATGCTAGGACCCCTAGGAAGTCCCCATGACCCCTTTCAACATATTGGAATGCTCAAGTGTGTCTTTAGGGGTCCTACAACCCCTTCAGACACACTTGAGGGTTCACATGTGTCAAAAGGGATCATGGTGACTTCTTAGGCATTTTAGTACACCTTATCACATGTTAGGACCTCTAAGAAGTCCCCATGACCCCTATTGACACATTGGAATTCTCAAATGTGTCCTAAGGGCTCCTACAATCCCTTCAGACACACTTGAATATTTAAATATTTCAAAAAGGGTCATGGGGACTTCCTAAGGGTCCTAGTACGTCTTATCACACGTTAGGACCCCTAGCAAGTCCCCATGGCCCCTATTGACACATTGGAATGCTCAAGTGTATCTTAAGGGGTCCTATGACCTCTTTGGACACACTTGAACATTAAAATATTTTAAAAGGGGTCATGGGGACTTTCTAAGGGTCCTAATATGCCTTATCACATGGTAAGACCCATAAGAATTCCCCATGACCCCTATTAACACATTGGAATGCTCAAGTTTGTCCCAAGGGATCCTACGACCCCTTAGGACACACTTGAGCATTCAAATGTTTCAAAAGGGGTCATGGGGATTTTCTAAGGGTCCTAGTATGCCTTATCATGCATTAGGACCCCTAGGAAGTCCCCATGACCCCTATTGATACATTGGAATGCTCAAGTGTGTCCTAAGGGGTCCTACGACCCCTTCGAACACACTTGAGCATTTAAATATTTCAAAAGGGGTCATGGGGACTTCCTATGGGTCTAAGTACACCTTATCACATGTTAGGACCCCTAGGAAGTCGCCATGACCCTTATTGACACATTGTAATACTAAAGTATGTCATAAGGGGTTCTACAACCCTTTTGGCCACACTTGAGCATTCAAATATTTCAAAAGGGGTCATTGGGAATTCTGAGGGGTCCTAGTACATCTTATCACATGTTAGGACCCCTAGGAAGTCCCCATGACCCCTTTTGACACATTGGAACCTTCAAGTTTTTCCTAAGGGGTCCTACGACCCTTTTAAACACACTTGAGTGTTCAAATATGTCAAAAGGTGTCATAAGCACTTCCTAGGTGTCCTAGTATGCCGTATCATGTGTTAGCACCCTTAGGAAGTCCCCATTACCACTTTTGACACATTGAAACCCTCAAGTGTGTCCTAAGGGGTCCTATGACCCCTTCAGACCCATTTGAGGGTCCAAATGTGTCAAAAGGGATCATGGGGACTTCTTAGGGGTCCTATTATGTCTTATCACATGTTAGGATCCCTAAGAAGTCCCCATGACCCTTATTGACATTGGAATTCTCAAGTGTGTTCTAAAGGGTCCTATGACCCCTTCAAACACACTTGAACATTCAAATGTTTCAAAAGGGGTCATGGGGACTTCCTAGGAGTCCTAGTATGTCTTATCATGCATTAGGACTTCTAGGAAGTCCCCATGACCCCTTTTGACATATTAGAACCCCCAAGTGTGTCCTTAAGGGTTCTATAACCCCTTTCGACACACTTGAAGGTTCAAATGTGTTAACAATGAATAGCTATGATTAGATAATTTTATATTAATATTCTATATTAATATATATATACTTGATAATATTACATATTTATGTATATCTAATATTATCAATATACTTATATATATATATATTTAATAATATAACTAAGCCTTATATATATATCGATCTGCACTATTGATGTGATATGATATTATCATATCAATAATACATATTGTTAATATGTATTATTGATACGATAATACATACCAATTAATATCGACTGCTATACCAAGTACCGACTATGATATATATCGGATGCCATATTGACTGTTATGCATATCGGCCACCATACCGACTGTTATATATATATATATATCGGATATCGTATGCAATATGTTATATGATTGTTAATTCATATAACATACTGCACGGTATACATATCTTACAATATGTATATCGTGCAGTATGTTACCCGTGGCTTATATAATACAAAAACATACGATACTGCACTTTACATATATCGTAGTTACAATATATGTAAAGTGCAGTCTTTAATATTCGATTATCGGTAAAGGTAATTTGTTATGAAAGGGCATTGGTATTGAAGGGACGTGACTCATTTATGAGTCACGTCTCCTTCTATGTGCAAAGACATATATATATTGATAAATATTTTTGTATTTGAGATGAATTATATACAGCAGGTCTGAATAAGGATTATCATATACAAAAATCAAGAAAAATAATAATATCAAACTAAAGTTTATTGTAATTTCACATGGTATCTGAGCTAAGGTTCTAAAATTTAAAGAAATTTAATAAACTTAAGATATTATAAAATGGCAAACATGATCAGATTTGAGGACAGACTTGCAGGGGCTGATAACTTCCAATCATGGAAGATAAGAATCATAATGCTGCTAAAAGAGAATAAAGTTGAAACTTTTATTAAACCAGACAAGGTTAAGCCAGAAGCGGAACCCGATCTATCAAATTGGAATGAAGGGAATGACAAAGCCATGAAGATAATTATCGATGGGGTCAGAGATCATATTGTACCAATCCTATCCAAATATGATAAGGCATATGAGATGTACAAGGCATTGGAGAAAACATATGAAATAAATAATGCTAGCAAGAAACTAGCTTTGAAAAGAGAAATGAACCAGATTAGTATGAATAAGAATGAGAAAATAAATGCATACTTTCTAAGGGTATCAGCATTAAGAGATCAACTTTCACTACTAGGCCATGAAATTGATGGAAAGGAACTAGCCTTAATTGCTCTAGATGGACTACCTGAATCTTGGGAAACCTTTGTTGCTGGTATAAGTGCTAGATCCAAGTTTCCAAAATTTGATCGATTAAGAACAGATTGTCTTCAAGAAGAATCAAGGTTAGATAAAAGAGGATTAAAGAAAAAGATCAATGATGAAGAAAATCATGCACTAAATGTAAATACTCACAAGAAGAAGAAATTCAAACATTTCAAAAAGAAGAAATTCAATATGGAGTATCCCAAAAGAGACCTATCTCATGTTAAATGCTTTAGGTGTGACAAACCCGGACATGTTGTAACAAATTGTCCTTACAAGAATCATCAAGCCTCTTTTACCAAATCCAAGAAGAAGCCCAATGAAGAAATCAAGAAGGAGCAATTTGTACTCTACTCTGCACTCTCAAATCAAGTTCCAAACAAGAACATTTGGGTTATTGATAGCGGTTCCTCACGTCACATTACAGGGTTCAAAGAACTACTAGAAACCATGTCAAAAGAATCGGATGAAGAGGTAACCATTGGAGATGACTCCTCTTATCCAGTAAGAGGCATTGGGACATGCACAATCAAACTAAAGACCGGTATCTCAATTCAACTCACAGGAGTCCTATTTGTCCCAGGAATCAAGAGAAACCTTTTATCCATATCGGCACTTGAAGATAATGGGTATAGAGTAACTTTCATGGATGGCAAAGTAAAAGCATGGCCTAAAGGTTTAACCTTCAAACAAGCTAATACCATAGGAAGAAGACAAGGGTGCTTATATGAATTAAATACTGATATAAATCAAGTCTTAGTAAATGACATTTCAAATTTAAATGAAGTATGGCATAGAAGATTAGGACATTTAAATTATAAAACTTTATCTTCTATGGAAAATTTGGTTAATGGATTACCAAAACTTAAACAATATCATTCTGGTGCATGTAAAGGGTGTGCACTAGGCAAAAACACAAAAGGAACATTTCAAATTAGTGTAAGCAGAACTAATGAGGTTTTAGAATTGATACATTTAGATTTATGTGGACCCATGTCTATTTCTTCAATAGGAGGCTGCAAATACTATATAATCTTTGTTGATGACTTCTCACGAAAGACCTGGATTTACTTCCTTAAGTACAAAGAATCTGAGGGAGTACTAAGTAAGTTTAAAGACTTCAAATCTATTACTGAAAATCTATCTGGAAAGAAAATTAAAATTTTGAGAACAGACAATGGAAAAGAATACACATCTGAAATATTCAAACAATTTTGTAAAGAGGCTGGGATTAAGAGGGAGTACACCGTACCTTATAATCCACAACAAAATGGGGTAGCTGAAAGAAAGAATAGAACTATTATTGAGGCCACCAAAGCAATGCTTCTTGATCAAAACCTTGATACCTCTCTTTGGGCAGAAGCATCAAATACAGCCGTATACATACAAAATAGATGTCCACACTCACACATTGAAAATAAAACTCCTGAAGAAGCATTCACAGGGACAAAGCCTGATATAAGTAATCTTTGAATATTTGGATGTCCAGTCTACATTCATGTTCCTAAGGAAAAGAGAACAAAGTTAGAACCGTCTGGGAAGAAAGGTATCTTTGTAGGATATAGTGAAACCTCAAAAGCATATCGTATTTATATACCTGGGCAGAACCTTGTTGAATTAAGTAGAGATGTAATATTTGAGGAAGATACAGCTTGCTCTAAAAGTATAAATTCACAAGAGCAAGAGACTTTTGTTCCATCAAAAGAAAACACTTCACAGGAAACTCAAAAGGAGGACTCTGAGGAAGAAGAAAATGATGAAAATCTATCCACACTAGAAAATCCTAAGAAGAGACCACTTTGGGCCACTAAACTCATAGAAGAAGGAAAGACTCTTGGTGCTCCTCCAGGAACAGTCAGAGAAAGAAAAAGGCCTTCCATATTATCCAGCTATGCAGCACTCATGAGTGAACTCTCTAACTTAGAACCTACAAATGTATCTGATGCAATTCAACAACAAGTATGGAAGGATGCAATGATAGAAGAATATCAATCTATCATAAAGAATGATGTGTGGGATATTGTACCAAGACCAAAATCAAAATCTGTGGTATCATCTAAATGGTTATTCAAAATCAAACATGCAGCTGATGGTAGCATTGAAAAGTACAAAGCAAGATTTGTAGCAAGAGGCTTCTCTCAAAAGGAAGGGATTGACTATGAAGAAACATTTGCTCCTGTTGCACATTACACATCTATTAGAATAGTTCTAGCCATTGCAGCTGCCAAAGGTTGGAAAGTTCATCAAATGGATGTTAAAATAGCCTTCTTAAATGGAAGTATTGAAGAAGAGGTATACTTAGAACAACCTGAAGGATTTGAGATTCATGATCCTAAAACACATGTATGTAAGTTGAAGAAAGCATTATATGGACTTAAACAAGCCCCCAGAGCTTGGTATGCTAGAATAGACAGCTATCTAACAAAGTTAGGATTTTCCAAAAATGATGCTGATCCAAATCTATACTTCAAGGTAAACAAAGGTGATATGTTGATAATCATATTATATGTTGATGATTTACTGATTACAGGGGAAGACTATTTGATTCAACAATGTAAGAAAGACTTAGCCAAAGAATTTGATATGAAGGACTTAGGTCTTCTACACTACTTTCTTGGTCTAGAAGTTTGGCAGAAATCAGACTGTATTATTTTGAATCAAGGCAAATATACCCTTGATATCTTGAAGAGATTTGGCATGTTGAATTGTAGACCCATGTCTTCACCCATGGAAATAAATTTTCATAAACTAAAGGAAGCAACATCAGAATCTCCTTCTGCAGATATCTCTTTATACAGACAATTAATAGGATCTCTAATGTTCTTAGGGAATACCAGACCTGACATTTGTTTCTCAGTAAACACATTAAGTCAGTTCATGTGTGATCCCAAAGAAATTCACTTTACTGCTGCTACACATGTATTGAGATATCTCCAAGGTACATTAAACTATGGACTCAAGTATGATAGGACAGAATTAAACCTTCATGGGTTCACTGATTCAGATTGGGCTGGAAGTGTGATTGATCGTAAAAGTACCTCAGGATGTTGTTTTAGCTTGGGATCAGCTATGGTGTCTTGGATCAGTAGAAAACAATCTTCAGTAGCTCAAAGCTCTACAGAGGCAGAGTACATTGCAGCCTCAATGGCAGCTAAAGAAGCAGTATGGCTTAGGAAACTACTCAGTGGACTATTTGGTAAAACTCTACCACCAACTACTATCTTCTGTGACAATCAAAGTTGTATCAAGTTATCAGTAAATCCCGTATTTCATGATAGATCAAAGCACATTGAGATTCCTTATCACTATGTTCGTGATATGGCAGAAAGAAAGGTACTCCAGTTGGAATATGTTTGTACAGGAAATCAAACTGCTGATATTCTCACCAAAGCTCTTCCAAAGGTGAAAGTTGATCACTTTAGGAAAACTCTTGGTATGATTGTAATATGATTTTATATATAATATATAAATGTTATTTTATGGGCTCATCCATCCTGTGGACATTTCTAGAGGTGACGACTTCTTAGATAATGAACACTTGTATTTGATTACGAGATGACGATCTTGTAATGTGGTGTTGTTATGGTAAACAGATTATCTGTTAGTGCACATACCATAATGAGGTTATATAAAATATGATATAATGTTATATTTAATATATCCTTGTATCACTATTACTGTGATACAAAATAGGTATCAGTTGTTGATTCCTCATATCGTTGTGATATGGAAATAGGTATCAGTTGTTGATTCCTCATATCGTTGTGATATGGAAATAGGTATCAGTTGTTGATTCCTCATATCGTTGTGATATGGAAATAGGTATCAGTTGTTGATTCCTCATATCTTTAGGATATGGAAACTAGGTGTCACAATGCATGGTGATTCCTCATATCTTTAGGATATGGAAACTAGGTGTCACAATGCATGGTGATTCCTCATATCTTTATGATATGGAAACTAGGTGTCACAATGAATGGTGATTCCTCATTTCAAATGAAAATATGATGCTAACATAAAGTGAAAATTATCTTATCTAGCTAAGAGGGAGTGTTAACAATGAATAGCTATGATTAGATAATTTTATATTAATATTCTATATTAATATATATATACTTGATAATATTACATATTTATGTATATCTAATATTATCAATATACTTATATATATATATATATATATATATATATATATATATATATATATATATATATATATATATATATATATATATATATATATATATATATATATATATATATATATATATATATATATATATATATATATATAACTAAGCCTTATATATATATCGATCTGCACTATTGATGTGATATGATATTATCATATCAATAATACATATTGTTAATATGTATTATTGATACGATAATACATACCAATTAATATCGACTGCTATACCAAGTACCGACTATGATATATATCGGATGCCATATTGACTGTTATGCATATCGGCCACCATACCGACTGTTATATATATATATCAGATATCGTATGCAATATGTTATATGATTGTTAATTCATATAACATACTGCACGGTATACATATCTTACAATATGTATATCGTGCAGTATGTTACCGGTGGCTTATATAATACAAAAACATACGATACTATACTTTACATATATCGTAGTTACAATATATGTAAAGTGCAGTCTTTAATATTCGATTATCGGTAAAGGTAATTTGTTATGAAAGGGCATCGGTATTGAAGGGACGTGACTCATTTATGAGTCACGTCTCCTTCTATGTGCAAAGACATATATATATTGATAAATATTTTTGTATTTGAGATGAATTATATACAGCAGGTCTGAATAAGGATTATCATATACAAAAATCAAGAAAAATAATAATATCAAACTAAAGTTTATTGTAATTTCACAAAATGTGTCAAAATGGGTCATCGGGACTTGCTAGGGGTCCTAGTACACCTTATCATGCAGTAGGACCACTAGAAGTCCCCTTGTCTCTTTTTGATACATCGAAACCCTCAAGTGTGTTCTAAGGGGTCGCAGGACCCCTTTGGACACACTTGAGGGTTCAAATATGTCAAAAAGGGTCATGGGGACTATCCTAATATGTCTTATCACGTATTAGGACCCCTATGAAAGTCCCCATGACTATTTTTGACACACTAGAATGCTCAAGTGTGTCCTAAGGGGTCCTACGACCCCTTAAGAGACACTTGAGCATTCAAATGTGTCAAAAAGGGTCATGGGGACTTCCTAGGGGTCCTAGTACACGTTATCATGTGTTAGGACCCATAGGAAGTCCCCATGACCTATTTTGACACATTAGAACCCTCAAGTGTGTCCTAAGGGGTCGTAAGATCCCTTCGGATGCACTTGGGTGTTCAAATATGTCAAAAGGGAACATGGGGACTTCCTATGGATCCTAGTATAGCTTATCACATGTACCAGGACCCCTAGGAAGTTTCCATGACCACTTGGACATATTAGAACCCTCAAGTGTGTCCTAAGGGTTCGTTGGACCCCTCCAGACACATTTGAGGGTTCAACTATGTCAAAAGGGGCTATAGGAACTTCCTGGGGGTCCTCGTATGCCTTATGTGTTTAGCAATCTAGGAAGTCCCCATGACGCCTATTGACACATTGGAATGCTCAAGTGTGTCGTAAGGGGTCCTACGACCCCTTCAGACACACTTGAGCATTCAAATGATTCAAAAGAGGTCATGGGGACTCCTAAGGGGTCCTAGTATGTCTTATCACACATTAGAACCCTTAGGAAGTCCCCATGACCCCTATTAACACATTGGAATGCTCAATTGTGTCCTAAGGGGTCATACGACCCCTTCGGACATACTTGAGCATTCAAATATGTCAAAATGGGTCATGGGAACTTCTTAGAGGTCCTAGTACATATTATCACACGTTAGGACCCCTTGGAAGTCCCCATCACCCCTTTTGACACATTGGAACCCTCAAGTGTGTCCTAAGGGTTTGTAAAACTCCTTCTAACACATTTGATCATTCAAATGCGTCAAAAGAGGTCATGGTGACTTCCTATGTGTCCTAGTACACCTTATCACATTTTAGGACTCATAGAAAGTCCCCATGACCCCTTTTGACATATTAGAACCCTCAAGTGTCTCCTAAGGGGTCCTACGAGCCCTTCAAATGCACTTGAGGTTTCAAATGTGTCAAAAGGGGTCTTGGAAACTTTCTAGGGGTCCTAGTACACATTATCACGTGTTAGGACCCCAAAGAAGTCTCAATGACCTCTATAGACACATTAGAATGCTCAAGTGTGTCTTAAGGGGTTCTACAACCCCTTTAGACACACTTGAGCATTCAAATGTGTAAAAAGGGGTCATGGGGACTTCCTAGGGGTCCTAGTATGCCTTATCACATTTTAAGACCCCTACGAAGTCCCCATGACCCCTATTGACACATTAGAATGCTCACATATGTAGTAAGTGGTCCTAAAACCCCTTCGAACATACTTGAGCAATCTAATATTTCAAAAGGGGTCATGGGGACTTCCTATGGGTCCTAGTATGCCTTATCATGTGTTAGGACCCCTAGGAAGTCCCATGACCCCTTTTGACACATTAGAACCCTCAAGTGTGTCCTAAGGGGTCCTAGGACCCTTTTAGACTTACTTGAGTGTTCAAATGTGTCAAAAGGGGTCATGAGGACTTTCTAGGGGTCCTAGTATGCCTTATCACACATTAAGGCCCCTAGGAAGTCCCAATGATTCTTTTTGACACATTGGAATGTTCAAGTGTGTCCTAAGGGGTCCTATGACCCCTTGGAACACACTTGAGAATTCAAATGTGTCAAAAGGGGTCATTTTGACTTTCTAGGGGTCTTAATACATCTTATCATGTGTTAGGACCCTTAGAAAGTCCCCATGGCCCTTTTTGACACATTAGAACCCTCAAGTATGTCCTAAGGGGTCATAGGACACCTTTAGATGCACTTGAAGGTTCAAATGTGTCAAAAGGGGTCGTGAGGACTTCCTATGGGTCCTAGTGCACCTTATCACACATACTAGAACCCTTAGGAATTCCCCATGACCCCTTTTGACACATTGGAACCCTCAAGTGTGTCCTAATGGGTCGTAGGACCCCTTCAAACACACTTGAGCATTCAAATGTGTCAAGGTGGGTCATGGGGACTTCTAAGGGGTCCTAGTATGCCTTATCATGCGTTAGGACCCCTAGGAAGTTGACGTAAGGGTAAGGGTCAAGAGGGGCTGAGGATGGCACACCCCGATGATCCAAGTCTACTCAAAACACACACGTAGAAGCTAACAACACAATAGTGAGAGAGAATGCAAAAATTGTCATATATTATCATCAATTAAAGTCATACATGTTGGGTTGTAAGGCCTTCCCAATTATCGCCTGATATTACAATGAATTGTAGAAGTCCTCAAACATGCGAGGATTTGTTACAAATCTCAGATCTAATTTCTACTACCTTCTATCTCCAAAAACTACCTAACCTATAACCAAACATCTACATTTATATAAGAGTCTACTAAACTGAGTCGGCCTTTAGATCCATAATTAATGGAAGGAATGGTTAGATCTAGGACCACACACCTGCCAATGATGGATTCCAACATTAAATCTGTGACCCATGATAAATGCACAAGTCGGCCCTGTAATACCCCAAAAATGGGCTATATGTTCATTAATCTCCTATATCAACAATTCGAATGAAATCGCCATCAAAGTCCTAACCAAAGGCACATTTGCACATCATCGAATCATAATTGATTATCCTAAATTCTGCATCGAAGAATATTCCTAGCAATATTCCTAATTATCTTAATTATCTTTAATTTAATGATTATTTGGCGATAAATCTAATTTATCCTAAAATTTGATTAATTGAATATTTTGCATATTTAATTAATTGGATTTAATACTGCCACTTAATTATTTAATTATATTTAATTATATTTATTCCTAATTATTATTATTTAATTTTGACAATAAATCAAAATTCCTATCATTAATTGATTAAATTCTTATTTAATTAATTAAAGCAAGTTGTCATTATTTAATAATATAGTTTTTAATAAAAGTTTGATTAAATGATTGATTAACCCATAAATCAATTATTTTTTAAAAATCAGTTAAGTTGAGAATAAATCACTTTATTTATTTATTAATTCATAATTATCCATGTGCACAATCAAAGAGCAGTTAAACTCCAAATTAAAAAATCAATGCAAAGTGTTGACTTTTTGGAACTCAACATCATTTTTGAGTTCAAAAAGCTGATCTAAACTCTAATTTGAGTTAAAAAGCTATTTTTGCATGATTTGCATGTTTTTGTGAATTAAATTATCTTTATTATTAGATAACTCAAAAATCAAGCTGAGTTAATCTGAGTGATTTATGGCTTTCTTCCATGCACCTCCAAAGCCCTGAATTTCTATAAAATCAAAGCTCAGCTCTTCATAATTCATCCATGAATTTGCATTCTCACGCTGTCAAATTGGAGTCTGAAGAATCATCTTTGTGAATCCAAGCTATTGTGAGATCCTTCTAGTTTTGAGCATTACATATCATTTAGCATAGATTCATATCATTGTTAGATCAATTTCCATATTAGCATAGATTCATATCAAGTTTTTATCATTCTTATTGCATAGAAAATCCAAAAAAATAGCTTAATTGCATTCGTTCCATATCCATTTTTGCATTCAAATCCTTCATTTAGGTGTCGTCTAGGTCACTGATCTCGATAACAATCTGAGAACATCAATCTCGCACCTACTAGAAGGCAATAAATCACTTGGTTAAATTAGATTTCAATTTTGCACGATTTTGATTTTTGCTAACCTCTAATGTTTTACTGAAGTGTTGTGTCTATAGATCAGGTACAATTTTCACACACACATTTTTGGCGCCCACCGTGGGGCCTTGAAATGGGTTTCCAATTCAATTCTATCAATTTCTATCTTTTTCTCCTCGGTTTCTATGCAAAAATATGATTTTTATTTTCTATCTGTACAATCTTCGTATGATTTTTTGACAAAAGTCATATGAGTTTGAGCCTGCTGTCATATGACAGTTGACCAAGTATCATTTCATCAGGCACCCACTATCATTTGGAAGTTGGATTGTCATTTCATCAGACACTCAATGTCGTACGAGTTTCCAGCCTATCATCTAGGAGCATACCCACTGTCGTACAAGTTTCAGACTGTCGTCTGGTAACAGACCCACTGTCGTATGAGTTTCGGCATCAGGTTTTAACTGTCATTTCATTTTTGCAGGTAGTTTGTCAAATTTGATTTTTGGATTTTGACTAACAACTAATCTTAACAGTTGGAATTCTCTATTTTTTATTGACTCTTGCTGGTTTTGATTGAAAAAAAGTATAAAGTTTGCTAAAATTAGGTAAAAATCTACTAAGCACGTTGGGAGGATCTCAGGTATTCCACTTGTGCTAATAATATTTTGATTTGGGGCTTAAAATAAATCTCTCATGTGTCTAGCTTGGGTGATTATTTTCATGCTTTTGTTTTACACACTTGCATAATTGATACTAGGTTGTGACCCCTTAAGGATTCATTAAGTAGTCTTAGATACTTGTGATTGATCTTGATTGCTATCTTGGGTTATTGGACTCGCTAATTCATCGGCCCCTCATTCCACCCCGTGGTTGCAATCTCAGTGCCACAAAGGGGAGGGGTCAACAGGACAGAAGCGTTAAGTGTTCCACTTGGCAACCCTTTTGTGCTTTTAGGAACTCACTTGTTTTCTAAGTTGGGGACTCATTTTTAGCTTGTGTGAGGTGTTAAGTGTTCCACCTTGTGGACTCATCTCATATTCGCTTTAAGCATTAAGTGTTCCTCTTTCTTCTTTTTGGGTACTTTTGGTAGATTTGCTTTTGGAAACATACATATGTGCTCACATAGTAATTAGGCCCTATGAACACTATTCGTGATTCTTGAGAGATTGGATTCCCAGCGAAATCCTTCTTGACGATAGAATCCTTGTAGGTAGGGAGGATACTTAGTGCATTTCACATTCAACTTGGTTAGTGCATCTTCTCTTATTGATCGATACATTCTCTCCCAGGAGAGGTTGATAGATCACATGGGGTAGACATCACGAGCTTTGGTGAATCAAAATTGGTTAGTGCATCTTCCCTTATTGATTGATACATTCTCTCTCTGAAGGGGTTGATAGATCTTGTGGGGTTGATATCATAGACCTTGGTGAGACAAACTTTGTGTTAGCGTGTCGGATTAATTTGCTTGCTTTGTTTGGGTTAAAAGTGAAGAGGTATCAAAACCTTGGATCTGAAGCCAAGTCCCCTTGTGGTATACTATTGTGAGTCACCTTTAGAGAGGGTTAACCGTAGTGGACAATCCCTTCATAGGGAAAACTACATTGATGGAACCTCAAGCGGTAATAGCCATTTTCATCGTGGTAGTGACAGCCGCTATATAAATTTCCTTATGGAAGAAATCTCCATGGGTATTGTTCATAGTTGGGTTGTCTGATCTCCCTAGTAGCTCTTGAAGATTAAGTTCTCAGACTGTGTCAAAACCCTGGTGCACTGGGATTGGAGTTCACCCCTTTGGATCATAAAAGTTGTAGAGTCAAACCATTAGTAAAAACCCTAGCGAGGCCAAATTTTCATTTTATAGGGTATATGTGCATTATTGCAAAACATTTTTGGAACATACACAATTAGCGCTTCTAAGGATTAGAACGAATAAGTCACTTGATTGTTCATGCGCAAGGTTGCTTTTTCCCTTGTTCATTATTTTCAGACATGCTTGAAATCATGTGCTTGCTATTTTGCATGCTTGTTTATCTATCTGGTTATTGAAAATGGAAAAATATGTTACAATCCTCAAATCTAGACATTAAAATTTGCAAACAATCCGAATCTGAAAACTCAAAATTTGCAAAATCTGAAGTAAAATTCTTTTCTGGAGTCAAAAGTCATCTCAGGAGGTCAAAAAGTCATACGAGTTTTCTCAAAGTGTCATTTCATTACTGCCCAACTATCGTATGGTAAAGAACCTAGTGTCGTATGAGTTTCCATGCCAGCAAATTCTCAAAGTCAAAATCTTGCAACTGTCATATGAGATTTCCAAGTGTCATTTCATTACAACCCATCTGTCGTATGATTGAGTACCCAGTGTCGTACGAGTTTCCATGCCAGCAAATTCTCAAAGTCAAAATCTTGCAACTGTCGTATGAGATTTTCAACTATCATTTCATTGCTACCCAACTGTCGTATGAGTTTTGCAACTATCGTTTCATAGCATACCCACTGTCGTACGAGTTTGCAGAGTGTCGTTTGGGAAATTTTTGAAAGTTGTCAAAAAAAATTGTCAAAATTGCCAGATATTTAGCTTTTTCAGCCTAATTTCAAAATCTGTCGAACAAATCACTGTGTCAAGAATAGAGCAGTAGCTATTAAGAATCCAATCATTTTATTAAGTGGCCTTTTGAATCCGATTCAGCCTTCTGTTTAATCAATTTGAGTCCTTATCATCTTGTGTCAAAACCTTGTCATAACTATCAATCTTCAATCAATCATCAAAATGACTAAGTGTTGTGATATCTTGTCTGCTATCTTTTGGGAACCTACCCATACATCTAGGGCATAGTATCCTTCATCCACGTCTAATCAAATCTTCAAATCAATCAAACCTTGACAAGGTTGCGTCATTTGATCATCTTGATTCAATTCACTTTTCGGTTATCTGGATCTTATTCTTTTGTTTCACTTGAGGTGAATGGTGGAGACTAGAGCTTCCTCTCAATAAAATCTATCACCACTCTCCAAACTCCAACTCTTGAGCAACTCATCAATTCTGGTCTTTACGAGGATGATGGTCTTGGCAACTATCGATTGAAATCTGGTTACATACCTCCTCCATTAACTCACGGAGGTACTCAACATACCCCCCATCAATCTAATCCAGGGAGTCCACAAACTCCTACCATGTCTCAAGTAGGGACAAATTTTGGCTCTCAAAGAGCTCAATCTCAACATGGTGCAGATCAGAAACCCACACCTGAAGAAATTGCTCAATATCAAAATGATGATAGCTTCAAACGAATGATGAAGCATTTCTTGAAAGAAGATAGAGAAGCATACTTTTTACAATTAGCTCATCAAGGAGCTAAGCTTCCATGAGGAAGAGAATCCACTCACAGCTATGATGAAATAGATGCATGCTATACAAGTTGAACTTAACAATCTCAAGAAAGAGAAGGAACCTAAAGAGTTCTCCATGGAGGCTCTATGTCCCTTTCCATTTGACAAAGACTTGTACATGCCACCATTTCCAAAAAGAGTGGAGATGCCAAAGTATGATAAGTATGATGGACACTCTGATCCTCAAGATCATGTTAGAGAATTCTATACACAATCAATGGAGTTCATGCATGAACTGACCTATCTGATGTGTCTCTTCCCTCGATCTCTAGGGGGAGCATCCATCCACTAGTTCTCTAGACTGCCTTCTACTATCAAAACTTTTGAGGAGTTGATCAAATTGTTCTACCAGCAATACTCCTACAATATTCAACATCCAGTCACCATGATTGATATTTGTAATCTCAAGCAATATCCAGGGGAACCATTCCTAACATTTCTCAAGAGATGGAGGAAGAAGTTCTCTCTATATGCCAGACCTATTCCAGAAATAGAAAAACTAGAAATCTTCATCAATAACCTTGTTCCAAAAATCAATTATCCTTTACAAATGCAAGATCATACATCTTTTGACAAGATGGTGGATAATGCTATCAAAATTGAAAAAGTGCTTGTAAAAAAAGGAGAAATCACACTTCAAAAAGACAAGTACGAATCTGGATCCAGTTCTAAAGACAAGAACAAAAATTGGAACAAGAACAAAGGCATCATCATAGATGGTTTTGTTGACACTTTTTGTGGCCCATCAAAGGCACCAACCTACAATCTCACTCTTGGTACTCAAGCCATTAAAGCTTCAGAGCAAAAGTCTTCTCAACCATCTCAAAGGAAGCCAGAATACAAAAAATGGGATAAACATCAAAAATTTACTCCTCTAGGAGAGTCTTTAAAATCAGCTATGAAAACTCTACTGGCTGATAACATCATCTCTTTACCACCAATCCAACCAAATGATTAGGACCCCAAACCGAAATGGTGGAGAGAAAATGAATTCTGTGATTTCCATCAGAGTAAAGGTCACAAAACTAGTAGTTGCTACCACTTGAAGCATACCATTCAAGATCTGATCAATAGTGGAGACATCACAATTGACAATCCCAAGAGCAATAATGATCATACAGCATTCACAGAACCATTTCTAAAACATGGTCAAGAAGTCTCAACTTCTCAGCCTAATATGGGGGCAAAAGTCAACTATGCCTACCCTGGAAATAATGTTGTCATCAATATGGTTGAACCATGTCTCTCTGAAAGTTGCAATGTCATCACAATTGTACGAAGAGACAGAGATCATTCCTTAGCTAACGTAGTTACTCAATCACAATCTTGAACACCTTTGAAAGGACAAATCCCAGATTCATCAAATGTCCCTAAGGTGCCCTTTAATCTTTCATCTGCTTCTAAACAGAAGGCTGCTTCCAAATCTTCCAATCCCAAGGATACAAGGCCTACGTCTTATAGCATTGTTCAACAACTCCAACACACTAATGTGAAAATCTCCATGTTTGAGTTGCTTCAAATATCTCTAGTTCATAGAGCCATTCTCGATAAAGCTTTGCTCGGTTCCAATGTTCCTGATGACCTTGATTTAGATAGGTTCCAGACTATGGTTGGACATCTTACATCTCCGCAATATATCTCCTTTTCAGAGGAAGATGACAACTCCTTGAGTCACCCACATAATCAGCCTTTGCATATAGAAGTCTTGATCCAGAACCATAGAGTCAAATGTGTGTTGATAGATGGGGGCACTGGCCTAGACATTTGTTCTTACAACTTGATCACACAATTGGGATTTTTAGAATTGGCTATTCATCCTAGAAAGAAAATAACTATCAAGGCCTATGATGAAAAAGAAAGATCTTCTAAAGGCACCATTGTCTTACCTATTAGAGTGGGTCCAGTTATCAAAGATACCATCTGTCAAGTGCTTGATCTACCATTGGCCTACAACGTCCTTCTAGGGAGACCATGGATACATGAAATGCAAGCTATTCCCTCTACATACCATCAATGTTTGAAGTTTTCTTATGAGGGAGTAGAGGTTACTATCCCCACAGATCTAAATACAACTTGCAACACCTTGAAGGAAAGTGCAGATAAGCTTGTACCTCATAACAGAGAATCTTCCATTGAACCAACTAAGGAACACATCTAAAATGGAAGATCTTGCAAAAGAGGTTAATATCAAAGAAAATGGTATGGGATAATATACTATCGAACTAGTCTTATCTTGGACATCTCTCCCTATCTCACCTAAGTCTTATGGGCAATCTTTGAAACAATCCAAACCAAACTCTAAAGAACCTCTTGAAGCATATAAAAATAATTTTGTAGCAGAAAAAGTGTCCAAGCAAGAATTTGAAGAGGATGAGGCTGCGTTATCATGGCTATACAAAGACGAACCTAAATCTTAAGTTATTCAAACTGGTGACTCTGCAATATCCAAACTCCCTTCCAAGTCATATGGTCCAGGAGATAAATTAATAGCTAAGATGGGATATTCAGGTAAAGGACCTCTAGGAATTAGAGGAAAAGGTCTTGAGGTACCTCTCCCACATACTGGCAGAGAACATAAAAACAAAGTTGGCTTAGGATTTATGAAGAAACCCTATCACCTCAAAGGTAATTGCTCTCATGTCATAGAGTAGATCACACCAGGGGAACCTCTTCTTAAGAAAGAAGAAACAGAACCATTAGATAGTGATTCAGATAGTTCAGAACTCATCCCCTATGAAAAATTGCCTAAGGAAATCAAAGACCTTCTTGATGATAAAGATGATCCTATCAAGAGAATTAATGTAGTAGAAACACAAGAACCTACTATCAATCAAGAGATAGTTGCAACACAAGAACCAACTAATCTCAAAAAAAATCAAGAAGAGGGAAGTGGTAGTGATTCTGAGATAGATTCTCATGAGTATGAATACAAATCAGAATCTGAGGGGAACCCTTCTTGGGGTATTCACCCTAACTTTACTCATGTTCTAAGATTTCCTAGAGATCTTGAATTAGAAGATGAATCTAATGACTATGAATGGGGAGTCATCCCAGAACTAGATGAGCTTATCATAGAGAAACATGTTGGTGTTATTCACCAATATGCACCTCAAACCAATGTAAGTCAAGAATGAAATGATGAACCTATCGAGTCTGATCAACCTATGGCTAAATTGGACTCCCATGATGACATTGAGCCTATTCATGAATTGGATGTTTTAAGTGGTAGTATCACCTTTGAACTCGAGCATCAGGTTAGGACCAATGATGACAAATCCATATCTGTAAACACTATTTCCCAATCTTTCCCTACTTTGACTATCAAATATCTAGAACTTATTGATCAAACCTCCACGAATCCGAGCCATGGTATTTATACCTTCCCAAATGACTATGCCCTTGCTTGCTACCTCAATGTAGTTGATCCTATGAGTACTTCCATTAGTGAACCGAGCATCGGCATGATTGAGTCAGATATCAAATATCTTAGTCAGAAAAACAAGAATAAAAAGAAAAAGAAAAAGAGTTCTGAGGGTGAAAACCACTTTGTGGCAGCCTCAGAACCTACAAAAGTAAAAATAAAAGACATATCCAAAGGTGAAAACCTCTTTGAGGTGCCTAAGGATGAGATATTTGATGTCCTTCCAAGTCATTTATAGGACAGATCTCTAGTTCTAATTGAGCCCACTCAATCCATCAATTTGGGTACAACAAAGGAACCACAATTGGTACATGTAGCACAATCATTATCAGAAGAAGAGAAGCAAAAATTTACAACATTCCTAATAGAGAAGAAGATCAACTTTGCATGGAAATATTCATATATGCTAGGATTGGATCCTAATCTTATAATGCATCATTTATCTATTGCTCCAAATGTCAAACTTGTCAAGAAAAAATTGAGAAAGATGCATCCTCATGTTGCACTCTTGGTAAAAGCTGAATTAGAGAAGCTCCTAAATGCCAGATTCATCCAAGTTATTGACTATGCAGAGTGGATCTCTAATATTGTACCTATTTCTAAACCAGATGGGTCAATCAGAGTGTGCACAGACTTTAGAGATGTGAATAGAGCATGCCCTAAGGATGATTTTCCACTACCTAACATTGATATGATAGTGGACATGACTGTGGCTTTTGAGATGTATTCCTTAATGGATGGTTTCTCTGGATATAACCAAATAAAAATTGCTCCAGAGGACCAAGAGAAAATTGCTTTCACATGTGCATGGGGCACCTTCTATTGGAATGTCATGCCATTTGGGCTTAAAAATGCTGGTGCTACATATCAAAGAGCAATGACATCTATTTTCCATGACATGATGCATCAAACTATGGAAGATTATGTTGATGATACTTTAGCAAAATCTATGATCAGAACTAAACATCTAAAAGACTTGAGCATGATCCTAGACAGAATGGAAAATTTTAGTCTCCGACTAAATCCTAAGAAGTGTGCTTTTGGTGTCACTTCTGGAAAGCTCTTAGGATACATAGTTTCAAAGAAGGGCATTGAAGTTGATCTGGCTAAAGTCGAGGCTATAATAGAGATGCAACCTCCCACAAATATTAGTCAAATGAGGATGTTGCAAGGAAGAGTTCAACCTATCAGAAGATTCATATCACAACTAGCGGATATATCACAGCCTTTTACAAAAACATTACATAAAGGTGTGACCTTTGCATGGAATGAAGAATGTGAGAACAACTTTAACCATATCAAGAAGTATCTATCAAATCCACCTATCTTGATGCCTCCTATTCATGGGAAGCCATTGATCTTATATGTCTCTGCAACAGCCACATCACTGGGGGCATTGCTAGCGCAACATGATAAAGAGAAAAAGGAAAGAGCCATTTATTATATAAGAAAAACATTGGTGGCGTATGAAAAGAACTATTCTATGATTGAGAAAGCTAGTCTCACTGTGATCTTTGCATCATAGAAACTGAGACACTATATGTTAGCTCATACCACGCATCTAGTAGCAAAAATTGATCCACTAAAATACCTACTAAGCAAGGCTTCCCTCATAGGTAGAATGGCTAAATGGGTCATGCTTCTAAGTGAATTTGACATTGAATATGTTAAAAGAAAATCTATAAAAGGTCAAGTTATTACTAATCAACTAGCAGATGCACCCATGTTTGATGACACACCAATGCAAATGGAATTTCCAGATTCCTCTATTATGCACCTATCTTCTAGAGAATGGCAATTGTTCTTTGATGGCTCCTATATAGAGAATGGATCTGGAGCAGGCATATTGTTCATAACTCTTCAAGGATGCTCCATCCCAAAAGCATTCAGACTCAAGTTCCCCTGCATGAACAATATTGCAGAATATGAAGCCCTCTTGAATGGTATGAAACTACCAATTGAATGGAGAGTAATAGAGCTACACATTCATGGAGACTCTCAACTTGTTATTCATCAAGTCAATGATGTGTACCAAACTAAAGATGAAAAGCTCATTCCTTACAAGAGAATGGTAGATGATCTTAAGAAATATTTCATATCTATCACATTTGAACAAATTCCTAGAATAGAGAACAAGGATGTCAATGCAATGGCAACACTATCTACTTTATTACAATAGCCTGAACATGAGCTATGCTACAAGTTTCTAGTGGAAGCACTATCTTATCCTGCATATGACTCCCCTAAAACCCACATGATCTGCACTATTGTAGTTCATGATTCATCCTGATATAAAAACCTATTTTCCTATCTCCAAGACCAAATCATCCCTGATACCTTCAACCATCATGAAAAGAGATACCTTATCCGTAATGCCTCCTAATATGTCATCATTGGTAATGATCTATACAAACGAGGTCTAGATGGTATGCTACTTAGATGTTTAGAACGTGAAGAATCTCAACGTGCATTAGAGGAAGTCCATGATGGTATTTGTGGGTCACACTCAAATGGTTTAACACTAGCTTGAAAACTTATTAGGGCTGGGTACTATTGGCCTGAAATGGAGAAAGAGGCTATCAAATTTGCTAAGAATTGTCAAAAGTGCCAAGTGCATGGCAACCTAATTCATGCTCCAGGGAGGGATCTAATTCCCTTTACAACACAATGGCCTTTACATCAATGGGAATTTGATCTTATCGGGATGATTCATCCTCATTCTTCTAACGGACATACCCATATAATCATAGCCACAGATTATTTTACAAAATGGGTAGAAGCGGTGGGCAATTCAGGAATAAAGACCTAGATGATCTATGTGCCAAATTCAAGATCACCCAACATTGGTCTTCTATCTACTATCCATAAGGGAATGGCCAAGAAGAGGCTTCTAACAAAAATCTATTAAAAATCTTGCACAGAACAGTAAACAAAACTGGCAGAGACTGGCATCTCATGATTAATCCAGCTCTATGGGCCTACAAAACAAGTATCACAACACCTACTGGGGCTACACCTTTCACTTTAGTTTATGGGTCTAAAGTGGTATTGCCTATTGAGGTTGAAATCCCATCACTAAGAATTAGAATGCATGGTCTAGTAACTGATGATGACTACAGAGTGTCTAGGTTACAAGAACTGGAACTACTAGATGAGCACAGACAAGAAATGTATGATCATCTCAGAGTATATTAGAAGAGAATGTCTAGAGGCTACAACAAGAAAGTCAGACACAGAGAATTTCAGGTTGGCGATCTAGTCTTGAGAGAAAATCCTAAAAATCAATCCCATCGAGAACGCGGGGGGAAGTTTGAACCCAACTGGTTGGGTCCCTTTATCATCACTACTACTTTTGGCTCTGGTGCCTATCAACTCTCAATGATTGAAGGAGAACAGCTCTGAGAACCAATCAACATTCTCCATCTGAAGAAATTCTACACCTAAGGCATTCAGTCTATGGTAAAATGTCTTGAAAAAATTATAAAAATTGGAAAAAGTCCTGAAAAAATAAACATCTTGGTGAAAATCTAGCAATAGGCACCTTGATGATTCAAAAAAATATCAAAAAAATATCAAAAGTACAAAAAAATTGAAAAAATGAAAAATACAAAAAAAAAGAAAAAAGAAAAAAAAGTGCCTTGGTGAAAACCTGGAAACAGGTGCCTTAGTAGCAAAAATAGAATCTCTACCAAGATGGTGAAAACCCAGCAAACGGGTGCCACTTGTTTCAAAATGCTCCATCTATCAGTGCAATCTTGGTCTTTCCCAGCTTTTAGTCTTGCTTTAGTTTGTACATATCTCCCGGTTTGTTTTTGCATTTCCAATTTTCAATAAGTCAGTTTGTCCACCAATCTACTCAAGTGTTTGTATCCTATCAATGTTCAAATTTGGGGGCAATCAATGTCATATCCTATGGTCTCCAGTGTATCTTAGTCATCTCATATCCAATCAGAGTCCTTTGAAGCTTCATTTGAGTCAATCAAGTCTGTCTTGTCTCCAGAAAGGATTTTGCCTCTACAACAATGCAATCAAACACAAACTGAAAACAATTTGTACTTTTCATGCTTTTATCTCCTTGTATGCTTACTGATTCACATTGAGATTTTTTCATATTGTGTCCCTTCGAGCTCTTTGATGATGTCCTTTATAGGATTTAGAGAGTGATGATTGGGGGCATAATCTTTTCTTTGTTTTCTTCTTGTATGTGAAAATCTAACAACTTTGGAAATTCTGGATAGAAATGGTGTCCAACTGTAAGAGCCTCTATCTCGAATTTGATGGCCATGCGTACCTTGACCATTGATACCCAAAAAATTCAAGGAATTTTGATCTAAATATTGTCTTTTTGAGTGAGTTCTTTCTCCTACTATGAAACATGATCTTACCTAAGGATGTGAATGATAAAGGGTCACTACAAGTAATTCACATTGGATTTAGAATGATTTCTTGGTTGTTTGATGTGTTTTTCCATGCAAGGCGTATTCAGGTCATCACGACATTCATGTTTTGATGCTTATACAAATTGCTATATCAAAATGGACATGATATTCAGGTCATCCTAGCATTTATGCCTTGGTGCTTATATTTAATCCGACATTCCAAAAATAAAATCAATATTCATATATCCATGGTTGTTGACCAATGGGTGTTGTATTGATTCTTGCGCATACAAATCAATATTCATATGTCTATGGTTCCATAGCTAGTGGGCATTGTATTGATTTATCTGGTTACCTAAAAGTTCAATGATGATAACAAATTGACATATGATCAGTGACTAGGTCCTAGGTCTTAAGTTGCATGTCATTTTGCATGTCTCTTTGCATTTTGCATGTTTGCATATCTCACAACTATTTGGAAATACTTCAACACTTAAACAATTCTTCATAACAATTCTTCACATCTAACGAGAGCTAAGTCTCACTTGAAGGTCTCTTCATCAAACCACAAGCAGTAACCCTCCAGGGTTAAACATCCTTTTGACATAAGACTCAGTACTTGTCTTCATCAACCTGCAAAAACATGTCATGTGTATCATTTACATCTCATATCATTACCATTTGTTGCATTACTTTCCATCCACTGCATAAAGCATAAATCATACATACATCTTCATAATCAATTACATTTGCATAACATCCATACATATGATAGAAATCATTGCATTGCATTGATCCATACATACATTCTACACTACTCATAGCATAAACATCACATGATATCATCATAAAATCAAAACATGACAAGTACAAATGAAGTCACAATCAAAATATTCATCTCATATATATCAAAAATCTCAAAATGTGTCAGGGGTGCACTACTGGCACAATGTACAAAAGAATGAGCTCTGGAAAGCTATCAGAATCAGAATAGTATATCAGTGATCAAAAAGAACAGAATATATCAAAACATGACCACAAGAATCAACTCTTAGCATGCTCCTTGGTATCTAGTGGAGGAGGTGGTGGTGCATCTGGTATGACCTCTACCCTCGATGCCCTAGCTCCCTCTGAGGCTGCCATGTACTCAGAGTATGTAGGTACTCTCTGCCCAGCAGGAACAATAGCATAGTATGCAGACACATAATAGGAGGCCCATGAGGTCTAATGGGTCACCTTTGTCTGTAGTCTCTGAACCTCTGAGTGAAGCTCTGCATGAAGCTCAGTACACTGCCTGTCTGCCTCCCAAAACCTCTCCTCCCATCTGGCACTCTGTACCTTCAAGTCCTAGACCTAAGCTCTGAGCTATCTAATCATCTCTGATGAAGTGAGAGGAATAGTAGGCTCTGCTGCAGCTGCTAGCATCTTTGTATCTTGTGCTAGCTACTCTGGCTACTATCCAGTGGTATCTGATCTATGCGCCTTATGGCGTCTAACCTCTACACCCAAATCAAAAGTGGTGTCTACCTATGTGAGATCTACATCACCACCTGCAAACTACTCACCTTCCAACACCTCATCTATCACACCGACACTGCCCAAAGTACCCCTCTCACCCCTGGATTGTCTATGTGACCCTGTGGATGTACCTGTGGGAGAAGTAGAAGGATGAGGAGGCCTCATATGCCTAGATGATCTCTGCAATGGAGTTTTCACTCTTTGTCTAGGTGGTGTAGGATGCACTACCTGTGGTCTCAGGCCCTGTACCATAGGAACACCTGTAACATCCATTGCCTCCTCCATGGAGGGTATCAACTCCATAGGATCTAAGAATCTATGGATGGGATGATCTACAAGCCACACAATGTATCTGTCTAGCATCGACAACCTGTGGCTGGTAGTCCCAATCTCTACCTTTAATGGCACTGTACTCCTCTGCACATAAGGAATAGGAGAGCCTCGATGTCCATCTGAGCTTGATCTCACACACAATGCGAGCATATGTAGTGTACTCTTGTGGGGCATCCTGTCTACATCCATATTGATGCCACACTCTACTAATCAAAAATCTCTCCAGAATAGTGGGAGAGTAGCCAATAAGTACTCGACTCTGAAAAAGAAAACTATACTGCTCCCTCGCAGTGGGCCAGACCTCTATCTACAAATATGGCCTCCAATGAACAAAAGTCATGTCATCTAGACATCGCCAGAAGTACTTGATATGACCCATACAGACCTGTGTGACATAACTAGCATATGTATATATCACTGGCTCCTGTGGCTGTCGTTGTGTCTAAAAAATTGGTCTCAATACTGGGATATGCTCCCAGGCCCATATTTGTAATACAAGAGCTCCTGAAGAAAAGCTCTTACAATCCTGATACACGATCTCATGCATCTCTGAAAACATGTCAGCCAATAGGCACTAATCCCAGGCAAGCTCAGTATGCATGGCCATAAGAAGGGCTACCATCGAAGCCCATCCCATCAAAAAGTCATTCTTCTGACAGCCTAGCATGATGAGCTCCCTGATCATACCAGCAATAATGCACTCTAAACGATGTGTCTAACCATATCTCTGTACAAGGGTCTCCCAGGAAATGGACCTCATCAACTGTGTATCATCTCCAAACAGACGCCTAAAGGCATGAAGACTACCCTGACTAGAACTCACATACTCAGGACGCCGACTGCTATGAAATGGAATGTGCAGTAGCCTATAGATGTCCTCTAGAGTCACGGTCATCTCTCCAGTAGGTAAATGAAATGACTGTGTCTTCGAATGGAATCTCTCAATCAAGGCAATCAAAAGGCCATGATTTACCCTAATGTCAGGTAAATGAATCAAATACTCAAATCCACAGGCAGGAAGATGAACCCTCATTGGGTCCGGAAGCGCGATACATAATCTCTGGGTAGCTAAGTATGAATGTTGGATGTGTACATCTAGATATGTCACCTATATCATACAAAAATAGGGCATTCTATCAGAAATTGGGTTCAATAATAGGCTAATAGTACAGAAACTGGACAGTCAAGTACTTCAGAAGGTAGGTCAACCAGTCAGATATCAGCATTAGGCATCAGAAAAGTCAAAATTTGGCCCTAAAAGTTAGTTTTTAACACTCTATTTTTCATACAACAATCCAGACTGGCATCAAATGTTGTACGACACTCCACAGTACACCAAATGACAATCCATGGTCATACGACACTGCGCCTGGGATCATACGAGTTTTGAGGGACCCGATGAAATGTCATACGACACAAGGGTCCCTCTCATACGACACTTGGGTATACTTGAAATGACAATGTACATTCAAATGAAATGTTGTACAAGTCTGGTATGGGACTCATATGATTTTTCACACATGCAAAAATTAAAAAAGCAAAACGCATACGAAAAATTTAAAAAATGTTATGAAACATGAAAAATTTGCATTTTCAAAGGGGCACAGAGGTCCACCTACCGGATGTCCATACTGTCGGGGTCTCTGCTATCTTCGGCTGCGCTTAAATCAATGCGAACTCACAGGAACCTTCAGATCTTGTTGTTCTACCATTTTCTTGCTTAGAGGGCTCTGCCAAATCTCCAAAGTCAAACGGTTGAAATGAATTAACAATGACCCTTCAGGCCTTTATATAGCATTTGACCTAATTTTCAAAAGTGCTCTGTTTTTCATGAAAATTGCACCCCTGGCTAATTTCGACGTTCTGAATCCATTTTCGGGATCAAAATTCAAATCTGAGATCATTTAATATGTCAAAATCATGATTTAAAAATTTTGGGCCCAGGACGGTCTACTGCTTGCATATTCAACCTTCAATCATCACAGAAATCTAGTATTCAACTTAACTGATTATCTTACATCAAACTATTGAAATTTCAAATTGGTCAACCATGGTCAACTCATGGTTTAACCTAGTCAAACTTGGTCTCCAAGACCTCTACACGATGTAGAATGCATTCTCAGATGTGTTTAACCATTTCTCAAATCAATTAACATGCTTCTAAACTATCAACACTGACTTTTCTTGTCAGATTTCAATTTTAATCCCGAAGGGGGCATGGTATTGCACATCATTCAAAGTCTGTAAATCAAATTCTATCAATATCTTTCATCAGTAATCAAGACAAAAACCATGTCTAGTTGTTGATTCATCAAAAGACCTCATCGCACGGGGCAAATCTATCATCACTTGGGGCATATCAGATTCGTCGATCCATATCAATCTGGTATTCTCCTAATCTTGTAAATTGTATCAATTTTTGCAACCATCGGATCATAGTGTTCTTTCCTTGGTTCTTCGGCAACTAAAGGGTACAGATGTGATACCTGCTAGTTTTGCTAAGACAATCGAGTTTAGAACCGGTCACTCACTTCTTAGCAATCCTAAGGTTTGGAATCAGGTGTTTTGACACTCTTTCGCAATCATCAGTTCATTGCTACTATAGTGAACATTATCTTTGGTCATTCAGGACCTATTATCTCCATATCAAATCAATATCAATCAGCTTCTGTCTCATATCAATTATCAATTTCAAACATCAGTTTCATATCTTTATCAAACACAGACTATCTTTGAACCACTGCGCTTCGCACAGCAATTCAAAGAGGGGCAAAATGTAATACCCCAAAAATGGGCTATATGTTCATTAATCTCCTATATCAAAAATTCAAACGAAATCACCATCAAAGTCCTAACCAAAGGCACATTTGCACATCATCGAATCATAATTGATTATCCTAAATTCTACATCGAGGAATATTCCTAGCAATATTCCTAATTATCTTAATTATATTTAATTTAATGATTATTTGGCAATAAATCTAATTTATCCTAAAATTTGATTAATTGAATATTGTGCATATTTAATTAATTGGATTTAATACTGCCACTTAATTATTTAATTGAATTTAATTATATTTATTCCTAATTATTATTATTTAATTTTGATAATAAATCAAAATTCCTATCATTAATTGATTAAATTCTTATTTAATTAATTAAAGCAAGTTGTCATTATTTAATAATATAGTTTTTAATAAAAGTTTGATTAAATGATTGATTAACCCATAAATCAATTTTTTTCAAAAATCAGTTAAGTTGAGAATAAATCACTTTATTTATTTATTAATTCATAATTATCCATGTGCACAATCAAAGAGCAGTTAAACTCCAAATTAGAAAATCAATGCAAAGTGTTGACTTTTTGGAACTCAACATCATTTTTGAGTTCAAAAAGCTGATCTAAACTCTAATTTGAGTTAAAAAGCTACTTTTGCATGATTTGCATGTTTTTGTGAATTAAATTATCTTTATTATCAGATAACTCAAAAATCAAGTTGAGTTAATCTGAGTGATTTATGGCTTTCTTCCATGCACCTCCAAAGCCCTGAATTTCTATAAAATCAAGGCTCAACTCTTCATAATTCATCCACGAATTTGCATTCTCACGTTGTCGAATTGGAGTCTGAAGAATCATCTTTGCTAATCCAAGCTATTGTGAGATCTTTCTAGTTTTGAGCATTGCATATCATTTAGCATAGATTCATATCATTGTTAGATCAATTTCCATATTAGCATAGATTCATATCAAGTTTTTATCATTCTTATTGCATAGAAAATCCAAAAAAATAGCTTAATTACATTCATTCCATATCCATCTTTTGCATTCAAATCCTTCATTTAGGTGTCGTCTAGGTCACTGATCTTGATAACAATCTGAGAACATCAATCTCGCATCTACTAGAAGGCAGTAAATCGCTTGGTTAAATTAGATTTCAATTTTGCACGATTTTGATTTTTGCTAACCTCTAATGTTTTACTGAAGTGTTGTGTCTATAGATTAGGTACAATTTTCACACACATGGGCCCAACAAGAACTTAAAATAAAACTACTCGGCAACAAGGATGACCGAGCAATAGACAAGTAATGTCAAGTGTTAGTGAATCAACCTTCCACCTAAGAGATGACTGACCACACTTGGTAACCAAAGGAAACTGACCAACTACTGACCAACTCGATCAAAGAAGAGACTGAGCAACACAGAAAACTTAAAACATGTTTTTAGTGACATAGGATTGCCAAGGACCCAAGATGCTCCTGCATCAGACACTTGGGGTTATTTTGAAATGTTTCTTAGAATCATTTAGTAGGTATGATCCGAGTTGAATCCAACTCAGATAGTAAAATCTATGAACTGTCTTCCATCAGTCTATTCTTCCATTTTACCAAATATTTGATATATTGTTTTCCTCTTGTGCTCTTGCCAACTCTTTGTTTCAAGATTTTCTCCACTTCTTCATTCTACTTCTTAGGATACTTTATCGGTATGGTCATTTCTTCATTAGATTCATGATATTCATACAAATCAGAAATGTTGAACATAGGTGATATATCCATATCATTAGGTAACTCAATCTCATATGCATTTCCACTGTCAAATTTGTTCAAAATTTTGCAAGGTCCAAATTTCTTCATCTTCAGCTTTCCATATGTGCCAACAAGAAATCAACCTTTCTTTAAATGAACCATCACTTCATCACCAACATCAAAAGTCTTATACCTTCTAGATTTGTCAACTCTATCTTTGTACTTCAGATTACTTTCTTCCAACTTCAACTTCACATCTTCATGCAATGTCTTCATATACTCAGCAAATTTCACTCCTTCAGTACTTTTCTTGTTTTCATCAGCAATGTCTCTCAAATCAGATATTCCTCTCGGTTGTGTGTCATTCTCAATCTCAAATAATGTCTTTCTAGTACTCCTATTCACAAAATTATTGTATGAAAACTTTGCTTGTGCTAACACAGAATCCCAACTACTCGGTGTGTCTCCAACTAAGCATCTCAAAAGATTACCCAAACTTCTATTCACAACCTCTGTCTGTCCATCAATTTGTGGGTGAAATGTAGAACTATATTTCAACTCATTGCCAAGCTTTTTCCAAAGGGTTTTCCAAAAGTACCCATCAAATTTACTATCTCAGTCAGAGTTAATACTCCTCAGTAACCCATGCAATCTCACAATTTCCTTAAAGAAAAGGTCTGCTACATGTACTACATCTTATGTCTTTCTACATGGTATAAAATGTGCCATCTTAGAAAATCTATCCACAATAACAAATATAGAATCATTACCTCTTACTATCTTTGGTAAGCCAAGAACAAAATCCATACTGATGTCAATCCAAGGTTTCTCAGGTACACCAATCGGTACATACAAACTAGTATTTTGACTTACTCCTTTTGCAACTTGACAAATTCTACAACTTTTCACAAATTTCTAAACATCTTTATACAACTGTGGCCAAAAGTACTTTTCCTTCAAAAAATTCCTTGTTTTATCCATGCCAAAATGTCCAGCCAAACCACTGCTATGTTTCTCTTTTATCAAATCAGTTCTCATTACTCCTCTCAGTATACACCACTGAATACCTTTAAACAACATGCCTTCTTGAATAAAATATTTATCCCATTTAGTATCATGTTGATCTTGTATAGGTGCTCTACACTTTCTCCATGGCTCAAAAAAATTAGGATCATTCTTATAAGAATCTTTCATCTCATCAAAACCAAGAACTTGAATTTTCATCTCGATCATCAAAGATCTCCTTCTACTTAATGCATCAGCAACTCAATTAGTGACTCCAATCTTATGTTTTATCACAAATGTATAACTCTATAAATACTCAACCCATTTCATATGTCTCTGATTCAACTTATTCTGACTACCCAAATACTATAAAGCCTTATGATCAATATACAACACAAATCACTTGGTATCAAATAATGTCTCCATTTCTTCAATGCTTGAACAATAGCATAGAACTCTTGATCATATACATAATATTTCCTTCTAGCATCATTCAATTTGTCACTAAAGAAAGCAACAAGTTATCCTTCTTGACTCAACACAGCTCCAATTGCACTTCCACTTGCATCACATTCTACTTGAAATACTTTACTGAAATCAGGTAATGCCAAAACAGGTAATTCAACAACTTTTCTTCTTTCAATCTCTGCAAAACTTGTCTAACATGCAATAAATGTTCTTCTCTGGTCTTACTAAATATCAAAATGTCATCAAGATATACAATCACAAATTTACCCAAGAATTTCTTCAAAACTTCATTCATCAGCCTCATAAAAGTACTCGGTGCATTACTCAAACCAAAAGGCATAACCAACCATTCATACAAACCTTCTTTTGTCTTGAAATAAGTCTTCCATTCATCACCTTATCTGATTCTGATCTGATGATATCCACTTTTCAAATCAATTTTGGTGAAATATTTTACTCTAGTCAAACTATCCATGATGTCATCAATTCTCAGTATAGGAAATCTATACTTTACTATTATCTTGTTGATTGCTCTGGAATTAGTACACATTCTCCATTCCCCATTCTTCTTTGGTGCTAATACCACAAGTACTACATAGGGAATTAGAATTTCTCTGATCAAACCTTTCTCCAACAACTCTTTAATCTATTGGTTCAATTCCTGATTCTCGGTACGTGTTAACCGATGAGGTGCCTTATTCGATAAACTAGCTCCAGGGATTAGATCCTTACAATGGTCAATACTTCTCTTCGGTGGCAAACCATCAGGTACATTGTCAAAAATGATTTCACTATATTTGGTGAGTAACTTATCAATCTCTTCAGGAACACTATCCTCAGTCTTCTTACTTAGCTTGTTAGGGATTATAGAAAAAATACATCATTCCTTTTCAAACATTTGACAAACTTTCTTCCTTCCATCAACAAAACTTTCATAGATATGAAAACATTACTAACAGGTTCTTCCATCAAAGGTAACAAGATTTGTTTCTTTCCATCAACTACAATAGTATACTTATGCAATCTCCCATCATATATATAATGTCTATCATATTGCCAAGGTCTACCTAGCAAAATGTGACAAACATCCATAGGCATGATATCACATAACACCTTATCATAGTATTTCTCAATCTTCAAATTCACATAGTATTGTTCACTTACCAAGAGTGTATGCTCATCTTTGATTGATGAAATCTGATAGGGCTTTGGATGTTCTAGTCTTTCCATCTATAATTTAGTGACCAACTCTTTAGATGCTAGATTCTCTAAGCTACCACTATCAATGATTACCTTCCAAACTTTATCAGAAACTCTACATCTGGTCTTGAACAAACTTTTCCTTACTAGATCTTCCTTTTTACTTTAATTCCATAGTGCTCTTATTACCATCAGGTTACCTTCCTTCTTAGGTTCATTCAGTAGCTCTTCTTGCACCAATGCAATTCTACTGATACCAGCCTTCTTAGTTACTTGTGTACATTCAAATGATCTATGTCCTTCTTCTCCATAGTTATAAAAAGTTCCTCAGAAACTTCCTCTACTATAACCACCTCGGTAGTTATTGCTTCTACCTCTAGATGAACTTTCACCTTTCCACTCGGTCTTGCCTTTGTCCAAATTTATCTTTTCAGGTTTAGATCTACCAATTTATCCATTAGATCTACCTCTTCCTCTAGGGAATCTACCACCTTGACCTCTCTATCTTTGCTCATGTCTCTTGCTCAATTTCTCCTTGGCTTTCAAAGTAAATATATAAGCCTCTTCAATGCTTTCCAACTTAGCCAAGTTGATCTCCTCTTGGATGGAAACTCTCAAACCATTCAAGTATCTCCCAATTCTTTCCATATCATCTTCATCATGTCCAAATCTGATATCTAGTCTATAGAATTCCTCAGTATATTCTTTTACCGAGCTATATTTCTGCTTCAAGCTTTGCATTCACCTAACTAGGTTAATCTAATAATCATAGGGTAAGAACTTTCCTTTCAATTTGTTTACCATCTTATTCCATACCTTGATTTTGTCTTTTCCTTTCCTCTTTCGATCCAATTGCAGATGTTCCCGCCATAAGGATGCATGACTCTTCAACTTAGTGTTTTCAATCTTCACCTTCTTGTCTTCAGATATGTTTTCATATTCAAAATATTTTTCCATCTCAGTGATCCAGTCCACAAATTCATCAGAGTCCAATTTTCCACCATACTCAAGAGGATTGAAATGTGGTGTAGATTTTAGACTTGTCAAAGCCTTTAAGAATCTTTTGTCACCTTGATCCATAATAGGTGCAGGTTCTGCATTTGCCTGTTCTTCTTCAACTTCATCATCACTAACATCTTCAAGATGTCTACCTCTTCTTTGGGATGTTTCAACTACTTCTAATCTTGCAGTAATCTATCTTAGCATATCAACCAATCTTGGATTTTCATCTCACCTCCCATGAACCATCTTGACAACCCTCTATAATTGTAGGTTAGATCAAAATATGCTACCCTAGAACAATCCACTAGGGTTTTAAGAGGAACCAGCAAAACTAGATCCACAGACCTAGATCAAGATCTAACCTTGCTCTGATACCACCTGATGAAAGGTCAAGGGTCAAGAGGGGACAAGGATGGAACACCCTAATGATCCAAGCCTGCTCAACACACACATGTGGAAGCTAACAATACAACAGTGAGAGGGAGAATGCATAAATTGTCATATATTATCATCAATCGAAGTCATATATGTCGGGCTATAAGGCCTTCCTGGTTACGGCCTGATATTACAATGAATTTTAGAAGTCCTCAAACATGAAAGGATTTGTTACAAATCTTAGATCTAATGTCTACTACCTTCTATCTCCAAAAACCATCTAAACTATTACCAAACATCTACATCTATACAAGATTCTACCAAACTAAGTCAGCCTTTAGATCCATAATCAATGGAAGGAATGGTCAGATTGGAATGCTCAAGTGTGTCCTAAGGGGTCCAATGACCCCTTTGGACACACTTGAGCATTCAAGTGTTTCAAAAGGGGTCGTGGTGACTTCCTAGGGGTCCTAGTACACCTTATCACACAATAGGATGTCTAGGAAGTCCCCATGACCCCTATTGACATAGTAGAATGCTCAAGTGTGTCCTAAGGGGTCCTGCGACCCCTTCAGACACACTTGAGCATTCAAATATTTGAAAAGGGGTCATGGGGACTTCCTAGGGGTCCTAGTACACTTATCACATGTTAGGACCCCTAGGAAGTCTCCATGACCCCTATTGACACATTAGAATTCGCAAGTGTATCTTAACAGGTCCTACGACCCCTTTTGACACACTTAAACATTCAAATGTTTCAAAAGGGTTCATGGGGACTTCTGAAGGGTCCTAGTATGCCTTATCACGTGTTAGGAGCCTTAGGAAGTCCCCATGACCCCTATTGACACATTGGAATACTCAAGTGTGTCCTAAGGGGCCTTATGACCCCTTAGGACACACTTGAGCATTCCAATGTGTCAGTAGGGGTCATGGGCACTTCCTAGAGGTCCTAGTATGCCTTATCACATGTTAGGACCCCTAGAAATTCCCATGACCCCTTTCAACACATTAGAACCCTCAAGTGTGTCTTAAGAGGTTGTACGACCCCTTTAGACACACTTGAGCATTCAAATGTGTCAAAAGGGGTCATGGGACTCCCTAGGGGTCTTAGTATGCCTTATCACGCATTAGGATCTCTAGGAAGTTCCCATGACCCCTTTTGACACATTGGAACCCTCAAGTCTATTCTAACGTGTCCTACGACCCCTTCGAACACACTTGAGGGTTCAAATGTGTCAAAAGGGGTCATGAGGAAATTCTAGGTGTCCTAGTACACCTTATCACATGTTAGGACCCTTAAGAAGTCCCCATGACCCATATGGACACATTTGAATGCTCAAGTGTGTCATGAGGGGTCCTACAACCCCTTCGAAGACACTTGAGCATTCAGATGTGTAAAAAGGGGTCATGGAGAGTTCCTAGGGGTCCTAGTACCCCTTATCACACGTTAGGACCCCTAAGAAGTCCCCATGACCCCTATTGACACATTAGAATGCTCAAGTGTGTCCTAGGTCCTACGACCCCTTCAGACACACTTGAGCATTCAAATGTTTCAAAAGGGGTCATGGGAACTTCCTACGGGTCCTAGCACACCTTATCACATGTTAGGACCCCTAGGAAGTCCCCATGACCCCTTTTGACACATTAGAACCCTCAAGTGTGTCCTACACAGTCCTACAACCCCTTTGAACACACTTGAGGATTCAAATGCATCGAAAGGGGTCATGGGGACTTCCTAGGGGTCCTAGAATGCCTTACCATGTGTTAGGACCCTTAGGAAGTCCCCATGACTCCTTTTGACACATTAGAACTCTCAAGTGTGTCCTAAGAGGTTGTAGGACCCCTTTGGACACACTTGAGGGTTCAAATGTGTCAAATGGTGTCATGGAACTTTCTAGGGGTCCTAGTACATCTTATCATGCATTAGGACCCCTAGGATGTCCCCATGACTCCTTTTCACACATTGGAATTCTCAAGTGTGTCCCCATACATATTTCAAAGTTCAATTTTATAGTTAAACATTATATATTTCAAAGTTCATATTTCATAGTTAAACATTATATATATATACCTCTTTTTATATATAAAAGTTTAATTTTTTCATTTACTCCCACCATTTTTTCATGTACTTGAAAATATCAGGTACTTGATTAAACCGGGTACCTGATTATGGACTAGTGTAACTTTGACCAAAATATTCCCTGTCCCCATACACTAGAGAATAATGGGATATCAGACTTTTTTCACAGGTTACAGGAAAAAAAATGTGATTTGGGGCCCATTTTTTGGAAGTTAGTTAAAGTAAGTTGTTTTTTGTCAAATTTTGGTCTCACCATGGGAAGCAGTAGTCGTCAAAAGGATAAACAAAAGAGGAAGGTGACGGATGAAGAAATTCAAGCATATAGGGAAAAAGATAGGAAAAATTACCGAAGAAGGAGAGAAGGTATGTTAAACATTAATCGAGGTGACCTCGTAAATGTAGTTGCAAGTGAAGAGGATGTTGAATTTGAAAATAATATGGAAATTAATTTTGTGAATAACAATGTATGGAGTGAAGATGAAAATGTAGAGATGGAGAATGAAAATGTACAGACTTGGGGAATGAAAACGTAGACTTGGGGAATGACAATGAATGGAATAAAGATGAAAATGTATAGATGGAGATTGAAAATGTAGACTTGGGGAATGAAAATGTTGCACAAGAACCACATGAACATTACACATCTTCAAATTATATGCAAAATGAAGTCCTTTGCAATAAAGATAATCAATCTTCAAATTCGGGGCTTTCAAGAACACCTAAATGGTTAATTGAAATTGAGGAGAACATTATGAATAATTGGGAAGGAAAGAGGTCACATAGAACCATTAGGTTGTTTGGTTCAACAATTTATGATCAATTTTTTGGAAACAAGACATTGGTTGAGCAATGTCAAATTTTTGTATAGTTGTTAAAGATGCAAAATATGAGACATGTGCTTGTGAAATTGAAGATTTGTGTCAACAAGAAAATGGAGAGAAATGTGATTGTTGTGAAGAATTTGTTCAATGCTCTCAATAGCATTGGGAAGACTAATAGAGAAAAAGACAAAAGAGTTTCTCGGAGGGTTATTACAACCTCCTTAGTAAGTCATCAATTGAGAAAGGCTCATTTGATGAGACAAACTTGTGTTGAATTCAATATAGACCGTAAAAATTTGGGTAGAGCACTTGCAAGAAGAGAAAGACTTGATGATCTCCTTAAAATTGATACATGGGCTTATGGTAGGAGACATCCACATTTTGATAAGAAGCTAACAGATGTTTTCAAGCATGAAATTCAACAATTTTGGGATGCTAACTCAAGAGTGTCACCAAATGTGAAGGATATCTTGAAGTTGAGAGTTGGTAATCGAGACCGCACTCCACATCCTAAACATTATGTGGAGGTAAGTCAAAAAATGTTTTATAAAAATTTTTGTGAGACACATCCAACATTGAAAATATCACAAGGTCTTTTCAATCCATGAAGCCATTTTATTGTGTACCCCTTAAGATTCAGAATTCATGTTGTTACAAATATCATGTTGAGTTTTCAATGCATCATGAATTAATTACGGTCCATTCATTCTACTTTGCATACTAATGAAATGCTAGAGGATTGTGCTGCAAGTGGTCTTCCCAAATCATCAAGAGACTTGCTAGATCAATTTTTATGTCATAGAGATGATGGTTATTTATTTTATGAAAAAGATTTCTTAAATGCCAAGTGCTCAGAATGTGGTGGCTTGTCCAAGTTTAGGACATGTTTTCATGAGGATTTGGAACAAAATTTTGGAAAGACACTCATCCAAAAAAAGGTATATGAAATAGTGAAATATACATTAAAGAGTGGAGGTGAAGGCTCTAGATGTGAGTTAGTTGCAAAAGAATACAATGTTGCTGATTTTATCTCAGATTTCAAGACAAATATTTTTTACAAGTATGCAAGGCATAGTCACAAGTCTCAATGATTGGATCAACAATTCAAGACATGTAAGGACACTTTCACCATTGGAACTATTATATCAGTTGTAGACTTTTTGGAGAACTATACATTGCAGCCCTAAAATGAGACTCAACCTCAATATTAAAATTCCATTCAGGTTGCTATTTTTGTACACATCACATATAGACATTCCCTTGATAGCACAAAAGATGAGTGAAAGATAATCAGAGGGTACCAGTTTCATATGAGTGATGATAGGTCTCACTCTCATGAGTTTTTTCAACATTGTTTCCAGAACTATTTTGACTTCTTGTAGGAAAATGGTATTGCTATAGAGAGGCATCTCATTTGGTTGGATATTGCACCGGTCAATTTAAGATGCCATAATGTTTATTGGTTGTGTAGAATGCATGTAGAGAGAGGTGTACCTCATATTTGGAGTTTTTTTGAGTCAGGGTATGGGAAAGGGGAGCATGATGGAGCAGGTGTGTGTGTGAAGAGAGCTCTAGTTAAGGAGCAATTGAGGATTTTAGGTGTTGTACTTCTTGGTGCTCATTCTATTGTTGATTGGTGTACTTTAGCATTGTCACGGGAGGGGACTCTTCATTCTACAGTGCGTAGATTCTTTTGGTTGGTTGAGGAGGGAACTATAGGAGATAGGTTGGATTGTCAAACTATGAAAGACTCTTCAAAAATGCATTCATTCTGAAGCTCCAATAGTAGTACATGGACCATTTGGACATGAGAGTTGGCTTATTTTTTCCCAATGTGTTTTCAGTATGATTGGTATCATTGTGAGTCAAGTGAGTGGGTGGATACATGGGTTCCACATTATCTAACTCCTTTATCTTTGATAGTCTCTATAAGAAATGATGACATGGACACTTCAGTTGAGTATGACCATCTTTCAAATCTTCTACAGCTAGGAGATGTTTTTCCATTGGTTACACTGTAGGGGAATGATGAGAGGTCAAATTATTGGTTAGCACATTGTGTATGAGGTAAACAAAAGCTTGTACAATGGATGATAGATGGTGATGGGTTTACATATCCTACTGGTTTAGTTGTTGTTGCGAGAACATGGCTGTGAATATACATGATTAGAAAGAATGGAATTCCTACATTTAAAGACTATGAGAAGCACAAAACTATTCTCATGTATTCACACCTTGTTATAGCAACAAATTTCAAGTTGTCAAATCATCAAGGAAGACCAAAGACAAAAAACTTTGGACTATTAGTACTGTTGATCATGAAGCACTTTTGTAGACCCTAAAGAAAAGAGATGACCCTTCAGGAACACTTGACTAGGTAATAAGTTAACTTAGTGCAATGTTTTCTAAGTTTGTTAAGCTTAATTTCAATACATTACTTTCACTTTTCTTAGATTGTATTTTGAGTCAATAAACTTGGTTTTGTATGTGGATTGTAACTTGTGTAGGAGCATCTATGAAGACACCTATGGTCACCATGGATCCAATCAGAGATAGAAGGACAAAAGGATCCTTAATGGTTAATTGAGATCTTTTGAAGCCTATTATGGCAATTTGTAACAATCAATTAAATTTAAAAGTTAAATGTCCTAGAAGTCTTAATGATGACTTATGACCAAAATCATGTATGGGTGGCCAATAGTGCCAACAAGGGATCTAAGTATACATTTTCTCAGAAAAAGAAAATGAAAACACATAATTTTTTATTATTTACTTATGTCATTTGCATGGTTTGAATTCTTACATGTTTGATTGTTGTTTCTAATGCTTTAAGGATATTATTTTTTATCATTTCAAACAATCTTTGATGCTTTGAAAGTTCATTTGAATCAGATGGATACATACATGATAGATGTAAATGATTCATTGTGCAGTGAGGGTCAGTTGAAAGTAGCACCATAGTGTATCTTTCAAACCATCCATTCTAGCATCGAACCGTCTGCCCCATCGGCTCTGTTTGGCTAGGTAAATGCTAGTGAAAACCCTATTCTGCACATGGAGTCACTAGAACGCTCACAACCACGCTCGACCCAAGTGACCCCAAGGTGCACTAAGCATGATTAGATAGAAATATTTTGATGCTTGTATCTCAAACCTCATGAGAGGTATCGACAAATTGTTAGGGGCTACAAGATCATGATTCTGAGGTCTACAATAACCTCTCTCAATTTTGGGTGATTCGACTTTGTTTGCATTTGGCAAGGTGATCTTAATCGATGCCAAAACTTACAGTGAGGGTCAATTGAAAATAGCACCATAGTGTATCTTTCAAATCATCTATCCTAACATTGAATTGTCTGATCCATTAGCTCTGATTGGCTGGGTAAACGCCAATGACAACCTCATTCCATCGACGGTCACTGGAATGCTCATGACCATGCTCATATCTCAAACCTCATGAGAGCTATCAATAAACTATAAGGGGCTATGGGATCATCTTTTCAAGGTCTACAATAACCTCTCTCAATTTTGGTGATTCAAATTCGTTTGTATTTGGCAAGGTGATCTCAGTCAATGCCAAAACTTGCAGTCAGAGTCAATTGAAAGTAGCTCCGCAATGTATCTTTCAAACCATCCATCCTGGCATCAAACCATTTGCTCCATCAGCTCCAGTTGGCTGGGTAGACACTAGTGACAACCCCATTCCGCCCATAGAGTCACTGGAACACTCACGACCACGCTTGACCTAAGTGACCCCAAGGTGCACTAAGCATAATTGGGTAGCAATCTTTTGATGCTCGTATCTCAGACCTCATGAGAGGTATTGACAAACTGTCAGTGACTACAAGATGGTGTTTCTGAGGTCTACAATAACCTCTCTCAGTTTTGGGCAATTTGATTTTGTTTGCATTTGGAAAGGTGATCTTAGTCGATGTCCAAAACTTGCAGTGAGGGTCAGTTAAAAGTATCTTCACAATGTATCTTTCAAACCGTCTATCCTAGCATCAAACTATCTACTTCATTAGCTCTGATTGGCTAGGTAAATGCCAGTGACAACTCTATTATGCCCACGGAGTCATTGGAATACTCGCGACCATGATTGACCCAAGGGACCCAAGGTGCACTAAGCAAGATTGGGCAGTGAAATTTTGAGAATTGTATCTTAGACCTCGTGAGAGGTATCTACAAACCATCAAGGGCTATGTGATCATGTTTCTAAGGTCTACAATAACCTCTCTCAGTTTTGGGCAATTCGACTTCATTTGCATTTGGAAAGGCAATCTCAGTTGATGCCAAAACTTGCAGTGAGGATCAGTTGAAAGTAGCTCTATAGTGTATCTTTCAAACCATCTGTCCTAGCATCAAACCATCTGCTCCATTGGCTATGGTTGGCTAGATTAACACCAATGACAACCTTGTTCCACCCACGGAGTTACTAGAATGATCAGAACCATGCTTGACCCAAGTGACCCAAGGTATGTGATTGAGGACAAAAAATTCATTACATCTATTAATTTATTACACTTGCATAAATTATTACATCTAGGTAATTTATTAC